>CM045769.1:89984297-90584297 GCA_025200525.1 Camellia lanceoleosa
TACCCAAATATAGGTTGTGAAACCCTAGCTTCTGACAAAATCGGACAAGGAAACCCTACCCCATCATAGGGGTGTTTTGGCTCTCTTTAACTATTATGTCTTTTATAGTGAAACTGTACAGGGATGTGCATATCAGTTGCCAAGTTGGTATCTGTTTTGGGGCAGAATTCAGTAGAGAGCGCAGTCATTCAGCTATGCTCATATCTATTCTAGTGAAATCAGGCTGAGATGCTGTCCGTTTTCTTCTTTTGCAAAGTAGTCTTGAAACCATAGCTTCAGAAAGCTGTGATATCCCCCAAATACATTAGACTTGAGTTGATAGACTTTGTCAGGTCAGAGATTCAGTTCAAGGGCAACTAGTTTTCCTTCGCCAGTGGTAAGGCAAAGAAAAGCCAGTCATGGCTCATCGGTTCAACTATCCGACAGTCACCAGTCGCATCACCTTTGTTCAAACTCAGCAAACCATGATGGCACAGAGTTAGGAAGAAGTTGCTACCGTGACAGCGGCATTAAACCAGGGACTCGCCATGCAAGATGAGACCAATGCCGAAGTGCAACGCCCATCTGGGGCACCTACCACATATCCAGTCTTGGGACCCTAGCCGAACTTTGACCCACTTTCGCCAACTGAAGATTTGCATGGTCCGGATCCCTGAGAAGGGTTGGCTCAAACCCGAGTTTTCGAACCCCTGATGCAAACTAATGAGGGGCGTTATCCCTTTGGTACTAATGATCTCGAACTGAGCTCGATGAAAATTGCTAAACTTGAAAAGCAAGTCGACATTGGAGATGGGTACACCGAGGCTGCTGTAAGGCTCCCAGATAGATTCAAAATGCCACATATTGACCATTTCGACGGGTCTGGAGATCCTATGGTACATGTCCGGCTTTTCGTGGATGTCTTGAAACCGACAGGTCTAACTAAACTGCAGAATGATATGCTAATGCAATTGAAAGTTGAATTCTTTTTTTTTCTTTCCTTTTTGAAAACACATGATTTATGCAATGCAAGATGTAATATATGGCGAGGCAAGCCTCATACAAATGAAGCACAACAAAGGGGTACAATCCAAACACCCTCACATGAGAGGAGAAAATAAGGTGTTAATCAAACAGCGAGACCTAGACCATACCTCCATACAAAATAGGGGATTGATTTCAATCGGGTAAAAAGAAAAAAGGGACTTAACCAATATACAAGACCTAGACCGCAACTCAATATGAAATAGGGCAATGGTTTTAACTAGGTAAAAAGGAAAGGGGTCTTAATCAATATACAAGACTTAGACCGTATCTCAATACGAAATAGAGTGATGGTTTTAACCGGGTAAAAAAGAAAAGGATCTTAACCAATATACGAGACCTACACCATATCTCAATACAGAATAGGGCAATGGTTTCAACCGGGCACAAGAGAAATGTTGTAACCAAAATGTCAAGTGATGTGAATGGATTATAACCATGCATGACAAACGTAATAGACAGTGCAAGTGTGATGATGAATGCAAAAACATGAAGGGGCAATGTAAGCCACACAATATGCAATGATAAATGTACAACAATAATATGATGGATGCACAACAGACGAATACACAAATGATTTTTTTTTTCTTCCTTTTGTCTTCTTTTTTTTTTTTTTTGAATATTTCTTTTTTCCTTTGTTTTTTATTTTCTTTAAAAATTTCCTTTTGAATTTTTTCTTGACAATTTCTTTTTATTTTTTTTTTAATTTTTTTTTTTGTTTTTGAAATTTGTATACATACCATATACAAACAATATACAAAATACACATCACATATATAATATGGACACAGACAAGCTATATACATACAAACCATATACATATACGAACACATACATATACATATATATACTGACACAGACATACAGATACAGATACACAGACAAACAGATACGAATACGCAAACATATACATACAAAATATATACACATATACACTCCTCCCTTGTTTTTGTCTCTCTCTCTCTCTCTCTCTCTCTCTCTCTCTCTCTCTCTCGTCTTTGTCGAGCGCCATGTCTGGTGCACAATTTCAACAATCACAGCGCACCTGACCGACAACAGCTAGATCGGCCTCGATTGTCAAAGATTGCCTCATCAATCCTTTTTCCTTGGCTTCTTCTTCTCTTCCAACTTCTTCTTAAAACGAGACCTACAAGCGAGATAGAGCAGAAAGCTACAAACTTCCCCTACCATTACTTTACAAATTTTTCTTTTGACATTATACTCCTCCTGACATGGCCTCTTCTTGCCATCCTCTCACTCTCTTCTCAGACCTTAACGATTCCCTAATCGAGATTACCAACTCTTCTAAGCCTCGACAGAGTGCCCTTGTCCCTATCCCTATTCTCAGCTTTCCTGTGCTGTCAGTTGAGCAGCTAATGGCAACATAGTCTAATATCAATGCCAATCAGTATACATTGAAGTCCTGTGTAGAGACTGTGACTGCGGTCTCTAATTTGTCCCATCAACTACAGGGTAGGACGAGTGAAGTACATTGATTAAATGCCTAACTCTCTTTGCTCTAAAGTATGTACAAGGATGCTCAAGAAGAGATCAGCACTTTGAAGAAAGTAAAACAAATAGCTAAAAGGATAGGCCACCTCCATGTCCCGATTCAGAGTTCCTTCATACTCCCCATTTGACGACTGGCGAGGAGTAATTACTTTCAGAAGCTCTATCAATGTCGAGGTAGAGACTTCAAAGTCCTCCGGAGAGTGAAAGATGTTGTGAGGCAATTGACGGTAGAGTCAAGCTATGAAGCTGTCTACCAATGAAGTCGGTTTGTCTTCGCTACCGGGCTAATGCTAAAATTCGAGGGAAAAAAAAGTCCCTTTCTGTTTTGTATTTTCAATTTTTTTTCTTTTTGTTCTTTTCATTTTCTGTTTTTGTTTAGGAAGGAGCACCAATGCTTCAGATGATTTCCTATTTTCTTTGAAATTTCTTCTCTTTTATTTGTAATGCTGATCAACAGCTTCACCTTGAATTTTTTAAAAAATGAGTTTCGTTGTTTGCGCATCATGGCGTAAACGGCACAACACTTGAACATGAAGAACATTTTATTTTGAAATTGAATTTGAATTTGAAAATGATTACATTTTAATAAACTTTGAATTGGACATTGAGCCCTTAATTGACCATAATCAAATAACGACTCAATGAAAGAAAAACAAAGCAAAAACAATCCATACATACCTATTTACACTTACTAGAATGAAAGACACTCAAAACACGACTCAAAAGGACAAATCATTGAGCCTACACAACTTTTGTAGTTTTCCATTCCGGATTGATATCAAAATTGGACGGCTAAGTGAAAATTGACGAGCTGGCTAATTCATTAACCGGCTAGCTAATGCATTGATGAATCGGGTGAAAAATTGGTCGACCAACTAAATTGTTAGCCAACCGACTGAAACATGTAACATGAGAGTCGAGAGTACGGGGAGAAGACAGAATTCCCGACTCAACTAGGCCCCTAGTTCACTGCTTTGACTTTTTACTTTTTTGTTTTCTGCTAAAAAGAATTTGACCAACATGAGAGTTAGATTAGCATGCTTGTTCCACTCTCTGTTTTGAAATCATGTAAGTCAAGCTGTGAACAGTGAAAACTTTCCTCCTTTTTTGGGTCTAAGAAATTGTCTAGTTTTGGAAAAATGGAATAATTTTTGAGAAAATCAGTCAACTTCATTAAAAATCATCAAAACATGTTTTCACAAATGATCACTACTCAACCAACATGGAATCAGTCCTTGAGATGTACGACTTAAAATCAGATAACTCGAGCAGGATACACGGTATTACCACTTGATCTGCCTTACAACTGAATCTCTCATGAAGAAAAGATAAGACAATCGAACTGAATGAAGATAACCCAATTAGACATGGACAAGACAGCCGAGTCAACTAAAAATATACCAATCAAACATGGACGGGACGAGTGAATTGAAAATGGTTGGGATCGAAGGTCAAGATGAAGCTGCCTACATATCCCAAAGATAGGAATCAAGCCTTACATAGTTCCCGGTAAGGCTCACTCGAGTATTTTCACTCTCTTTTTGTGCTCTAACATTTGCCAAAAGCCGCCCTTCTGAATTTTTGACCTTGCGTGCTTTTTTTCACTTTTCTTTTTCTATTTTTCTAGTTTTTTTTTCATTTTTTCATTTTCTATTTTTTTTTTCCTGCTCTAACTTTTGCCTCAGTCGCCCTTCTGAGTTTTTAACCAAGCGAGACTCTCAAGGATAGTATTTTGTTTGTCCATATTGATTGGTTGTGAGATCTGTAGACCATCTAAATCCATGAGAATGGTTGTTCTTCCTGACCAGATAAACTTGATGATATAAGGACCCGTCCAATTGAGTCTAAATTTGCCCCTAAGGTCTTAGATAGGAGTTCGATTGTCCTTTAGCACTTAACCTTCGTCTCTCAAATTTTGGGATTTGATATTTTTATTTTTTTTAATGCCTTGGCAATCTTGCGTTGACACCTTTTCCTTAGCATTTGCCCCTTGTGGTATAGTTCATTTTCCAAAAATGTTATGATACCAAGGATTTTCATCTTTAACTTTTTCTATTGCGGTTATCATCTGCTCTGTGAGGATCGGATGCATTTTGACCCCAATCGGTATACCCACCATTGAAGCTAGGGTTGCTAAAGAGTCGACAAACCAATTATTCATTCTGACTAGGTGGATGATTAAGTTTGAATCCCCGATCACATCCAACCTTTTTTACCCCTAGTTCTAGGGCTACTTCCAATCTAGCTATGCAAGCCTCGTACTTTGGTTGATCATTGAACATGCTAAATCAAGGTTTGAAAACTATAAGGGTCAAGTCCCAAGGACAAGAGGGATCGTATGTTGTACAATCTCAAGATCAATTCCAAGCATGCCTTCACAGGACCACGCAAAAACATTTTTTCAAATCTTTTAACAAAGCGACTAGTCACTCATGCCTCTCTGAAGACAATGTAAAACCAATTTGGATTGAGTCAGGATCCTTCTCAATACCCACATTAACAAAAATGATCTCATCCATCAAGGGCTTAACACGCCTCTTTTCCTATTAGTCGATCAAATATTTCAAATCTTGAGGAATTCATTCCTCTTCATTTTTATCAAAGTTTTTGAAAAAAAGTTCTGAAAATTTTGGTCAATGCAATGATTTAAAGGCACAAAGAAGTAGGTGAAAATTACTACATCTTTCATTTAGAACTTCTAGCTCAATGATTGAAACAGACTCGAAAGCAAAGAAAAGACAGACATAGAAAAGACAATGACGTCTGGGTTATCACCCCTGAAATCACTAGACTCTGACTCACAAGACTAACACAATCCTAATTCTAGCTCCACAAACTTGGGGAAATCAAGTTCACACTCAATACCTAATTCAGAAAATAAATAAAAGCATTCTCTAAATTGCTAATTACAGTGCATGCATCCATCACGTTTGGAACAAAATTTGTGCAATCAACTGGTAGTCCATCCTTGATCACAACAATAATCATAATATCCCCAGAGTTTATTGGTCTTGCGCTAGTTTCAAGACCTATCACAGATTCAGCCAGTGTCAAACCCAAAATTTCTTCAGTGCTTCTTTGCTTCTTGATCAATCCATGGCTCAAGAAAACCATAAAAAGAGAAGTGCATGCCCGTAAGACTATCTGCTATAATGCCCAACTCTTGCTCCAAAATTGAGGTGCATAAATCATGAATAAACCAACGCTCTCTAGAATAAGCACCTCGAGTTTGGGTAGATGGGAAGGTATGATGTAGATGTTGGGGTTAAAAGTTGATGGTAGTGTATGGATTAGGTTAAGGTTGGAAAAGGGTAGTATTCTGTCATGGGATGGCAATAGATTTGTGGTGACGTTGGGCTTTTGATGTGGAGCTATTATTTTGTTGTCAATGAGATCTTGAATCTCATGACAAAGGCAATAGTAACGATTAGTGTCATGACCATGTTGTTGGTGAAATGCATAGTATTTGGCAAGATCATGTTTGGCTGGGAGTGGATCGAGAAGTGGTCAAGGGTTAAGAGGTTTGAGATACCCTCTTTCTATCAAGATCCTCATGGCTTTGGTAAGGGACATATAGAGAGGGTTGAAGATTCTGGTTGAGGTTTAGGTTGAGTTGACTGTTTTGGCAATGGTGACAGTGTTGATTTCTGAGGGTATGGCATTGGAAGTTGTGCTACTACTATGAGTAGCATTGGAACTGTGAGTAAATACCGTTCTCACAGGCTCATTTCCTTTCATAATGATCTCTTGTCTGATAGTATCCTCAATTTGAACCCTATTCTCATGGAGGTCCTTAAAGTTAAAAAGGGGAAAAACTACCATCTTCAGCAGTAATCTTCCATGCAAATTTTTGACCACCATACAAACTTGATCTTTTCCCAAAGGTTAGTTTGTCGTCATGAATGCTTTTTCCCTCCACCTAGTGATGGATGCCATAAAGCTCTTGTTGGGCTCTTGTCAGGTCGCCTCAAGCTCCCAGGTGGTTACCTCAATCTGGGTATTGTAAGAATACTAGGTGATGAAGGCCTCAGCTAACTCCTCCCAACTCTTTTTTATGGAGTCCTCCAGCTTGGCATACCAGATGATAACCACTCCTGACATGGTTCTTCCAAACAAGTAAAACTTTTGAGCCTGAGATAGGCCCATTAGCTTTAGAATGTCTAAGAAGAGGCAAATATGAACCATATGATCACCAGCCCTATCAAATCTATCCATGTGCGACATTTAGAACCTCTCAGGAAACCTCACAGTTATGTTCGTAAACCCATCCTTGACGTTTAGAATGGAGTTGATCCTTTGTGATTGTTCGAACATCTTCTTCAACTTGGCTAATTTTAGCATAGTCGGGTCAACTCCACTGATATCCGTAGAGAATAGTCCTCCCAGTGGTTGCATGTGAACCTTCAAGTCTTCTTGCAAGTTGGGCTCAAGGAGTTCCCCAATTAGTGGAGGTGGTACTAGAACCGGATGAACCACTGGGGGTGGATGAGATGTTAATGCCCTAGACGAGCATTGAAATTCAACAAGAACCTCTTTGTTGGCAGCAACCTTGTTGGTAATAGCATCCATGCTTCGTTGAAGGGCCAAAAGTATGTTTGCTATATCTACCGAAAGTTGGTCCATTACCGTTGGAGGTTGGTCTGTCATTACTAGAGGTGGGCCTATCACTATTAGAAGTGGGTCCATCACTATTGGAGGTTGGTCCATCACCACTGAAAGTGGGTCCATCACCACTGAAGGTTGGTCTATCACCAACGAAGCTAGATCTATCACAAATCCTAGAAATTTCAGTTGGCGAGGTTCTGACAATGAGGTTTTAACATTTCTCCTTGTAACTGGTGGTAGAGAAACTAACAATGGCTGTCCTTGAACCAAATCTGCGATTCTACTAAGTTTACCAGCGCGAGTCCACAAATCTTGGGGGGATATTAGACCGTTCTGAAGCTATAGTGCTACAACTACCTATGCACACTGAACTCAACCCCTCAAAATGTTATGCCTGATCTACTGTTATATTTGAGAACCCCAGATCCGAAACATTGCACATAGCAGGAAAAAGAACAAACACCCCTATGGAGGGTAGGGTTATCTTGTCCTAGCTTTGACATGATCTAGGGTTCCACTATTCAAACAAGTGGTATCATATATCCTAGCATAGGGTAGCATCCTGCCCTAATTTGGAAGTTGCTAGAGCATATTACATGCACTAGGTCAGTCTTAGTCAAAAGCGTACCTCACCGAGACACTGATATACCTACGCAATCCAGAGGATCAAGCGGTACATGGTGATCCCAATTCCAAGGCTTGTGCTCCCACCACATTAGAGCCCATGTCCGTCTATTTTCCCAAAACCGAATAGCAGTCTAGGATAAAAGGTGACAAGCACAGGACATAGGCGCACCAATGCATGAAATGCAATGAACATATAATTAAAAATAAAGTCATATCATGGAGTTCAAGTCAAGGTTTCAAAATATCCCTAGCAGAGTCGCCAAAAACTGTAGCACCGCCCGGGCGGTGCCCGCACGGGTTGAACAATTCAGACCCTCGATTTCTTTGATCTAATCTCACGAGTGCAATGTGAAACGTACATAAGAGTCTAGATTTGGCAACTTTTATAGAAAATCCATTTTATTGAAGAAAAAAAAAACCTTTGCCAGAAATGGACTGCATCATCAGATCTCGGTGTCGCCACCTAATGTTTTGGAAAAATTAGGAAACCCATGACTTATGCCAAGGCCACCGTTCGTCATAACCAAGGATGTTTGGCTCAGAACCTTACATGTGAGAGAGGAAGGTCATTAATTCAGCACCCTCGCTTACCTAATCAAAAGATCGGCATCTTTTAAGTCATGATTTGATTTTTATTAACTTTATGTGTTCATATTCCGATTATTAACAAATCCAAAATTTACTATGTGAATCAAACAAATATAGACTGTGTCGTTCATTTTGGAACAATTTGATTTCATTATTTCGAAAGTGTTTTGAATAGTAGAATCATGAAAATCATTTTTATTCCAAATTAAATAACACAACATTCATCCACTAGCATGCAGAGTTATATCAAATAAGCAACTAGTCACATGGTAGTCCACGAGACAACTTGAAATCCATGCGGCCATCCCACGAAATTTTTGTCAAAACATATGGCTATCCCATGGGGCATAGGAGCCAATTTTCTCAAAATTGCTCTATTTTTTGAATTTTGTCCGGGAAAAGGTTTTTCCGTAAGTCTAAAATAATTTGGCTAAAAAGGGTGAAGGTTTGGATTAAAACTTAAATTTGACCTTTCTGCTGAAAAATTAATAATATAATATTTTAATTTTTATCATCGGGTATTCAAAAGAAAGCACCCAAGTCTTAGGGTTAGTCAAAATAAGGTGTCTACATGTGGATGTCAATTTTTTTCTTTTTTTATATGATTTGATGACATTTAATTTTTATGCATTTTTAGCTATCCCCACTTTGATTTTTAGCGATGAAAATGTGTGGTAGAGAAAGTTATTTGTCTTTTAGCGACCAAATATAATTGTCTTTAAAAATGTCATTATTTTATTTTTTGCGATCAAGTTGGGACATTTTGTGACAAAGTGTTAGTGACCAAATGTTTAGTCATGTAAAATCAAACATTTTGTGACAATATAAAATTGGTAGCTAATAGTCATTTCAGCAACAGTTTTAAAAATTCGTCGCTAAAAGTCAATTTTGACTTTTCTCGACGGGCCTTTAGTGACTTTTTAGTGACATCCAAAATAATTGGTCGCCAAAAGTCTTATATGTTGTAGTGTAATCCACATAATTAATAACTTATAATTCAACATTGCTTCTGCTCGATTGATTAAAATAAAAATCAATACTTCTAGGTGTATAAAAGTAATCATAGAATCAGATAAAATACTATAGGGGGAAAATAACTTAAATTTTATACACATTACTTTTACATTTTTCCTTCTCTTTTTCAAATTATTATCCAAATTTATAATTTAAACCCAAAATATTTAAATATCATCTAATGTGAAAGAGTTGTGGCTAATCCTATAACCATGTAACAAAACTTTAAAAAAACATACACAATTCAGAAACTTTATTGAATGCCCTATTGGTTGCATAGATAAGAGGTGCTAAATGCAATTTTTATTTTTTATTTTTCCAATGCATTGTCACCGTAGTTTGGAAGAGCTTTGAATTGTGTTCTTAACTCGAGTGCGATTTTAATCCTTATAAATGAAGATTTGACATTGGTTTTCTATATATATATATAGAAAATTGGTGAAAGTCCATTCAAAGGGGTATAAATCATTAAATCCAAGGTAAAATCTTGATTGGTAATAAAGACATGCGAAAAAGGTTGCGGAAAAATTTCTCGGCAATGGAAAACTTGACAGGTGCACTTAATTAATAATTAAACATCTGAACATATATATAAAAGTAATTTCCCTTTTACTTTATGGCTTTTCAAACGCACATATTAATACATACAAATTGATTGGATTTTCTTGCAAAATAGCTAATTTCTGCTTTGGTTTAAGTTAAATTTTTTAAGTGAAATAAGTTAAGTCCTTTTATTGGTTCACATCATTTGGTGTGAAGTTAGACAAAGAATTGGCAAATTCTAGACGAGGTGTTTGTCCATTTTGTGCACAAGGTCAAATATACTATGATTTGTCATATTTGATTCCATCTGATAAGGATCCTTATTACTTCTGGTTGTACTTGTGGCATTCTGTTTCGCAAGTTCGCTCGAGCAGTGAAGTTACCGCTAGGGCAAATATTTAGGACTCCTAGTATTCTTTCAACAAAGGTGAGACCGCTCAAGCGAATGTGAGGAGGTTCTAGTACCTTCACTTTAGAATTGCAAAACTTATGGAACATTATATTTACCGCTCGAGGGATGAAATGTTCACTCGAGTGCACTATTCGATATTATGCGCACCGTTCAAGCAGTGAATTGTTCGCTCGAGCAATCTGTTCGAGTTCAGCTAGTATAAAACTCTTTTTTGCTCATTTTCTCACTTTTCTCTCTTTTACTCCCCCATGTCCAAAAACCCTAGTCCGCAAACCTTTGATTTCACCTTTTTGTACTAAGTATTCACCATAAATCTTACAAGAATAGTGAAGGAAAAGTGTAGATCATGATATTGACCAGTTAGATTGCAATTTCATTGTTCTTGCTTGGGTCTTCGTTGTTTGCTCACCTTCTTGAGGTAGAGGATTCTCTTAACCATATATATTTATGATTTGATGAGATTTTGTAACATTTTGGGATTTTGGGGTATTATAAGTTAGAAATCTTTAATGCTAAGTTGTTTATGTACACAAATGGTTTTTCACCCAAATTTTTGAAATGTATAAAATGTTTTGGTATATTGATGAATAATATTTGATGATGATTTGTGGATTTAACAAAAAAAATAAGGAAAATCCCCAATTTTTCTTGAAACCCTAGATTTGGGAATTTTGTTTAAAAGATGGTTTGAATCATTTGACACCTAGTGTTGAAATTAAAATTGATTTTCCTTGATTATATATGAGTAAGGTGAATTTTTTTTATATATGATGATATTATGAAGGATCTATGGAAGTTGAATAGTGTGGTCACTTAGGAAATGTTGGACGGATGTAATGTTTCGTTTGGGATTATGGTTGGTAATGAGAATGTCTTGGAGTCATTAAAGTGTGAATATTTCATTGGTTTTTACTTGATGAGTTTTTGTGCAATTAAATGAAATTTTGGATAAATTGGAATGTTTGGAAATTCATGCATTGCATTGTATTCACATGGTTTCAAAGTAAGAGTTTAGTTATTTAAAAGGTGTCCAATTACTCTTTCGTGCTAAATGCCAATAAATATGGGGGACATAGTTGACACGATTGATCAGTGTCCAATTGCCCCTCTGTACTTGGTGGCCGAAAAATGTGGATGTGTTTTTAAAATCAACTGGGTATCCAAGTGCCCCTCCGTGCTCGATTGCCGGAAAATGTGGATGTGTTTTTAAAATGAAATGGGTATCACAATTGGACACCTATCAATCGTTTCAGCTATGTCCTTCACATTTACTAGCGTTTAACACGGAAGAGCAATTGGGCACCTTTACCAAAATACCAATAGCATCCCCACATTTTTCAGATTGCTTTGTGTTTGTTAGGTTTCCCAATTGCCCTTCCATGCTCAGAGGCCAAAAAATGTGGGGATTCTATTAGTATTTTGGTAAAGGTGCCCAATTGCTCTTCCATGCTAAACGCTAGTAAATATATGGGACATAGTTGAAACAATTGATGTGTGTCCAATTGCCTCTCCGTGCTCAGTGGCCAGAAAATGTGGATGTGTTTTTAAAATGAAATGTGTATTGATTGGTCATTTTTCAATCAAAAATAAAGAACTAAACAAAGCACTAATTAAGTATAACAGTGGATTGTCCAGGTATCGTACCACGAGGACTTTGGGCTGAGTTATATTAATTTGAATGGTAATTTTTAATTTAATTTGAAAAAGAGAGGATAATTTGGTTTTTGCTAATGAGAATTTAAATGAAAACTAAAACAATTGTGCAAATAAATAGAGTAATCTAAATATGGAGAGACTTAGGATTTCAAATCCACTACTAATCTCATATCATGTAATTAAAATATCTAACTCTAGTAAATCAATGGCCCGAATAATAATGATGTATCGTGGCTACAAGCCCCAATACCATCATTAAGAACATGAGTATATTCAAAACGTAGGCACGAATCATCTTTGGTCGGCACAAATTGTCTACACTAAACTACGGTTGCAACACGATTCTTCCCCCCTAAGCATGACTCGTGTCACAATTTGTATATACAAGAAAGTAAAACAGTTGTATGATTATGTATTCTCAATCACAGAAATCAAATACATAAATCAAATTAAAAGACTATTTGAATAAAAGATCTAAAAACAATCATACAACGGTTATCCAATTGCAAAGACAAACTAGAATTAAAATGCAAAATTACATGATACTTGATTAGAGTTTCATCTAAATCCTAAGAAGAAAGCTTAGCCGCTCATGGATAGGTTGAGCACTTCGAATGTTGAAGAGAAAGACATGGATTGATGATTTGCTCTCCTTCTCTAGCTTCTAGTCGTCTTCTCCAGGGTTTTAGATCCCAAAACAAGTCCCCAAAATTCCTTTTTATAGCCTCTATTCCATTCAAAGTCAACAACACACGCACACATATTGAGGCAAATCTGCTCGTGCGGATGGGAATTTTGCTCGAGCGGATCTAGTCAGATAGGAATTGTTTGCAAGGAAATCCGCTTGGGCAGCTAGGGAATTCTGCTCGAGTAGATCCAGTCAGTGACGGTCTTTTTGCTCTTTTTGCCCCTGTTTGCCATCCTTTTGTCTCCAGGGTGATATTAGCCTCAAAAGGATTTTTTTTTTTTTTTTTTTTAAAAACACTTTATTGTATCAAATATCATAAGCTCAAAGACTAAAACCATAAGATAGGGAGCCTCAAAGTGTAACATTTCGACTTACATCACACCTTCTAACTTACACTTTACTAGTCCTCGAGTAAAGCAAGATAAAGAAAAATCTATCTAAAGCACTTTCATAGGGATCATGATTGCATTTAGCATATGCAACAAGCCTTTTAAACCATAAGGTTACACAAGTGGACGAGTGAAGTCTCATGAGGGTTTCTAGAGATGATACCCCACAAACATCAACTTGATCAAAGGAATTGAAACTTAGGGGAGATATATACACAATTACACAGCAACACCCCTTTACATCAAAACCAACCTTTCTCACTTATGACAAATTTCAAGTACGCAAGTTAGACAAATCTTCAAACTATCCATGAGCCCATAAATATGCAAACAAACAGCATCAAATTACAATTGGATAGAAAGAATCACACGTTGCTTTCGTGTAAAGTGAGATTCGCTGTGGAAGGAAAGACAACATCTCTGACTCGTGTACTAACTTCCAACAACTAAGTGCCTTGAATCTTTAAAATCAAACATGGGTTCGAATACTTTTTCTTTTCTTTTTCTTTTTTTTTTCTTTTTTTTTTCTTTTCTTTTCTTTTTTTTTTTTTTTTTTTTTTTTGATGTAAGAAATGGTTTGAAAAAATTGTTTGGCAAAAATAGTTTTTCTTAAACTTGGTCTAATTTTTAGGTGGGACCCATGCACCAAAGTTGGCGGGTCCATGTGGGAATGTGTTCACGTCATATATTTGGTTTCTCAAAACCATTATCAAGTGAATGGAAAACCGATGCAAAATTGAGCTCCATGAAAATGATGTTTTGGTGAAGTTTCCATAAAAGAATGGAGTTAAAGGTCTGTCCCACATTGCTTTGGTAGGGAAACTTTATGTGGGTTTATAAGCCTTGGGTTTACAATTTAGGAAGGGCACCAATGGGTATCCAAGTTTTGTAGAAGGGTAAGGTTATGGGCAAAGTGGGCTAGACCCATTGGACCCAAAACAAACACACACGCTTGCGCCCGCTCCGCCGCTGTCGCCATCAGTCCGGTTTGTCGGGCGGACTGGGCTAGACTTGGATGCGGGTGCATGGTGGGAGGTTGGGTTGGGCTTGTCTGGCCCAATGCTTATCTTTTTGGGCCAAAAACATTTGAATTTTATATTTCTAAAATAAAATTCTTACTATTTGGAATTTGAATTTCGGTTTGAAATTCAAAATTAATTTGTTTGGTCCAATGCACCTATTCCTCTTTACTAAACAGGCTTTATCTGTTCAAATTTAAACCCGAACAAGTATTGTACTTGTTCATATCTATTCGAACAGGTTTGGTACTATAGACACCCCATTTTTAACGGCCTTTAAGACTTGGGCGCCACTGATTGATCACTCAATGATAAATGTGTATACTTGTCAAATGCTTGATTTCCTCAGTAGGAAGCCTCAGTTTTGAACCTACAACCTTTGTGCCATGTTTTTGGACCAAAACAGTAATTTTTTAAGCCTGACTATCTGGGTGCCTACAGACCCACTAGTGACTCCAGCCGCCCACTATTAGTGGTCGGCCACCCCCTTTTAGTGGCATGTCGGCCACTTATGCTTGCAAACCCACTTATGGCTCTTGCTGCCCTATCGGCCACTTGTATATTTTTTTAGATCTTTTTGCCAACTGTGCCAGCTGTCTCCACAGGTGCATACAAGATACCAGCTGTATCTATATAGATATTTCTAAGGTGGTCTCATATATTTCTATATATAGATGACCCCCTCTCATGTTTTTGAGGTTAGAAAATTTTGGAGAGCAAAAAGTTTGGGAAAATATTTCTCTCTACATTTCTCTTTCTCTTTCTCTCTTACAACCTACATAACCTTTGCCTAGACACTATAAACAAAACCTTAAGGGATCTTGGCTGAGGTGCTTAAGCTTGCATTTTAGCACTTGAGAGTGTGAAGTTAGTGGTTTGGGAATTCAGGGGATCATTCCTCTTCAAGAGGTATACATTCTAGTTCTTTTGTGCCATCTCTTTCTCATCTTTTCTTGTAGTTCTTGAGTTGTTTCTCACCTATATTTGTGGGCTGAAACTTGTGGTTTAAAGCCATTAAAGGTAGAGGGGTGGATCACCTTTCTTTGAACCTTGTTTCATAAGCTTTTACCCTTGTGCTTCCCACCATTTTATCAACTTTTGTTAAGCTTTTTACCACTGATTTTCAGAGGTTTTTAGAGACTAAAAATTATGTTTTGAAGGCCCAAAAATGGAGGGGGTAGCCTCCTCTCCTTATGCTTGTTTCCTAGCTTAATTGCTCCATGTTTTTAGCTTACTCTTTTAGTTGTTTTTCCTTTAATTCTAGCACTATTTTAGTGTAAATTTGGACTATTTTTAAGAGTTAGTTTCATTTACACTTTGTATAGTATGCTCGTAGTATAATAGTCCTCATGGGCTTGGTGGTTTAGGCCTTAGCCACCAACCTATTTGAGTTAATAACATTTATTTCTTGCTTTCCATACTTGTGTTCACCTCTAGCATCCCTGCAATCTCCCTCCTGCTTGGCTTTTTCTCTTTGTTTTGAGAGTTGCTCCAAAAAGAGTGTTGTTTAAGCTTAAAGGGTGATATTGTACTTAATGGTTTAATCCCTTTGGGGGTTCATGACCAACGGCATAATCTCCCTCTCATGCCCAAAATAACATTTGGTTTGGTACTTCCCTCCTTTAGTGGACTTAAAGCTCATTATTAGACTTAATTGACTAATGAATGGAAGGTAATTTAAAAAGAGGTAATCAATGGTTTAAAAATGGAACAAGAAAATAAAATGGTTTGGGTTCAATTGGACATTAATTGAACCCATTGAGTCTTGAGTCGTTTCATACTTGTTAGTGATGAAAACGGTTCAAGAATCAATGTCAACCCTTTTCATTGATCAATCCATAATAGGGAGCAGGTTTTGAGAGTCTTTTATTGTGCATTTATCGAAATTGTATCCCTTGGTTCATAAGTAATCACACAATGAAATTGCACCGATTGATGGTTTGCGAATCGAGCCTACTTCTTTGAGTTGTTTGATGATAAAGAAAGGCAGGGTGGACAAACATCCCTTGAGAATGTTCTATTTGTTCTTTGTTGTAGCAAGAGAAATTCAATATCAATGGCCGGCAGGACAATTTTACTAAGCGACAGGCCACTATTTCTGGGTTGCCGGCCACTTTTTCCAACAAGGCTGCGTCCCTTTTCCAGCAAAGTAGAGCAGAGACTGAGGTGGAAAAGCAGAGGCTAAGGTGGAAAAACATAGGCATTCCAGTAGCAAAACAGAGAGCATTATCAGGTGAAAATCAACATCCATGCATGAGCCATCCCTCGATTCTCGAGATCCGTTAAATGATGTTGTAATATTAGTATGTTGTACTTAGAGTAGTGGACTTATAACTAATTAGGTAAATTAGTTAGAATAATTGGTTAGTTATGTTGTACTTAATTAATTAGCTAAAGTAGTTAGTTAATTTGTGGTGTTGTAATAATTAGCTAGTATAGTTAATTTATTTCATTTAGGTTTGTAATAGATTAGTTAATTCGTAGTAATTAGCTAGGGCATTTATTCAGACCCTGTTATGAGATGGCAAAACTTGTAATAATGTGTATCTCTTCCAACCTCACGTCTTTCTCCGTTTTATTTACTTGCTTATAATGCGTAGTTTAGAACATCATGTTTCTTTTAGCATTTCCCATGTTTGCATCCACTTGTCTTGTATGCATCGAGGCTCAGTTCATCATTCTAACAAGCATTGTCGTTTATTACTTCGTTGAATGTGTTTAAACGACATGCTTTCAAATTGATTCACATGTCATTATTAGTAGCCGAGCCTATTAATTGCATCATTGCATGTGTTGTATTAGTCATGTTGTATTAGTTAGGACCATCCATTTTTCTCACTAGTTTCTCTTTTGGCTTGCCTCAGGAATTGGGGTAAGCATTTATTGCTTTAGCATATTGCATGCATGTGATTTTTGCCATGATAAACATGAATACCATGAGGCTAAGTGCTTAAATGCTATACCTGCTTGAATGCCTATAGATGAAGGCTAATTGCTTAAATTGGTAATTTGATGAATATGAATATGAGATCACTTTTTCAAGTGGTACATGTTCGAAACAATTTTTCAAACAAAACATGAAATTAAAGCGTTCTAATTTTTTCCAATTAGTCTATACTTGTGTGCGCATCACATAAAAATAATAGCCTAATCACCAAAACAAGAGCATATAATGTAAATAAAAATCACATCATGATTAGTAGAGGCCGATCTTTGATCAGGCTAGTGGGGTGCTCAATTCACGACCTTCCCCTCTCGTACCTAAGTTCCCAAGCCGAGACAATCTTGGTGATGACGAACATGTGGCCTTTGGCCCGAGTCAAGGGTTTCCTATATTTCCCAAAAATATTTAGGTAGCGACTCTATATCTAGCAAAGTATTCCATTTTTTGGCATTTTGAATCAAAATTGATTTTCCAAAAGAATTGCTAGATTTGGACTCATTTGTGTTTATCTATTTTACATTGCACTTGTGGAATTAGATTCAGTACCACGGGAGTCCGAACTATAGGGCTAGTCATATCCGAAAGGAGCACGAAAAGTCAAACTACAGTTTCTAGCGACTTTGCTGGGGAAATTAAAGAACTTGACTCGAACTTCATGATGTAAAATTTTATCTACACTTATATGTTCTTTGCATTGCATTTGCATTGGTGCACATAAGCCACTGTGTTTGCCATCTGCTATTCCTGGACGGTTTGTCGGAGGCTTGCCCAAAGGCTTGCCCAAAAGCGTGCCAAAAAGCTGACTGGTCATGGGCTCTGCCATGATGGGAACACAACCCTTGGATCTAGACTACCGCTATACTGTTTGATCCTCCTTTCACTTATCAGTGTTAGGTGTGAGAGGTATATTAGGTAGTCTTGCTGAGGTACCCCCTTTGACCATTTGGCCTAGCTGCATATAGTCAAGCCATAGAGACTATTCCAAACTAGGACAAGATGCTCACCCAAATGCAGGATTGCATGAAACCGCTTGTTTGAAATAGTGAATCCTAGTTCATGACAAAAACTAAGACAAAGTAACCCTCTCCCCCTCATAGGGGTGTTTTGGTTCTCTCTTAATTTGTATGTTCTTTACAATGAAACTATGCAGGAATGTGCATATCAGTGGTATAGTTGGTATCTGTTTTGAGCAGAATTCAGTGTGGAGTACAGTCCTACAACTTTGATCATGTTTGTGTATATCTTAGCTAACGTGTTGTGCGGTTTCTTATTGGTGTTCTTTTGCTTTATTTCTTTTTCTAGGTAGCTTAAAACCATAGCTTCAAAAAGTTTTGATATCCCCCAAGTACTCTGGACCCAAGTCAGAAGACTATGTAAGGCCGGGGATCTTGTTCGGGGGCAACTTATGTTTACCTCACTACCACCAGTTACAAGGCGAAGATGGATTAGATAGCATTCACCAATCTAGTTCCTACAGTAGTCATCCCTCAGCTCACCTGTGTCCAGTCTAGTTTGGGAACAGTCATCTACTTCCAACTCAGCACGAGACCAATCACCTATTCCAATGGCACAGTACCCCCTAGCCAGTTTGAAGGAACTGATACACCATCTGTAACAAACAGTCGAGACACTATAGCATGGCACGGTCTGTCAAGCTGAGATTACAGCCCGTCAGCCTGAGGTTATAACCAATCTACAACAACAATAACAACCACAGCCAGCAGCAGCTTCAGCATCACATGTACCCACTGCAACTATCCCTCTGCCCAGTGCCACTGCTAATACTACCAATGTTCAAGAAAACCAAGACAATCCAGTAGAGCCCATCCCAGTACAAGCTTCCAAAGCACCAATTTATCAGGCCGAGGCACCATTTGAATTTGAAGTCAATCCAATTGCGCTCAAAGTCAACAAATTAGAGAAGTTGTACAAGAGAGCACAAGGGGTTAACTCTATCTCGGACATAGAGGATGTATACACTAATTCTGTAGTTACATAGCCGGATCGATTTAAGATGCCGCACATTGATAGTTTTGACGGCTCTGGGGATCCGATGTTCCACTTGTGATTGTTTTCTGATATTTTGTGACTGATGGGCTTAAGTAGACCACAGAAGCTGTCTCTCTTTGGCCATACCAAGTCGGGTATAGCGGCCATTTGGTATGCTAAGTTGGAAGATTTTGTCAAACAAAATTGGGAGGAGATGACCGAGGCCTTCATTGCTCAGTACTAGTACAATACTCAAATCGAGGTCACAACTCATGATCTCGAGGCAACACATCAAGAGCTGAAGGACAATTTCTCTGAGTTGGTGACAAGATGGAATGCCAAAGCCTCGATGATGAACACGAGGCCTTCCGAGAAGGACCAAATTAGAATGGTCGTCCAAAACATGCATGGCAAGCTGTTACAGAAAATGATTGTGCTCCCATTATTTACGTTTACAAAACTTCATGAAATAGGAGTGCAAATCGAAGATGCCATGAAGCAGGGGCCTATTACAAATGAAAAGGAGTCGGCAAATAGGTTGTTTGTTCACAGTTCCAATGCTACCAGTGGTAGCACAGCTGCAAGGCCATCGGATGTAAGTGTTGTCACCATAACCGAGATTGCTGACCCCTTCGCCAACACAGGCTCATAAACATTATCCAACCCTGCCCGACCCCAGAGGACTTTTAACCAAATGTACATGACTCTCTCTCAAGCCATGAGGGTGCTAGTCAAGAAAAGGAACCTAAACCATTAGAACCTCGCCCATTTCCTGATCCTCTTCCATCTAAACACAACCCCGCAAAATACTGTGTGTTTTACCAACAACATGGTCATGACAACGACCAGTGCTTTTGATTGTGTCATGAGATTCAAGATCTCATCGATAACAAGGTGATCACTCCACCTCAGAAACTAAACGTAACCACGAATCCACTCCCAGCCCATAATCAAGTCCTCCCACCTCAAAATCTTAACCTAATCCATACACTAACCACCTCTTATGACCCTAGTGTATACATTACCCCCTCTCACCTTCCAAAATCGGCATTGTTCATCCCTTAGGGCATGGACCTTTTCATGATAGATACGTCTGACCCACAACCTAAGCCTTCTAGATCAATGGTGATAACACCCACCGTAGAAGAGGTTCTGACCGTAGAGGAAGGTACTAGTCTGTTGTTGGAGTGTCCTGAGGATTTAGCTGAGAGGGTGTATGACCCAAGTTGCTATACCGTACTGATTAGTCAAACCAAGCCTGAACTGGTGCTACCAAGCTCGACAGACGTCAATGTGGTCAGGGAAGATTGCCCGGGCCAAAGGTTGAATGATTTGGCAAACCTCAAAGAGGATTTGGGCAACTTACAATTCTTTTATAAGTATGATCAAGGAGATGTGCAAATTGGGTGGTTCAACATGCATGGATTGACTAATAACACCGGATGGCTGAGTGATGAACCAGATAAAGAAGAAGAAACTAGAATGAAACCAGAAAAAAAGGCAGAGATAGTCAGTAGTAATAGAAAGAGTGATGAGAAAGAAAAATTGCCGAAGAGCGCTAGTATGGAAAACCCAGCCCAGGAAGTAGGCATTGTGAACACTGTAGATACTGAACAGGAAGCTACACTAAGGCAGTTTGAACGAGAAAGAATTGAAGGCAGCCGCGAAATCAAAATTCCACGACACCCTATGGGGGACACCTATGATGTGAAGGTGATACAAACAGAGTCAGACAACTATTTGTCGGCCGCTGAGGGTGAATGGTGGGACAATAACGATCTGTATCTGGCCCATATTGATGAAGACTGGGGCGACTGCACCCCAGATAATACATGGTATGCTAAGGAGATAGACCATCTGACAAGAAGTGGGCGGTATTTTAAGCTGCGGCACCTAGATCAAGCAGACGTGTCTGGAAAGGATAAGGAGGTCAAGAAACAAAAGGAGAAGCATCTAGAAGAAGAGTCAGTGTTGAAACAACTCAAGAAAATCCAAGCTGACATCTCCATCTGGGGTCTTCTCATGGCCTCACGAGTGCACCGGCAAGCAGTGTTGTCGGCAATGGATAAGGCTAAACTGTCCATTGACACCATGCTAGAGCGTCTTATGGGTTTGGCCTTTCTAGGTGGTGCCAGGCCAATGCTTACCTTCTTTGACAAAGAGCTACTGCCGAAAGGGTCGACTCACAACAAACCATTGTACATATCTGTGGAATGCAGGAAGAAATGGGTGGCAGTGGTGTTGGTAGATACTGGTTCTGCCATTAACATCTGTCTGTCCCATATCACCTACGCAATTGGCCTTAAACTGGCGGACTTTGTTCCCATGGCCCAAGTGATACGGGCGTATGATAACACAAATAGAGAGGTTATGGGTGCAGTGCAAGTGGGAGTTCAAGTGGGCCCATCAGAGCAAGAGATTGAGTTTGCTACCTTTAATTTGCTGTTAGGGAGACCTTGGTTGCACCATGTGAAGGTTGTCTCCTCCACTCTCCATTAGATATTGAAGTACCCTCATGGGGGAGGAGTGGCAATTGTTTTTTGGGAATTCATTCATCCATCTACCTCCGGAGGTGACTACGCTAGTGCTAGAGATCAACCATGGCGACGAGGATGTATTCCTCTCGAGATTCACCCTAGTTGAAGCCCGAGTAGTGCAGACAATTCTGGTCGTGGACGAAGGCATGTACATTAGTGCCTAATCCATCTACTTCATGAACAAACTGCGGCACATTCCAGGAATGGGGCTTGGAAAGAGTGGTCGAAGGTGTTCTTGACAAACAGATATGCCACATAACCAACATGCCTTTGGACTGAGTTATGTGCCCACCAAAGAGGATTGGATAAGGAAGTGAGAAAAGATGAAGAGCAGAGCCAAGGCCAAGAGAGCTGGAAACACTATAAGCTCATCCATAGGCCAATCCAAGGGACACTAAATGGTCGTTTTGTTCGGGAATGTGAGGATTTCCCTTTTTGTGGCTTCCCTGAGCCATCGGTAAATGCCTCGAAGCAGCACGTCCCTAAATTAGAGATTTTCTTTGGTCTGCAGCTGCAAGACAATGATGAGGAAGGAGCTGAACCAAGCATCAAAGCTGAACAGAGCACGGAAGGTGACTCAGATGATAGCGAGCTTGGAGTAGGGGCAGCACTGGCAAGTCTCCTGACATATCCTGTGGCTGACCTAGAGAACTTGGGGGATAACTTTATTATCTCTATGATCGGGGAAGAATTGGGTGTGAACCCAACTGGTGGCATTTTGTATCCATTAAAGGCACCACATCTTACTTGGTAACTGGAGAAAGGCTATCTTTCCAGTTCTGAATCGGGTGATGAGCTAGAATCTGATTCCACTAAGTTTGTAGGGTCAGGATCAGATTCAAGTTCTTCTGAGTCTGAGTCTGAGTCTGATATTTCTGGGGGTGGTAACTTAATACCAAAGTCTGTCTAGGTCTTAATTCATCTTTTCTTTTGAGTCTGTAACCAAAGATCTGGACCTTTTGAATGAAAACTTTACAGATTTTGTTTACTTTTTTGTGCCGCTGGTTTATTGTATTGACCAAGATTTTCAAAATTTTAATGAAAATGAAGGGAAAAAAATTCCTCTAGCTTTGAAAAACTTGATTAATTGAAAGGATGAGAGGTTTGTTAAACCCTACATTGATGAAATCATTGCCAATAATGTGAGTACTGAGAAGGATCCACGTTTGGTCCAGATCGGGTCAACGTTGTCTTTGGAGGAACGCGAGCATTTAATCGCTTTATTAAAAGATTTCAAAGATATTTTTGCGTGGTCCAACGAAGCCATGCCAAGAATCAATCCTGGGATTGTACAGCACCGGGTCCCTCTTGACCCTGAGGCTCGACCAGTCAAGCAAAGCTACATAGAATTCGTCCTAATTGGGCATTGAAAATCAAGGAAAAGGTCACCAAGTAGATCAAGGTAGGTTTCTTGTTAGTATCTGAGTACCTGATTTGGTTGGCCAATATCATCCCAGTGCTGAAGACAGATGGTAGAATCCAAGAGTGTGTACACTTTCGGGACTTGAACAGAGCTAGTCCGAAGGACGACTTCCCACTACCGCACATTAATGAATTAGTGGATTTCACTGCTGGCCATGCATTGCTCTCATTTATGATTGGGTTTTTCGAGTATAACCAGATTCTAATGGCACCCAAGAACAGAGAAAAGACTGCATTCACCACTCCATGGGGTACCTACTGCAACCAAGTTATGCCGTTTGGGTTGAAAAATGCTGGAACTACCTATCAGAGAGCTGCGACCACCATTTTACATGACATGATCCACAAAGTGGTTGAGGTGTACGTGGATGACATGATTGTCAAGTCCAACGAATGAAAAGGCCACTACACCACGTTGGAGAAATTCTTTCAACGAATCAGGGAATACAAATTGAGGTTGAACCCACAAAAGCGCACATTCGAGGTAACGACAGGGAAAATACTGGGATATCTGATCACACAAAGGGGAATTGAAGTAGATCCCTCCAAAATCAAGGTCATCTTAGAGATGACACCACCAATGACTGAAAAGGAGATACGTGGCTTTCTAGGAAAACTGTAATTCATAAGACAGTTCATCTCCAAATTAACCTCGACTTGTGAACCACTATTTGGTCTGCTGAAGAAAGGAAAGAAATTCTGATGGGACGATCGATGTCAGTTTGCCTTTGAACAGGTTAAGCAGTACCTCCGGAGTCCACCTGTGTTATCACCATTGGAGCTGGGGAAACCTCTAATTTTGTACTTGTTAGTGACAGATACGACCATGGGATGCATGCTCGCTCAAGAATCTGAAAATAGGGTGGAAAAGGCCATCTACTATTTGAACAAGAAGATGCTAGACTATGAGACCCGCCACACTCCCTTAGAGAAAGCTTGCCTAGCCTTGGTATGGTCTACCCGGAAATTGAGGCATTACTTGTTAGCTCACTCTGTAATCCTGGTTTCGAGATTGGATCCTATTAAATACCTCTTTGAGAAATCGGCACTTATCGGTAAGCTAGCCCATTGGTTGCTTCTCGTATCCAAATTTGATCTCAAATATGTCACCCGCAAGTCGGTCGATGGAAGAGCTGTAGTGGAGTTCCTGGCAGACCACCTGGTAGAAAGAGATGAGGCAGTGGAATACTTGTTCCCAGATGAAGACATTTTGCATGTGGAAGAGGAAACATGCATGATGTACTTTGACAGAGCGTCCAATCCGTACGATTATGGGACATGTGTGTTACTGATAGCACCTGACAACTCCCATATACCTTTAGCCCTCAAACTCTGGTTCAAGGTGTCCAACAATGAAGCAGAATATGAAGCATGTATTACTGGTTTAGAAGCTACCCTAGAACTAGGGGCAATAAGGTTGGATGTCATTGGGGACTCAAACTTGGTTGTTTCTCAAGCAAACGGAGACTGGAAAGTCAAAAAAAAAGAAGATGAAGGTTTACCATCAAGCCCTGGATATTCTGATTTTAAGGTTTGAAAAGTTGACATTCACACATCTACTAAGAGAGAACAACAAGTTCGCTGATGCTTTGGCAACTCTATCCTTTATGGTAGACATCCCACTTGGGGTTCGGATGCGTCCGATTATCATCAAATAGAAATACACGCTGGATTATGAGACCATTGCCGCGATGGGTGAAGAGCCAAAAAAACCCATGGTATTACGCTATTTGGAACTTTCTGAAAAAGGAGACGTATCTACTAGGGGCAAATGCCAAAGATAAATGGGGAATATGACATCTGGCCATCCAATTTATCATCTGCGAGGGTAAGCTGTATAAAAGAGGTCATCTAGGAATGCATAAACTATGTGGAGGAAGAGGAATCGAAGCGTCTTATGGAGGCTATCCAAGGCGGAGAATGTGGGGCGTATATGAACAATGTGATGCTAGCCTAGAAGATCCTCAGGCAAGGCTATTACTAGTCCACCATAGAGGAGGATTGTATTGATTTTGTGCGGTGATGCCACAAATATCAAATCCATGCCAATTGCATGAATATCCCGCCGTCGAAGCTGTACAACATGACTTTGCCATGGCCTTTCTCGGTCTAGGAAATCGACGTTATCAATGCAGTCTCGCCAAAAGGGTCGAATGGACATACGTATATCCTGGTGGCAATTGATTATTTTATAAAGTGGGTGGAAGCTCAATCCTATGCCATGTTGAAGGCATCGCATGTGGGCAAATATATTAAAAACAACATCATCTGCTGATATGGAGTTCCGAATGAAATCATCTCAGATAATGGCTCACACTTCAAGAAAGAGGTAGTGGATCTGCTTGAGAAATACAATGTGGATTTTTACAAGTCATCAACATACAGACCACAAACTAATGGAGTTGTTGAAGCCGCAAACAAGAACGTCAAAAATATCTTGCAAAAGATGGTAGAAGCCTACAAGGACTGTCCGGAGAAACTGCCATTCGCACTTTGGGGCTATCAGACGTCAATCCAAACATCCACAAGGGCAACTCCTTATTCTCTCGTCTATAGAATGGAAGCCGTTTTGTCAATTGAAATTGAAGTCTTGTCGCTGCGAGTTATGGCTGAGTATCAGATAGCGGAGAACTGGCAACAGAGCAAGTTTGAGGAGTTAATGTTGTTTGATAAGAGGAGGCTAAAGGCATTGTATCATGTTCAGGGTTACCAGCATAGAATACTAGGGCTTTTAACAAGAAGGTTAAGTCCAGGAATCTCAAGGAAGGAGATATGGTACTGAAAAACAATAAAGCTCTCATCCATGACCCTAGGGGCAAGTTCAGACCCAATTGGACTGGTCCTTATATCATCAAATCTATTTCGTCGAGTGGAGCGGTTATTCTCATGGACCTAGATGGCCTGGAATTTTCACAACCAATCAATATGAACAAGTTGAAGAAATACTACCCCTGAGAGGCTCGCTAGGCTGGAAACCCAAAAGGGCGACCTAGGCAAAAGTTAGAGCATGAAAAATTAGAAATAAAGAAAAACTGAGCTCGCAAGGTCAAAAATCCTAAAGGGCGACTTTGGCAAAAGTTAGAGCACAAAAGGAGAGAGTTAATACTCGAGTGAACCTAAACCGAACTACGTAAGGCCTGATTCCCATCTTCGAGATACGTAAGCAACTTCATCCTAAAGTTCAACCGTAATCATCTCCAACTCAAATGTCTTGTCCCTTTGCCTAATCAAGTCATCTTTGTCTGTTAGTTTGGTTGTGATCTTCATTTTGGGAAGAATAGCCAGTTACAATGCAAAGCAATAGTGGTATGCAATCAAGGGCGGTTATGATTTGCCAATTCGAGCTTGTATATCTTGAGAATTAAGTCTATACATGTCAGGCAGTCATCATTTTCGAAAATGATTTTGGAAAGTTTTAATAAAAGTTGATTTTTCTCAAAATTTTACTTCTTACAACTTAGACCATTTTGGTACCAAAAGGACAATTTTTAGTGCTCATAACTTTAATTCCATTGATTTCAACACAAGTACATTCTCCAGCTCTCTGATACAAATCAAAGTTGTTTTTACATAATAAAACTTGAAAAGAAAGGTCAAAGCAATAAACTAGGGCATAGGCAAGTCAGGCGCTCCAGTGTCCTCTACTCATGCATGCAGAAGCTTCTGTAGCTAAAGTTGGCCCAGTTTGTGCCTCATCCTCGAGCCGAGCCAAGCACTCGCCAGAAAGGGCATAAATGAAACTAGGGGCAGGGGCCAGAAGCTCTCTCTTCTTCTAGGCAATGAGGTACCGAGTTAAGTGTGAAGCACGAATCGGGAATAAAGTCGGATATTCTACCCCCTTCTCTGGACAGGACTGATCATGCCCAAACTGGCATCTGAACTGAAAGGAAAAGTAGAACATGCAGTGCGTGAGGCCAATCAATTGAATGCCTGGCTGTCGCGACATGCTATAGCTCATTTCATTCATGTTAAGCCAAGGGCAATGCCAAACTATGGCTGCTGCAGATCTGCTACACATCTAGTTGCACCACCATCCCTCATTAGAAAAGTCCACTAGTCGCTGGCAAAAGAAGTAAGCTTGAGCTGAATATTCGAGGCAAGGGTCTACCACTTTCAACTTATCCATGAGCCATACCTACGAAGGGATAAAAATAAAAGAGATTAATGAATAGAAAGATGTGCGTAGAGAGAAAAAATAAAGAAAGGGCTTTGAGAGAAAATAGAGCATGAGTGCCGATTAATGTGCGAAACATATATCAAAAAGGGTGGGAAACAATACCTGAAGAAATAGTGGACTCCCTACAAATCTGGTGGTCTCTCGCCGATAAAAAGCATATAAACCCATCAGGGTCTTGGCCAGCGTCAAACCAATACAACTCTTACCTTCTTTCAGACATTGGGCCACTTCGATCGACCGAATACTGGCTCTGCTATCAAAAATGTGCAAGCATGCATAAACAGAGGGCATGTTGTCGAAAACCTCACTAGAGAGGGTCACCTCTGTCACCAATGTCAGAAAATTGATGAATCAGGCTGGGTATATCTAGCTCTCTGTCATGGGCCAAAGATCTAGCTTCGTGCAAAGTAAGCCCAGATATTCGTCCCAAAGCCTAGGCGTGGCCAAAACAAGCTAAGGCATGATTTCCTTATCGCGCCGGGTTTCCATCAATGCTCAAAATTCTTCAAGAGTCAAGCACATTTCCTATGCATTGAAACGAAATATATGTGTAATTAGGTCCCAACATCGAACCGCGCCATGGAGAAACGGAAAGCAAAGTGGAGTGCGGTTGAATTAAAAAAGCGCTTTTATGCCGAAACCTCATAAATTTACCTTTTTCGTGTCATCCAAGGTGGCTATCCAATCCGTGAGCTTCTCGGCAAGGAATATCTCCATTTGTGGAAGAAACAGCAGCAAAAATGAGATTCTGCTAAAGAAATCACAAAGAAAGACCTTTTGTAGAAGATAGGGCTGTGAATGGAGGCCAGCTGTCAGCCGTCTGGTGGATCCGTCACAAATGGCCGGCCGCCTACTTTTTTGTGGCCTGCCGTCCACTTGTGTGGCCTATCGTCCACTTGTGGGCTTGGCAGTTTTGGCAGTCTAGTTTTGTCTTGTTCTTTGTGTTTTAAGATCTTATTTTGAGTCTTTTGGTTTTAGCAAGTGTACATATCTGTGTTTGAGTTGTTTTTACTTTGTTTATCGAGTTGTATTTTGGTGGTTGGGTGGCTTATTATCTAATTAAGAACATCGTGCCAATACAAGTTCTTTCTTTTGGTTTCAAATTCAACTCTTTTTTTTATTTCTGCAAATGTGGTGCTCATGATGCAAAAACAATAACTCTTTTCATAAAACTGCAGGGTTTTCCACTGATCATAACTTTTACAAAAAGGAGTACAAGTTTTTGAAAGCAAAAGTAAAAGCCTAACTGAAGCTATACATGTGCTGAACTACCAAAATAAAAGAAACTAAGCAAAAAAGTACAAAAATCGCACTAGCATCTCAAGTTCGAGAGGCCCTCTTCGTCCTCTTCCTCGAAGAGGACTCAGGGGCACTGTCTCCATCAGCACCGCTATCAGAATCAGACTATGAGCCAGAGCTGATATCATCATCTCTGCTCCCTACCTCAAAGCCAGCCTCGGTGTCATCTCCGCTCCTGGACCCCGAGTCGACATCATCCTCCCCACTCTCAGACTCAAAGCGTCAGCTCAGTGCCTCTTCAGAGTCATTAGTCTCGGTATCATCGCCACTCAAAACTGGCTCCGAAGAGCAGCTCCGACCCTGAGCACCCCTGTCTCTACCTCGATCTCGGCGCTCATCTCGACTACGTGTTGGGGCCTGTCTACCTCTCCTCTCTGCCACTAGAGGAGGTGTTGCCGGTGCTGGTGCTGCCACTGCTGCTGGTGTCCTCGGTACTGATAGGCTCTAAAAAAAACAAGTGTCGACATATCAGATACAGTGTATGTATTGTCGTTACCAAATGCAGTATGCGGAATGAGTACAAAAGGTACAGTATGAGTACAGTGTGTCAGTGGAGTGAATCAATGTAGTATGGGGTGGTGTGAATGTTACGGTATGAGTATCAATGTACTAGTAGAAATAAGGTAGTGTGGTGCACAATAGTGTGAGATAGCAGTGAAATGTATGCGGAAAATAAAGAAAATACCTTGATACCGTGGAGACCAAGCAACGTCTCTCTCCTCTGCACCATGCCAACTAGAGAAGCAACCAACTGGAGCAAGCCCTCTATGTACTCAGTGGGTGCCTACAAGTGCATTTGAATGATCTGTATCTGGATTAATCAATATCTGAAAAGGGAGAGTGCGGTTACAAGCTGTAAAGTGTGGTCCATACCTGAGATGCACCCCAGGGTCTGACGTACTCGTGCCCTGCCTTGGGCGGCTCTATCGAAATCTGATAAGATGTCCCAGTCGCCCATTAACATGTAAGCGCAGTGGGAATTGCCGGCCAACCAGCAGCCAGCACAACGGGGGGGGCTCCCCCAATATCGACCTCGGCCTCCTGAGCAACCTCTGTAACGCCCCAAAAATTTTTAACTTCAAGGAATATATTAGCAATTAAATACAGGGTTTATCTAAGGTTAGGAGTCTAGGAAACGACACTAATGAATTCTATAGCCAATGACCGAGTAAGATCCCAGATCACCGGAGGAGTCAAGTTAGCCTCCCCTCTAAGTCCAGCTTTCTTAGGTAGCACAACACCCTTTTGACAGATCCTAAAAAGCATTGACGCGAGGTCTCATAAGCAACGCAAAGATAGGCATAAGATTACAAAGTAAATAATTATTACAGCATCTCAAATTTTTTTTTTTTTTTAAACTTACAAAACGAGTTCCATTACTAATGCAATCCAAAAACAATAAATAAAGGCACAATTGGACTAATGAACGAAATGGTTCCCAAAATTTCTCTAAGGAAAACTTAAGTCTTCAAATGTCTTTGACTCCTTGTTGGCTTCGTACGTTTCTTCGATACCTAGCATGAAACACCATGAGCTTTGAATGCCCAGTAAATGCACACACACCCCATCCCTTTTTTCCAGTCCAATACACAATCACAAATATAACAAGCAAGTAATGAAGCATGATAATTATTCAATAATAAAGGATCACAAGGTTAGATGTTAGAAATCTAGAAATCCCCCAAAGAGACTTCATCCTCCCAACCACAAGAATCGGACGCGGATTATTCGGTATGCCCCATCTTTTGCTGCTTTGTTGCAGAACTAACCCCGGATGCCTACCAATGGTTATATGCCACGTAGCGCCAACCGCAGGGCCTCAAAAGAGACGGTAATAATAGGCCTTCCCCAAATCCCTCCTTACACCAAATACCTAGGGTCCGAATACAACCGCTCCATTCAAGGGTTCCAAAAACCATTTGTGCAAGACTTTAACTTCCAAATAGGGAACACATCCCTGTCAACCAATCAATATCTTAGTAATCTTGTCCAAAAATTTGCAACCCATTACCACCCATTAAGTTTCCCGTTTGAGTTAGATAATTTAAGTCAGAGTTAGGACATGCTCTTGAAACAACATCTATTGCACAAGTTTGAACAACTAGATAGCACAAATAAAAGGAAACAAGGTTACAACACATGAGATTCACATATGAAGATAGGCACAAGTAGTTCTTAGCATATTCAAGTAGTTACGGGAATAAGTTCGCACATGGATATAATTTCCAAATTTGCATAAGTGTGAGCACCATCAAAGGATTAAAATAAAATACATAACCCTATGGCATGTGAAATATCATATCGAGACATGATCATAAATTAATAAGCATATTTATGAACACAATAGCATGAGATACCAATGCCAAACAGAAATTTTAGATTTAGTACCCGTTAAAGATTAAAATCGAAAGGGGTGTTAGAGATTTTTACAGAACTCGGCCTTCCTATGGTTCGTAGAGAATTTAATCTAGTTTTCAGAACATGTTTCGGAAATGTAATAGCTTTTCTAGATTTTTAGTTATTTAAGAAATGTTCCAGTGCTGTCCAGATTCGTCGACCGTTACGAAAATTTGATTTTCTTACAAACCGCTCACTGTTTTTCAATTAAACCAATTTTAATTGAAATATGACTCCTTAAGGAAGATTTTGACATATAATAGAGGTCCAGAATAATTTTCTACATTTTTCTAGAAATTTTTAAAGTTGGCTGCGAAAACAGATTCTTAAGGCACAATACTCAAAACAATAAGATTTGTGAGAAAAGAGATCCACTAAGGGAAAATTTTCATTTCTTTTGTGATGAAAACATGCTAACTAACATATATTCAACTCATAAATTTTTCTTGAAGGTGTGCCTTTGCAAAGTTTGAGAGATTGGTATGAAAAAGATAGTTTTACGAAATGATGGAAAATACAAGAGAGGTAGAATCATGGCTCAACTCTTGTCATTTTTAACACAAGTAACTCATCAATAACACATCTAAAAACAATGTTTAGAACCCTTAAGAACATGAATTTGAAAAATGAAAATGAAAGAGAAGGTTGTGTCCTGGCTTACTTGCTACGCTTGAACAAGAGTGCTCTCCTCTTCCTTCCTCTCCCTCTCAAGACTTCTCTCTTGCTCTCCTTTCTCTCCTCTAGGCTGAAAGTGTGTGGGTGTGTGTTCTTTGTGTATGCCATGCTAGGGGGTGGTGGTATTTATCGGCAATTTTGGTGTAAAAAGACATAAAGGCCCACTAGTTGGAATTGGATGGAAAAGTTTGGATTTACTTGGAGTCTACTGGGATAGGGAGTGATTAGGGAACTTAATCATGGGATTAGACAACATCTAGTTGGTCTCTAGTTGGAGTGAAACTAGTGTTGGGAACAAAACCCTAGATTTAGGGGTAGTATGTATTAGGGTTTCTAGAATATCATAATTATAATTTCTTGAAAATAGGCCCCTCACAATCTCCTAGGGTGGCCGGCCATGGGGAAGGGAGATGGGGCATTTTTCTATTCAATATAGGTACTATGGACACACTTCCCAATGTATATATATATATATATAGATCTCAAATTGATTGATGGTACCTATAGTATAAAAGTACATGTACTGATTTTTGGGGAAATTCTTGAATTTAATTAAAGAAGTGAGGGCTTGGAATTAAACTCATGTATTAGAACCTTACTTATGTAAAATTAAATTTAAATTAGGCTAAGGAACCTAATTCGGCTAGGATATTCCTGTTTTGATAAAAAAAAAATTAAAAAAAATGCTAACTGACAAGATTCGAAATAATTCAAAAAACTGAGGGACCTTAAGGAAATAATTCAAACATAAGGGTTTTTAAAGAGAATACATTTTTCAGGGGCTTCATATTAAATGTAATGGAATGAGGAGGATTAGAACCTTAATCATGTATTTAATTATGATCTAGTTAGGTCTAGGACTAATGTAAATACCTTCTAGTTAGAAGTACACACATATATATAGCAAATCTTTGTAGGTACCAAAGTCATTATTGCTCCAAGATTTCAAGGGATTTGTTTGTACTAAAGCACAATGATTATAGCCTAGGAGGTATGATATCTAGCCATGTGATGGTGAATTGATGGACTTGTTATATATATATATATTGTACAAATCTTGAAAATTGTAAAAATAATGTTAAAAAAGATTTTAGGGTACAAGTGTATATATAAATATATAATAATACTTGTTTGGGGTTAATTTGTGATTTAATAAAAATGTGAGGGCTTGGGCTCAATTAAAGTACCTATTTCAAGTGTGGAGTAAATAAATTAGTGTTAGGAAAATAATTCGATTTGTATCATCTTGCTTTGAATTTAAAGGTAAATAACTGAATGAAGACTGTGAAAATCGGGAGTTAAGATTTAGAGCGATTAATCTAAAATTTGAGAGTTAAATAGTTAATATTAGAGTGTTAGAAATGATTTCTAAGCTTCCAGGGTCAATTAGGGTTTGTATGGGTTCGTCTGTGATGCGTTTTCGGTTCTAGGGTTTAATTTGCGAATAATCGATGAACTAAGGGCTTTATTATAATAACTCAAAATTTAGGGACCTAATAAGGTTTACAAAAATCAAGGGTCTCACAACCTCACCTGCTAAAGGAGCACCTGCTGCATCGCCCTCGCGAACTCCCGTCAAGGGTGGCATGAGGTGAGTTTGGATAAAAGTCGCATAATCACCTTCTGCTCTGAAATAGTCGGCATCCAGCCCCACCATAAACTAAATAATAGCCTCGGCTGGGAGGCAATTAGCTGTCCTCATGGATGTTGGGGAAGGCATAGGGACGATCGACCAGGGTGAGCCCGCCTAGCGTATGAACCACTCCCCCAGGAACTAGGCCTGGCAGACTTTGCCCTCCAACAATATTCGGTACCGGGAGGTAGCCCAAGCTCCAACATACTGGTCCCTGACTCTAACCGTCATCGCCGCCTATGGCTGTCGTGTGATTTGCAAATAAAAATGAATAAGGTGTTAAGTGCTGTCAAATTGTCAGAATATGAATCAGAACAGTAGCACTCAAAATAATTATGAGTTTCGGATTACCTCACGGGTGACCACTGTGTCAAGGTATCGGTGAAAGAAAGGAAAGGTCATGCCCTCACAACCCCGGGGCGGACATTTGTCGTCATATCATCGTGAGTAAGACAATTTGGAGGATCTCATCCATCGGCTCGAGCAAGAGCCGAAATAGGCATAAACCCACAATTGCAAGAAAAGGTCAGCATCATTATCAACGATGCATGAACAGATACAAAAAAGTTCAGCATTATCAACGATGCATGAACTGATACAGAAAGTGTAAAGCAGAAAGCACGATACATGAACATATAGTGAACAGGAAGTGCCAAGCGGAAAGCATAAGTAACAGAATTGAAGGTGCAGTGCATACCTCTCAAGCTCTCCAGTAGCCTCTGACTCTATCTCCTTTCATGCAGTAAGTGGAACTCATATAGGCATAGAGTGTGGCAAGGCCGGCTCCCTCCCAGTCATAAAATCGAGCCCGAGGTAGGGTCACAAGGGTGTTTAGTAATTACAAACCCACAGTGTTCCACCTATTCGCAAACGAGGTGGTACCGAGGGGGAATATCAAGAAGCCCTAGACGTACTGCCCTACCTTCTCCTATGTCTCGGGATGACTCCTACAGAAGTACTCAGAGAACCAGCTGTATCTGACCATCACTGGTCTATATAGAGGTGGGCTCACTACCTCCCACTCGCTCATATCCATGTCAAAGGGGATCGGATCACCCCCAACTCCTAAGCTTGTGATCATCGAGAACTCGTAGGGAGTCATCATCATCTCCCTAGCGGAAGAGAAGTAGAAAGAGTTAGTGGTATCCCACCACCTCTCCACTAATGCTCCGATTAGGGCCTGGCTAGCCATATGCCGTAAGAGCTCGGTGTAAAATACGCCAAAGCCAGCCTCATTAACAAGGTCGCAGACTTCGGGACGGGAGCTCATGATACCAATCTATGGCCATCATTGCCCCATAACCCCTGCAAGAACGAGTCCCCCTGTGGAAAAGAAAAAGTGAACCATATAAAGGACAGTGATAAAAGAGTAGTCAAATGAAATGCAGTGCAAGAAATACAGTTAAATAAAAAGTAAGAAAGCATGAAAATAAAGTTTGTACCTCAGTAGCGCCATGGGAAAGGCGGGAGTCCGGCTCCCTCAACAAAACATCCTCTGGTATACCACCGACGAAATCGTCCAAGCGCGTCATGCCTCTAAACGCCATCATGTTCATGCGGGGATGGTAAGTGACCAGATCAAAGGGTCTCATCCGCAATGTTAGTGACTTAGGCTCGAGCCTTGGAGCGAACTCTGCCTCGAAGTTGACAGCAATGTCCTCTGCTACCCCACCGGCCTCAGTAACCACCGGCAACTCGACTTCAACAGGGGGTGAAAATGCATGTGTAACCTCAAGAGGGGCGTCATCATGAGGAATATCATCTGCCATCTGAAAAGTGGGTGAAAACTGGTGAAAAAGTGAAGAAAATGAAGAAAAAGATGGAAAACTTGGAAAAAGTCGACCCTAAGAGAGAGAAAATGGGGAAAAAAAAGTCAAAACTCGGGAAAGTTCATAAAACTCGAGAGAAACTCGAGGGAAACAAGCCCAAAGTGTTGAAAACTTGAGAAAATCAACGAAAACAAAATCTGATTGGTTCAAAGTGTAAAGGATTAAAGAGGGTTTCCGAATAAAGTTTGCGTGGGGCATTGGAAAAAACGTACAAAGTACAAATCTAGAGAAAGGAAGCACCTAGAGAGAAAGGGAGAGTGATTTCGGCCTTAGGTGTGTGAGAAAATGAGGTGTGGTGATGTGTATAAAAAGACCCATGCTAAAATCCCGTTTTTACCCCTGATTTTGCATTGGTGACTGGCAGGCTCATTTGTGGCCGGTAGCCCTCTTTTGTGGCCTGGTGCTAGTTTTGTTCCTCTTTTGCCCTAAAAGTGTATGGGAGGTTCCCTTTTGGGTCCATATTGGTTTTCGAGGAGCTCGAAATTGTATTCTAATTGCATCGTTCCCAATGCCCGTTGTGTTCCGGCACGCGAACGTATTCCACCTGCCAATATGAACAAGGTGTATCCTTTTTGAGTATTTTGCAAAGTCAGTAAGTCGAAGGTTGTTACCGAATATCACTTTTGTTTGTTTTGTCAAGTTACATGTTTTTTACTTCTTTTGCATAAAACGTGCACTTTTACATGCTTTTCTTCTTGCTTTCAAATTTTGCATAGAACATGCTTTCATTTTGAACATGCTTTCGATTCTTGTATGGAACATGCTTTTAATTAACATCATACATCGGTTGTCTATCTTGCATAGAACATGTGTTATCACTATATTGATTTGCAATCTTGTTCACTTTATGCATCTATCGCACTTGCTCACTTTGTGCATTTATCGCACTTGTTCACTTTGTGCATCTATCGCAGCCACTCACTTTGTGCATCTATTGCACTTGTTCCCTTTGTGCATCTATCGCACTTGCTCACTTTGTGCATCTATCGCACCCACTCACTTTGTGCATCTATCGCACTTGCTCACATTGTGCATCTATCGCACCCACTCACTTTGTGCATTTATCACACTTGTTCACTTTGTGCATCTATTGTACTTGTTCACTTCGTGTATCTATCACACACTTTCATTACATTGTGTATCTATTATACAATCTCATACTTTTTGCATCTATCTTAGGACGCGTGCAACGCAACCCTAAGCGGTTTTTCTCCTCTTCTCACGATTTTAGCATGATTAGATTATCTTAGGACGCATGAAAAGCAACCATGAACAGTTTTTCTCCTCTTCTCACGATTTCAGCATGATTAGAGTATCTTAGGAAGCATAAAATGTGACCCTGAGCGCTTTTTCTCCTCTTCTCACGATTTCAGCGTGATTAGAGTATCTCAGGACACGTGAAACGCGAACCTGAGCGATTTTTATCTCACCCTGAGCGATTTTCCTCTCCTCTTTCCACGGCTTCAACATGGTTAGAGTGCACGCTTTTACTTCTTTCCGTGTGAAACCCATTTTGATTTAAGCTTGAAGCTCATTCACATGTTGTTATCTTGTTATTGCTTGGTGCATCATCTGCATGCTCATGAATTTTCAAAACAGCCGGCTTCGCGAAGCGTGTGAGTCCAGCTTTCAAAGTATATTTTTTGTGCATGGCTTTTGCATCTTGCCCCTGAACTACGCTGGTTTGATTCCCTACAAAGGGATACGTAGGCAACTTTCAGGCTCAACCCTTTTATTTATGTCTTGATTGTTTGCCTAAGTCTTACGGCCATGACAAAATGGGTCATCTTCAGGCTTTGACATTCACTCATGTCATTTCATGACTTTGAGCTATGTCAAAAGGGGGAAATTATAGACACCCCATTTTTTACGGCCCTTAAGACTTGGGCGCCACTGATTGATCACTCAATAATGAATGTGTACGCTTGTCAAATGCTTGATTTCCTTAGCAGGAAACCTCAGTTTTGAACCTACAACCTTTGTGCCTTGTTTTTGGACCAAAACAGCAGTTTTTTAAGCCTGACTATCTGGGTGCCTGCAGACCCACTAGTAACTCCAGCCACCCACTATTAGTGGCCTGTCAGCCACTTATGCCTGCAAACCCACTTGTGGCTCCTGTTGCCCACTATAGTGGCCTGCTGTCCACTATTAGTGGCCTGTCGACCACTTGTGTATTTTTTCAAATCTTTTTGCCAACTATGCCAGCTGCCTCCACAGGTGCATGCACGATACCAGCTATGCCTGTGTAGATATTTCTGAAGTCGTCTCATATATTTCTATCTATAAATGACCCCCTCTCATGTTTTAAGGTTAGAAAATTTTGGAGAGCAAAAAGTTTTGGAAAATATTTCTCTCTACATGTCTCTCTCTCTCTCTCTCTCTCTCTCTCTCTCTCTCTCTTTCTTGCAACCTAGACAACCTTTGCCTAGAGACTCTAAACAAAACATTAAGGGATCTTGGCTAAGGTGCTTAAGCTTGCATTTTAGCACTTGAGAGTGTGAAGTTAGTGGTTTGGGAATTCAAGGGATCATTCCTCTTCAAGATGTATACATTCTAATTCTTTTGTACCATCTCTTTCTAATCTTTTCTTGTTGTTTTTGAGTTGTTTCTCACCTGTATTTTTGGGCTGAAACTTGTGCTTTAAAGCCATTAAAGGTAGAGGGGTGGATCACCCTCCTTTGAACCTTGTTTCATAGGCTTTTACCCTCATGTTTCCCACCTTTTTCTCAACTTTTATTGAGCTTTTTACCACTGATTTTCAGAGGTTTTCAGAGCCTAAACATCATTTTTTGAAGTCCCAAAAATGGAGGGGGTAGCCTCCCCCCCCCCCCCAAATGCTAGTTTCCTAGCTTAATTGCTCCATGTTTTTAGCTTACACTTTTAGTTATTTTTCCTTTAATTCCAGCACTGTTTAGTGTAAATTTGGACTGTTTTAAGAGTTAGTTTCATTCATGCTTTGTATAGTATGTTTATAGTGTAATGGTCCTCGTAAGCTTGGTGTTTTAGGCCTTAGCCACCAACCTATTTGAGTTAATAACATTTATTTCTTGCTTTCCATACTTGTGTTCACCTCTAGCATCCCTGCAATCTCCCTCCTTTCTTGGCTTTTTCTCTTTGTTTTGAGAGTTGCTCCAAAAAGAGTGTTGTTTAAGCTTAAAGGGTGATATTGTACTTAATGGTTTAATCCCTTTGGGGGTTCATGACCAACGGCATAATCTCCCTCTCATGCCTAAAATAACATTTGGTTTGGTACTTCCCTCCTTTAGTGGACTTAAAGCTCATTAGTAGACTTAATTGACTAATGAATGGAAGGTAATTTAAAAAGAGGTAAGCAATGGTTTAAAAATGGAACAAGAAAATAAAATGGTTTGGGTTCAATCGGACATTAATTGAACCCATTAAGCCTTGAGTCGTTTCATACTTGTTAGTGATGAAAATGGTTCAAGAATCAATGTCAATCCTTTCTCTTGATCAATCCATGATAGGGAGGAGGTTTTGAGAGTCTTTTATTATGCATTTATCGAAATTGTATCCCTTGGTTCATAAGTCATCACATAATGAAATTGCCCCGATTGATGGCTTGCGAATCAAGCCTGCCTCTTTTTTGAGTTGTTTGATGATAAAGAGAGGTAAGGTGGACAAACATTCCTTGAGAATGCTTTATTTGTGCTCTGTTTGTTCTCTGTTGCAGTAAGAGAAATTCAACATCAGTGGCCGGTAGGACACTTTTACTGAGCGGCAGGCCACTATGAGTGGCCGGCCAACCACTACTTCTGGGTTGTCGGCCCCTTTTTCCAACAAGACAGTGTCCCTTTTCTAGCAAAGCAAAGCAGAGGCTAAGGTGGAAAAACAGTGCAATTTTCTAACTGTGCAACAAAGGCATTCCGGTAGCAAAACGGAGGGCATTATCAAGTGGAAACCCACATCCATGTATGAGCCATCCCTTGATTCTCGAGATCCGTTAAAATGATGTTGTAATATTAGTATGTTGTACTTAGAGTAGCGGACTTGTAACTAATTAGTTAAATTAGTTAGAATAATTTGTTAGTTGTGTTGTACTTAATTAATTAGATAAAGTAGTTAGTTAATTTGTGGTGTTGTAATAATTAGCTAGCATTGTTAATTTATTTCATTCAGGTTTGTAATAGATTAGTTAATTCATAGTAATTAGCTCGGGCATTTTTTCGGACCCTCTTATGAGAGGGCAAAACCTGTAATAATGTGTATGTCTTCCAGTCCCACGTCATTCTCCCTTTTATTTACTTGCTTATAATGGGTAGTGTAGAACATCACGTTTCTTTTAGCATTTCCCATGTTTGCATCCACTTGTCATGCATGCATCAAGGCTTGGTTCATCACTCTAACAAGCATTGTTGTTTATTACTTCGTTGAATACATGTTTAAGCCACATGCTTTTAAATTGATTCACATGTCATAATTAGTGTAACGCCCGAAAATAACCCAACACGAATTAAGTACAACAACCAACATCCATCAAAGAACAATAGCAAAACTCCAACCTTTTCACCATTAATCAATAAGGTTTGTACAAAAGTCCCACATGCGAATTATACATTCAATGATATAGGAATACATGAATCTATAGCATGTAGAACATCAAATCCCAAAAATATAAATAAAATTTCCTGAAGGGCTTACATGTTCCAAGGGATAAGCCCGGTTACACAAAAATGGTTTCGCGAACCCATACATTTATAGCCCTTGGCTAGCACAATAAATCACAACAAAAAGAGAGTTATTTACTCTTCACCAAAATATGTTCACGCCCTCAACTAGGTGGGATCACCACGTCTTTTCCTGTACTAAAATCCCATAAGGATGAGCATAAAGCCTAGTAGAAAATCCTTAACAAAGTATATACATTTATGCAAGATTTCCAATATTAAATGCAAATGCCATGCAATGCCAATTAAAAGAAGATTTCATTTACATGCTCTTTTAAAATGTCATCATGCTTAACAACAATTTGAAATCTCAACAATTCCGAAATTTACAATTTTATTCAATAGGTGCGGTAAATACGACTTAGGTAATCCCTAGGTTGGTGTCTGCAAGTAGGCATGAATAGCACTACCAAAAACCCCACTTTACCGGTTGCTAACTGGAAGGGAAGTGGTACCTCTTCCGCACGTCTTTTCAGTCTTTCACCCTGGACACTCAGGCCAACTTGATCAATTTCACCCACACCTCCTATCTGGACTTACCAACGTATTTACCCCAAAGTAACTCAATAATTCCCCTTTCAAAAAAAAGTTCTTTTCTCAATGTAAACATTTCAAACTCAATTCAAAATGTATAATTATAAATTGATAGAGGATATAATGCAAATATAAACAATACTTCATGACAATTCTTAATCTTTAAGTATTTCAACAACAACACAATGTTAACAACAATTCCCATTTTCCTCCCTTCAACATTAATTCACAAAAATGTCACATGTTTAATTAAATCTATCAACCCGTATCAACCTTTTCCAAATCCCAATTCTCATACTTCATGAAACTCAACAATGTACCAATTCATGACTACATATGTGTATGCATTTAACAATAAATTCAAGACCATCAACTGCATACAAAAGATGGATTTCTTCTACAAAACCATCAATTTCTTGAGCCAAAGCCCATTTTCAAAATAAATAAAGAACTCTCAAAAAAAAAAAAATCAACCCAAAAACTTGCAAAAACATATATATAACTCTAAATAATTCCCTACCTCAATTTTTGGAGGAGAAAAGAGATGAAACCCTAGAAATTAATGGTGCCAAAATCCAATCTCCACCATACACTATGTAGCTCTAGAGGAGCTCTTCCACTTTGATGAAGAAACTTGGGCTAAAGATGCAATGGATCTAAGGAGATCAAGAGTTTGAAGAGTTTAGGTGTTTGGAATGTAAAGAGAAGGGAGAGAAAATAATTTTTAGAGAGAGAGATGGACTAAAAGTGATACACACAGCCCTGAAGAGAAAAAAAAATAGTGATTTCAAGCTACCCAGCGTCCCTCACATGCGGCACATGTCCCCGTACGTACGGAGCCTGCTTCCCGCACGTGCGGCACTAATCCCCACACAGGCGGCCCTCCAACCCACACTTCACCCCGCACCTACATATAATGCAGTGTGCAAGGCTAAGAGTGACCCACTTCCCCGAACATACAGCCCTTCCCTGTGCGTGCGGCGTTGGTCCTCCAGCCTAGAATTTTCCCAGCTCCACTCCCGACATTCCTAACTCAACCTCGCGCCCTTCAGAATAAATGAATTGCTTGGAATCAAACAAAATAAGATACAAAGACTTTAAGAAGGAGTTTTTCCAACAACATAATCCAACGGTTAAATCAAAGCCTTATACTAAAATTCGATGCTATAACAATAGTAAATTGAGGTTAAATAAAGAGGAGTAGATAAACAATATGACTAGTCCTCACAATTAGTAGCCGAGCCTATTAATTGCATCATTGCATGTGTTGCATTAGTCATGTTGTATTAGTTTGGACTATGCATTTTTCTAACTAGTTTCTCTTTTGGCTCGCCTTGGGAATTGGGTAAGCATTTATTACTTTAGCATATTGCATGCGTGTGATTGTTGCCATGATAAGCATGAATACCATGAGGCTGAGTGCTTAAATGCCATACCTGCTTGAATGCTTGTGGATGAAGGCTAATTGCTTGAATTGGGATAATTTGATGAATGTGCATATAAGATCACTTTTTCAAGTGGTACATGTTTGAAACAATTTTTCAAACAAAACATGAAATCAAAGCATTCTAATTTTTGCAAATTAGTCTATACTTGTGTGCGCATCACATAGTAACAATAGCCTAATAACCTAAACAAGAGCATATAATGTAAATAAAAATCACATCATCATTAGTAGAGGCCGATCTTTGATCGAGCAAGTGGGCTGCTCAATTCGTGACCTTCCTCTCTCGTACCTAAGTTCCGGAGCCTAGATAATCTTGGTGATAATGGACACGTGGCCTTTGGCACGAGTCATGGGTTTCCTAAATTTTTCAAAAATATTTAGGTGGCGAATTTGTATCTGGCAAAGCAGTCCATTTTTTGGAATTTTGATTCAAAATTGATTTTTCAAAAGAATTGTCAAATTTGGACTCATTTGTGTTTATCTATTTCACATTGCACTTATGGAATTAGATTCAAAACCATGGGAGTCCGAACTGTAGGGCTAGTCATATCCGAAAAGAGCACAAAAAGTCGAGCTACAGGTACCTATTAAAACTTGTTCTAAAAAGTCACAAGTTCTCCTATAAATGGTCATCTCTCATTTGGATTTTACACTCAATTATTTTTGTTCTTACTTTTGCTACTGCTCTCTGTATTTTGCCGCATTAATTTTTCTATGAGAAAGTGTATAAACTCATAGTGTGTTCGTTATGCGAATAGTTTATAGTGCTACTACTATTTGTCGTAAATTATTTCATCCTGGGAAATAGACGTCCATAATCTGTGAGCACCCTAGACAGGACGAATCTGTCTTAAGGAGACAATGTTAAACACTGGACTTGATCATTCTAAGAAAATATTTTCTGCAAGTCTTTTCCTGTTTTTTATTTTGTTTTCTTCCTCCTACTCTATTTCCATTTTCTGTTTGGTTTCTGCAATTAAACAAATTTTGGAAAATCTTGCTTTTAATTTATTCTTTGTGTGTTCTGTTTGTTGTTAAGTACACAAACAAAATTTAATTTTAATATAGTGAAGATTGTCTAACAATCTTAAGACAGACCTGTTTTCTTTCATAAGTCTTCGTTGTATTAATAATTTCGTTTCATAACCTTGTTTTATTTGAATCCAAGAAAATAATTTTTTGGTTTTTGTAACAAGAAAATTATTGTGTTGTATTTTTTTATTTTTTTTTTTTTTGGTTTTAGTAACTAGAAAAGTAAAATTATTTTGTGTTATAACTTATTTTCTAGTTTTAGTAACTAGAAAATTGATTTGTGTTTTGGTTTTGGTTTTTTCTTATTTTTGTAAGCAGATACTATGGCTTCTACAACTGAAAGTAATACTCCAAATCTGATTGTTACAACAACTTCAGTCCTTACCCAAAACCATGTTCAAGTTTCAATAAGTCATGGAGAAAAACTGGAAAAATTTAATGGCACCAAGTTTAAGAGATGGCAGCAAAAAAATGTTGTTCTATCATACAACTCTTAATCTTTGCCTGGTTTCTCCATGAAGATGCTCCAATGCTTAAAGAGGATAAAAGTGATAGGCAAGTTATTGTCGTGATGGATACATGGAAGCATTCTGATTTTCTTTGCAGAAATTACATCCTCAATGGCCTAGACAACATGCTATATAATGTTTACAACCCTTTGAAAACAGCAAAAGAATTATGGGGTTCTTTGGAGAAAAAATACAAGACAAAGGATACCGGCACAAAAAAATTTGTTGTAAGTAAATTTCTAGATTTTATTATGGTAGACTCTCAAATGGTAATTTCTCAAGTTCAAAGTTTTCAATTAATTTTGCATGATATTCATGCTGAAGGTATTCTCTTAGTGAGTCTTTCCAAGTTGGTGCATTAGTGGAAAAATTATCACCGGCTTGGAAAGATTTCAAAAATTATTTAAAACATAAACACAAAGAGATGACCATGGATGAACTTATTGTAAGACTGAGAATTGAGGAAGATAACCATAAGGCTGAAAAGAGAAATGGTAAAAGTCCCATTGAGTCTAAAGCCCAAACCACAAGTGCCCAAACCACATAACAAAAAGAGAAAGTTTGTTGGAGATGGTCCTAAATAAGGCGACAACAATGACAATAAAAAGTTCGAACGAAAATACTATAACTGTGGCAAGACTAGACATTGTGCCTCTGATTGCCGCCACCTTAAAAAGGATCACGGAAGTAGAAGCAAAAACGCCACCAATCAAGCCAATGTGAAAGAAGTCGATTACATTTCTGACTAGGTAAATGACATCAATCTCTCTGTTGGGGTGTCTGAGGCTAATTTAGTTAAAAATCCCAAGGAGTGGTGGGTCGACACTGGGGCAACTGGACACATTTGCGTAGACAAAAAAAATGTTCACTACTTAAAATGAGGCTGCAAATGGTGAACAACTATTCATGGAAAATTCATCTACTTCTGATGTGGCTGGACAAAGGAAAGTTTTCTTGAAGATGACATCGGCAAAGGAACTTACCCTCAACAATGTGCTGCATGTATCAAACATCCGAAAGAATTTAGTTTCTGGTTCTTTATTAAGTAAAAATGGTTTTAGACTTGTATTTGAATCTGATAAGTTTGTATTAACAAAGAGTGGTATGTATGTAGGTAAAGGATACATGAGCAATGGTCTCTTCAAGTTGAATGCAGTGACTATTATACTAAAATCTACTATGAATATGCATAACACATCTTTTGCTTATATTCTTAAGTCAAATTTATGGCATGGTAGATTAAGATATATGAATTTTGATGTTTTGCGTAGACTAATTGGTTTGGATTATATACCAAAGTTTGAAATTGATTCTAATCATAAATATGAGATATGTGTAGAAACAAAACTAACTAAAACTCCATTTAAATCAGTTGAAAGAAAAACCAAACCTCTAAAAATTAATTCATACTGATGTGTGTGATCTTAAACTTGTTCAAACTAAAGGAGCCAAAAAGTATTTCATCACATTTATCGATGATTGCACAAGATATTGTTATGTATATTTACTTAGAAGTAAAGATGAAGCCTTGGAAATGTTTAAACTCTACAAAACTAAAGTTGAAAATCAACTTGATAAAACATTAAAATGGTTAGAAATGATAGGGATGGTGAATATGATGTACTTTTAAATGAATTTTGTGCACAACATGGCATTATTCATCAAACTACAGCACCCTATTCTCCACAGCAAAATGGAATTACTAAAAGAAATAATAGAACCTTTAAAGAAATTATGAATGTCATGTTACTAAATTCAGGCTTACCACAAAACTTGTTGGGGAAGCAATATTGTCTGCCAGTTATGTTCTTAACAGAATACCCCACAAAAAAACAAATAGCACTCCTTATGAATTGTGGAAAGGTTTACCACCTTCCTACAAATACTTAAAAGTGTGAGGATATTTGGCAAAGATAGAAGTTCCTGTTCCAAAAAATACTAAGATAGGACCAAAAATAGTGGATTATATGTTTATTGGTTATGCGCATAATAGTAGTGTATATCGATTTTTGACTTATAACTCAAAAATACCTGATATACATGTGAACACTTATTATAGAGTCAAGGAATGCTGTGCTTTTTGAACATGTTTTTTCTTACAAAAAATGACAGGAATTAAGTTCACAAGAAAGAACTTATGATTCTACACAAAGTCAAGAGACTAATGACAATCAACTGCAAGAGACTAGTAATGGTCACAATCAACAAGATTTAACTAATGATGAACCAAGACGAAGTAAGAGAGCAAGAATATCAAAAATCCTTTGGTCCAGATTTTCTGACTTATCTGTTAGAAAATGAGCCTCAGAGCTTTAAGGAAGCAATGTTAGGTCCTGAAGCACCTTTGTGGAAAGAGACTGTTAATAATGAAATTGAATCCATTATACAAAATCATACTTGGGAATTGGTGGATCTTCCCCCGGTTCTAAACCTCTTAGATATAAATGGATATTCAAGAGAAAAATGAAAACAGATATTTCAATAGACAAGTATAAAGCAAGGCTTATGGTAAAAGATTATAGACGAAATGAAGGTCTGGACTATTTTAATACATATTTTCTCGTGACAAGAATAACATACATCTGCATGCTTATTGCTATAGCAACGTTGTCTAATTTAAAGATACATCAAATGGATGTTAAGACGGCTTTCTTAAACGGTGATATAAATGAAGAGATCTATATAGAGCAACCCAAAGGGGTTGTAGTGCCAGGGCAAGAAAAGAAAGTTTGTCGACTTGTACAATCTCTTTATGAATGAAAACAATCTTCTAAGCAATGGCATGAAAAATTTTATCATGATATGCTTACTAACGGGTTTAAGATAAACGAATGTGACAAGTGCAACTATGTTAAAAACACTGACAAAGGTTATACCATCATTTGTCTTTATATGGATGACAAGCTTATCATTAGAAATAGTCAAAACATGATCAAACACTACAAAAATTTGAGATTTTTGCGACGGCACAATGCCCTCGCTAATACTCCTAATGCCGTCTCAAAAAACTTTTAGCGATGACAAATGACTTTTAGTGACGGCAAAGGGAGGGTCACAATAGAGGGCGTTGCAGAAACCTTTTAGCGACGACACCTTTTTTTCGCAACGACAATTATTACCTTTTGCGAAGGCAATTTACTATCGTCTATAATATGTAAAAAATTGAGACCTTTTGCGACGGCATGACCACTGTTGCCAATGGTTCTAATGTTTTTTACGACAGTATGGTGTCGTCACCAAAAAAAAAAAAAAAAAAACTGCAATAAAATTTATGAAAATTACCTATTTCTTGAGACGGTGTGGTGCCGTCGCCCCCAAAAAAAACTATAATAAAATTATTAAAAATATTAAAATTATCTGTATTAAATGAAAAACAATTCAAAAAGAAACTAAAAATTTCTCCATAATAAAAATATTCTTGCATTCATAACTACACATCAACAAAATTACCCCACTACATAATGTTCCATAATACATATATAATGTTCAAATACATAATGTTGTTCACAATTGAAAATAACATAAACCAAAATTAAAAAAATTTCTCATCATTCTCTGTGGGTAACAAAAACAAAAGTTAATCACATTCTTCACAGGCATGCATTCCACAAGAAGCAAACTCCTACTTCGGAAATATCTGAAAACAAAGAATAAAAATAATTAATGACAATATAATTATGTGTTAATATGTTAATTACAAAAAAAAACCATAAAAATTTAACTACTATACAATTACAAAGATAATTAAATAAATAATTTTACATAGACAGAAATCCGGCTCTAACTCCCAAACCGAGAACCCGATTCGAGTCTCGTTTTCTCCCACAAGTCTCTCGTGCCTAGGCTGTTGTATGTGCCAAGTTTCGTGCTAATCCGATGCCTTTTGGTGATTTTGGGGCATCAACATCTCAAATTCTAAGTTTCTTAAAGAACTAATTTGCCTAGACCGAAATACAGCTATAACTCCCAACCGGGAACCTGATTCGAGTCATGTCTTCTCCCACAAGTCTCTCGTGCCTAGGCGGCCGTGTGTGCCAAGTTTCGAGCTAATCCAACGCCATTTGGTGATTTTGAGGCATCAACATCTCGAATTCTAAGTTTCTTAAGGAACTAGCTTGCCTAAAGTGAAATCCGGCTTTAACTTCCAAACCGAGAACCTGATTCAAGTCCCGTCTTCTCCCACAAGTCTCTCGTGCCTAGGCGGTTGCGTGTGCCAAGTTTTGTGCTAATATGACGCCATTTGGTGATTTTAGGGTGTTAACACCTTGAATTTTAAGTTTATTAAGAAACTAATTTGTCTAGAGTGATATCCGGCTCTAACTCCCAAATCAGAAATCCGATTCGAGTCATGTTTTCTCCCACCAGTCTCTCGTGCCTAGGCGGTTGAGTGTCCCAAGTTTTGGGCTAATCCGACACTGTTTGGTGATTTTGGGGCGTCAACACCTCGAATTCCAAGTTTCTTAAGGAGCTAGTTTTCCTATAGTGAAATCTGGCTCTAATTCCCAAACCCGAAACCCGATTCGAGTCCCGTCTTTTGCCACAAGTCTCTCGTACCTAGGTGGTTGTGTGTGCCAAGTTTCGTGCTAATTCGACACCGTTTGGTATTTTTTGGTGTTGATACCTCAAATTCGAAGTTTCTTAAGAAACTAATTTGTCTAGAGTGAAATCTGGCTCTAACTCCCAAATCAGGAATCCAATTCGAGTCTCGTCTTCTCCCACAAGTCTCTTGTTCCTAGGCGGTTGTGTGTGCCAAGTTTTGTGCTACTCCGACACCGTTTGGTGATTTTGGGGCGTTAACACCTTGAATTCTAAGTTTCTTAGAAACTAATTTGTCTAAAGTGAAATCCGGCATTAACTCCCAAACTGGGAACCCGATTCGAGTCCCGTTTTCTCCCACAAGTCTCTCGTGCCCAGGCAATCATGTATGCCAAGTTTTGTGCTACTCCAATGCCATTTGGTGATTTTGGGGCATTAACACCTCGAATTCTAAGGCTCTGTTTGTTTGTGTTTTTGAAATTTGATTCTACATAGTGATTTCAGAATGGTGTTTGGAAAATGTTTTCAAAACACGTTTCCAAGACTCTGCAGAGTTCTCTGCACAGCCGCGCTTTTCAGATTTTTTTTTTTTCAAAATTTTGCCTTACGGGACGTCCGGCCGATTGACCAGAATAGTAATTTTTTTTTTTTTTTTGCAATTGATTTATATAATCGAAAAAAATATTTTTTCTGAAATTTTTAAAATTTTTTATGTGCTTTAAAATAATTTTGAGTTGTATGTTTAGTTATGAGTTGTAAATTTTTGTATCACATATCAAATGTCACATCAACAATTCCCCACTCAAATCAAAACTCTTTTCAAAACTATTTTCAAAACTCTTTACCAAACAAATTTTTTACACTCAAATCATAATTCCACAACACACACACACTCAAAATACAACTCATACTCTCAAATCACATTTACAAAACTCTACCAAACACTACCTAAGTTTCTTAAGAAACTAGTTTGTCTTGAATGAAATCTGGCCCTAACTCCCAAACCAGGAACCTAATTCGAGTCCTGTCTACACCCACAAGTCTCTCGTGCCTAGGCGGTCGTGTGTGCCAAGTTTCGTTCTACTCCGACACCATTTGGTGATGTTGGGGCGTTAACATCTCGAATTCTAAGTTTCTTAAGAAACTAGTTTGCCTAGAGTGAAATCCGGCTCTAACTCCCAAACCGGAAACCCGATTTGAGTCTCATCTTCTCCCACAAGTCTCTCATGCCTAGGCGGTCGTGTGTGCCAAGTTTTGTGCTAATCCGATGCCGTTTGATGATTTTAGGGCGTCAACACCTCGAATTCACAAGGCTGAAAAAGAATGACAAAAATGTTACTTGAAACCCTTCCACGAGGCTGAATTCAATGTTAATGGTAGACATGACCTTTTACACCTTGTGTTTTGCTTCTTTGTGTGGTTAAATTCCAACCCATATGAATAAATAAGCAAAAGCAAACCTAAACCACACTTCCATATCTATGATGTCATGTACACATCAAAATGCTTGTATTTTTTAACCACTTAAAATCTCATATTAATAGCTAAGGGAGCAATCAAGATTCAACTACCTACTATATTTGCATCCATTAGCAGTTCAAACCCTAGATTCTTTTAAATTAATATAGTAAACTATCAATATGCATAGAACATAATTTGCTAGAAATCACATTAATATCAACAGTAAATGAAAAGCTACATCAAAGCATGCACACATGCAACTCTAGATGTGATAGCAAGCAAATAATAATCATGATCATATTCAGAACCATCCAGGTGTGGTAGCAAGCAACTTTAAATCATTTATTTAAAGCATCTGTTCAACGTGAAGTTATTCTAGGATATTAAAAAAATAGAAGGGTTATATACCAAAATGACCAACACTGCAGCAAATTTAAACCCCTCAAAAACAATGTCATGTGCCTTTAGGGATTAATGAATTTAAGCTTAGTCTTATTTATTACCCCTTGGTTAAAGTTTTAACACTAAATTTAAATCCAAATTGTGTTTTAGAAGATCTAGCTTTTGTTGATTCCTCACATATAACAATTATGAAATATCTGTAAGTTGACAACGACAATAGGATTTCATTTCAATTAAGGAAATGCAAATACTATTCATTAATGTCCATAGAGTATTAACGAAAAATTAAATTTCAAATAACATCATATTCTATTTTTTCATTCCCTCAAATATCAAGACTTGTTTGTGCTCTTTTAAATCACACAATTTATAACAATTACAGCAAAAATCACTACCCACTTGAAGATTGTATCACCTGTTAGTAATCAAATTAATCATAATGTAAATAAGCATATCACTTAGTTCTAGAGTTTTATGATGGTAAAATAGGTGAAAACAACATTGGTCTTTTTCTCTTTGGACAGGGAGATATTTTAAATGTTTAAGTACTTCAAGGCCTATTCTTAGAATTAATTTCATATTTTTTTAGACATTCTTTCGATCTTAAAATGAACATTTAAAATTTTTAATTAATAATTTCCCCCCCCCCCCCTTTTCCTTTTTTGGTTCTCTTTTTGGTTTAACTGTAATTGTTTTAAGAATCATAAATTAGTCTAAAGTAACTCTCTATTTTTTTTTCTAATTATATTTTTGGTAATAACAGCCAATGCATCCACATACATTCACTTCTACTTGCCTCATTCAAAAATTTAAAATTACACATCACAAACAAGAAGAAACGATGATCTAGACCCTTTCATTAATATGGAAAATCATATTGGCAATTTAGCATATATACAGAATAAAATATTTAACATTGATTTTTCTTTAATTTTCTTAAAGAATATATTAGGCCTGTTTGGTAGAGCTTATAAGCTATTTATTTCAGCTTTTAGCTTAATTTAAGCTAAAATATTATATTTGGTGCAGCTTAAGTTAACCAGCTTATAGCTTAAATCAAACTATTTCTTAGCTTATCTGAAAACCTGGTCAGGGGTGCTCAAATTTTTGACTTAAGCATGCAGCTTGTGTGGGGGAGGGGGGGGGGCTAAAATTACTTAAATGCCCTCGTCAATACTCAAATATTAATATTAATTAATATTAATATTAATTAAAAAAATAAAAATTTATATATTTCTAAAGAAAAAGAAAAAAATCAATATTAATTGAAAAATTAATTGGTATTAATTATTAATAAATTCATATTATATATTTTATATTAATTAAAAAATAAAAAATTTTATATTTCTGAAGAAAAAGAAAAAAATCAACATTAATTAAAAAAATCAATATTAATTGGTATTAATTATTAATAAATTAATATTCTATGCTTTCGTAATGAATTAATTATTAATTGATACTAATTAATAACAATTGTTGATTATTAATATTAATTGATATTAATAAAAATTAAATATTAATATTAATTTATACTAATTAATAATTTTAGTATTAATTGAGACTAATTAAGCCATTAATTGATACTAATTAATAATTTTAGTATTAATTGATACTAATTAATTTATAATGGAAAATAATTGTGACAATAATACTTCCATTCATTTGTAGCACATGTATCAATTTTTATATTAATTGATACTAATTAATACTAATTATATTAACTTTTATTAATGAAAATTAAAGCTGAAAAGAATGACAAAATAATCATTTTTATATCATATAAGGGTAGAAAGAACAATTATACAATAAAAAGCTATTTTACAGCTTATTAACCGAACAATCTCTGCTGCTTAAATCCATAATCCCACAGCTGCACCAAACAAGTTAACAGCTTATGTTCATAGTTATAAGCCATAATCTGTTAAGTTATAATCTATAATCAGTTTTCCACAGTTCTACCAAACGGGGTCATTTTATAAATTGATAAAATGTTTAACTATTGTTTTTTTTTTTAATTGTATTAAAGACTCCTATATATAAATCCACAACAATTGACAAATTAATGTTTATAAGTTATAAATCCATAATGGTACACCAAAAGGTAGTGGTATGCTCATGATAGCTAATTGATACACTACTTTTTACCTAAAATTCGATCGAATATGAGAAACTTAACCTTCTAGGTTGGAGAAAATTCAGAAGAGACATACAAACTACTAGCTTTTCCTTTGAAACTTATAATCAAACATGAAGAGTGAATTGATTGCAAAATTACCTGACTACTATCCCCATCCACAAGATCACTCGTGGCAATTCTACACTCATACATAACCAGAGGCCCTGTTTTGCTTACTTCTACAATCAAATCAAATTAAGCCCAAATCAAAATGTGAACACCATGCTAAAGATTTTTAAAAAATTAAAAGGACAAAAGATGACCTCCATTAGCTACTTTAGCAAGATTAGCAAACAAACCTCTTCAGATCATATATGGATATGAATATCTACAAATTTCAACATTGTAGAAGAATCTGTAGACAGAGCAAGTACTAGCCAAAGAATTTTGCTTTCATGATAACCCACTTAACATAGTATATCCTCGATGCTGAAAAGCTAATTGAAATTGTCAAACAAATCGAATAATTGTTCTGATTTCAATCAGAATGAAACAATCCATTGTTGAAGTGCTTCAAGAGTAATTCACAAGAATCGAAATGTAAAAACTTTTGAAATAATAGGACTGAAATATTATAATTTGGTAATCATATTAATAGAATAGAATATATTCTCACAACTATACACAATTATTGACTTTTTAGGAAGTCCTACAACTCAAAAAATAATTACCAAATATCACTAAAAAGTGATCAAGGTTAAAAATAAATAAATATTTAAAACAGGGGATAGATAAGAATCAAAATTACATAATTAGGTTTTCTTTTGAGTTACCATCACATCATAGATCTAAAAATTGATACATTTCCATTCGTTTCTTAGGTTCTCCAAGCAATCCTACAATAAAAACAAACACCTATATTGCATAGCATAGTGCAATTATCAAAACCCACAATCCTACAACAACTCTAATATAAAAACTATAAATCCATATAATATATAGCTAACACAATCCATATTAAACCAAATTAGCTCTAGAAATTTTCCTCAAAGTTATTCCATTGTGCTCCGGAGACCTCAAGTGCTGTGACATCGAAGGAATCGATCTGAGGGCCTACCTAATAAGTCTTTGCTAGAAATTATCATCATCATCATCTAAATCCATGCCTATTCGAGGTGGCAAATCTTCATCATCCTCCTCGTCCTCGTCTTGAAATACCGATCGAGATTCAATCAAATCCATTGTCGATAGCCTCCTGTTCCCTATGTCTGATCAATCCTCCACCATACTTTCTCTCTCTAGATTCCAAGCTGAGGCTGAGATTGATTAAAGCCTGTGTCTAATATGTGAAAACTGATGCTCCATTTTTGTGTGTGCAAGTATGAGTATGGATATTGGAACCCTAGAAACTGGTGAAAAGATTAGCGATTAAGAGAAAGAGATAGGGTTTTCGTATTCTAATATTTTAACTTCTTTAGGTGTTTGAAAATTTCTAATTTTCTTATTTGGCGCTTATTAATTTTCATTTTGGTGCCTTCGTTTTTCTGGTCACAAATGAAAATTTAAGGTAGCATTTAATAACGTTTACGTTTTTGGTTTATGTTTACAAAATTTTTATAAATTAGTTTTTGTTTATTTTTAGAAAAACATAAATTACAAACACGTTTGGCTTGAACAAAATGTTTTAAAAAATTAAAAAACATAAACTAAAAAAGATGTTTGTCCAGGCCTGTAGACGTCCCCGAAAGCATCCCGGGGCGAAGGAGTGCGAGTCCTCCCCCCCCCTCCCCCGCGGTTCTGGTTCGATATTGGGTCACTACAGTTCGAATGACTCAATTGTTTGTTGCGGTTCTTAATCTTGAACCAAAGAGTCCAACTCTGGCAAATCATTTTGAGAAAAACAGATTTTGAAAAGAAGTGCCAAACATGGACTGCTTTGCCAGATACAGAGTCGCCACCTAATTTTTTTTTTTTTTTTAAATGGGGAAATTTAGGAAACCCTGACTCGGTACTGAAGGCCACGTGTCCGTCATTACCAAAGTAGTCTTGGCTCGGGAGCTTGGGTACGATCGGGGAAGGTCAACTATGAGCACTCCCTTTCGCCCGGTCCGAAGACCGGCCTCTACTAACCGTGATATCTCATTTTGAAAACATTGTGTGTTCTTATTCCGGTTATTAGCCTAGGTTACTATGTTATGCGCACAGCAAACAAGTATAGACCAAATCGCCTAAATTGGAACAAAGCATTGCATGTTTGTTTTGGAAAATGGTTTGCTACTACTTAAGTAGGCTAAAATGAGTTTTGCCACCCTCAAGTGGGCTTTTAGAAAAGACAGTTTTGCCACTAACTAGTGGGCTTAAAACTCACAGTTTTTAATGCATTGTCCCAATTTTAGGTAATTCAACCTCCATCCACAGGCATTCAAGCAGTTATATCACATAAGCATTTAGCCTCATGGTAATCATGCTATTTATGGCAACATTCACACGTATGCGATATGCTAAAGCATAAAAGCTCACCTAGTACTCCCAGCCAAAACAGAAACTAGTTAGTAATCATATGCATGATCCTAGTTCATGTTAAGTGGCTAATGCAACACAAACAAGGATGCAATCTAGACAGGCTCGGCTATCCTAAACATGGCATGTGAAATGCTACAAGTAACAAGTATTCAATTTGGAAATTGAAATACAATGCAGTTAGTGTGATGTACCGAGCCCGGTGCATGTAAGACAAATGTATGGATGCACGCATGCTATCATACTGTATGCTAATTTAAATATGCCATAGTCTACCATCATAAGCAGGTAAATAAAAGGGAAGAAAGAAATGGGGGTTGGAAGACATATATCACACACACGCACACTTATTACAAATATGCCCTCACATGGAGGGACCAAAAGAATATACAGTCCAAAAATAATACAGTCCAAATACAGAATAAATGAATTATTACAAAATTTCTAATTATCAAATTAAATTCATTATAAAAAAGAAAGGGCCTCAATACCTTTGGGATCTGAATGATGCATGCTCGAATCCGACTACTTGAAAACCGCGCCATGCCATTGTTTCGCTTATATCGCCTGTCTCTCCAAAAATTACCAAAGTCCCAGGATACCTTCCTTGCATGCTTCTGTACACCACCGGCCGGAGGAAATGTCCACCGGCCATCCAAAATAGCCACCGACTATCCATGAGGTTATCGGCCACCTATATAGTGCCGGTCGGCACTATATACTGCCGGCCGGCACAAAATTCCTGCAGAGGACAGTTTGACAACAAGAGCAGACAGACAATGCATGACATGGATTTTTTGAGCAAATGTAAGCATGGCCAATGCCCCCTATCATGTATGGGACTCAAGGAAGCATGACCCTTGGTTCTTGGGCCATCAATTATGCATCTTGGTGCATGATAACCTAAGGAACCAAGATTGCATTTCAATGTAAAAATGCATGCAACATACAAAATGAGAACTAAGTCCCTATCATGTCAAGATCAAGGGCCCTAGTGACATGAGAATTGAGGTGTGTTTTGTCACTTGAAGTACAAACACCCCTCATTTCTCACGCTTGGTTTGACACCCCCAAACCAAGTAATGCAATGCATGTTATGCAAACATGGCTCAAATGGTGCAATGTGAGATGAAATGCAAGACATAACAAATGTAATGCCATATATTATGGCAAGTGTGCAATACTAGGTATGCAAGATACAAAGTGTGATGCAAACATGGACACTTAAGGCAATATGATTGTCATATGTCAAGACTATATTGACCAAGCATGCAACAAGCATCAAATAAATGTGCAATGGTGGACTTAAACACAATAGGGCAGACCTCAAACCTCCCCAAAACAGTGGCAAAACATGCCCAAAATAGTAGACCAACACTCATGCAAGCATGCAAACAAATGGGCCTAAACCTATGGCACCAAAGAGAGCATCTTACTACCATTATCATGACCACTCATGGCATATATTAGGCACATAAAAACAGAGTTCTAGCATGCAAAAACACACCCAAATCCCCTTGATATGGCAGCCCCGAAATGCTCTAAACATACAAGCTTGCATAAGGCCTATTCCTAGGCATAAAAGGGCACACCCTAAAAGCATGAAATAAGCCACATATGCAAACATACAAACATGATTTATGGACTGAAATATGACCCTAAATGATGCCAAATCATGAGGATGGTCCAAGCTAAGCATGTTAGAGGTCAATATGCTTAAGGCTTACAAGCCAAAACACAAAGTGACCACATCAAGCACACCAAACATGGAAAAATCAGTGGCTAACAGATCTAAAACATGACAAATCATGATCAAGTGCTTCAAAATGTTAGGCTAAAACATGAGGATATACTAGGCTAATGGCATGGCACATTTCCAAGCAAAATGGAGGGGTAAAAAGCAAGTATAGAAAGCATGTTAAGGGCCAACAAACCCACATTAGACAGAGGTTAAACATGCTCCAAAACACCAAGAAAAACTCTGAAATGAAGCCAAATGCAACCACTCATGCATGCTACCCTTTTGGCCAAAAACAAAGGCAAGAAAGGGACAAAGGGGAGAGGGGTGTCCCTCCCCTATACAAGACTTCAAAACACTTTCCTCAACACTAAAAACCCTCGATTTTCAAAGGATGAGAAGACAAAAACAACAAAGCAAACAAGGCTTCAAAGAAAAGACACCAAATAGGCCAAAATAAGGTTTAAGAGGGTGAGTTTGCACTCAAACCATAAAACAACCTTAATGAGAGTTCAAAAGCAAGAAAACATAAGAATTTTTTCAGTAATACACAAAGCCTAAAACACAAAGCAAGATAGGTAAAAACTAGTTGCAAAAACGGGGAAACTAAAGTAACTAGCTCACCCTTGAAGAACACTTGAAGAACAGGTGGTGCAGCCCTCCTCTAGTGATCAAAACCAGTCCAAAAACTCAACAAACAACCCTCCAAGTCCCTCAATCTCGAAATAAGGTGTAATGGTGTGTGTATTAGTGCAAAAGTGAGGTAAAAACACACTATTTAGGCTCAAAACACACACACAAGGATGAGAGAGAGTGAGATATAGAGAGAGAGTACAACACAGATATATAGATATAGAAGCTCTGGTTTTGTGTTGAAAATGGCTAACCCCTCTCAAAGGGAGAGAGGTGGTGTTTATATAGGCCAAGACCAAGCCAAAAGACTTAATGGCTAAGCAAAGGAAAAGGGGCAAGAGGTGCAAAGGGGTCTTGGCTTCTTGGAGAAGCTAAGACAGCTGGTCAAGCTTCTCCAAGAAGCTTGGCCAAAGGTGCAAGCTTCTAGAAGCTTAAAGGGTGCAAAGGTGCAAAGTGGTCACACTTATGCACGGGGGAATGTGAGGGTGCATTCGGTGGCACGGTGCATGCACCATGCCTCAGAGGTGTACAGGGTGCACGCCGGCCACAAAAAAGGATCATTGGCACAAAAATGTGCCGGTCGGCAACATATAGTGCCGACCGGCCAAATCTTTTAACAAAACAGTGCCGGTGGAACCAATGTGTAGCCGGTGACGGCAGGGGAGGGCCGGTGGTGTGTGGGGACGGCTAATAAGCCATTCCCTGCCCTTCCAAGACAAAACACAAGTGTTTGGTGCAAAACCAGACACAACACGGTCAAGTTCGGAGATCCTGAGGCAAGGCGCGTAGCCGAGCCCCCCGGGAACTCCAAACGAACGCAAACATGGATGATCACCAGGTGTTCAAACAGTAACGTCCAAGTCTTGAGGACGGTCAAAAATGGGGTGTCTACAGTTGCCCCTCTTTGACAGAACTCGAAAGTCATAACAATGACGGGAGTGAATGTCAAAGCCCAGAGACGACCCATTTTTGACAAGGCCGAAGACTTAGACAGACATACAAGACAAACAAGGTATGCACCCGAAGGCAGGGGCAAAATGCAACCGAAAATGCAAGAAGCCGAGCATAACTTATGATCATGCAAAGAAAGCTGTAACAAAGCACACATGCAACGGTTGTAAGCTAGCATATGCCAATCTACACTACAATGCAGAAAGGATGTAAGAGAATTATGCAATTCTCAATACGTCTCACTCGGAGGATACAATACCTGTGCGGCTCATCCGGTTACACCGGCCTCGAATGAACCGTACATACAATATCGTGCCTGCAAAGAAAGCAAACTTAACAGGTACAATATTGTTAGCAACATGCATGACAATGCAAATGAAAGTGCGCGACAACGCACGCAGTGTGTATAGAGAAATGGTAGGATTGAACACATGTGAGTAAAGCAATGCACGCATGCACGCAATGTGTATATAAAGGAACTTGAACACATATCAGTAAAGCAATGCACGTATGCACGCAATGTGTATAAAAAGGAACTTGAACACATATAAGTAAAGCAATGCACACGTGCACGCAATGTGTATAAAAAGGAACTTGAACACATATCAGTAAAGCCATGCACACATGCACGCAATGTGTATAAAAAGGAACTTGAACACATATCAGTAAAGCCATGCACACATGCACGCAATGTGTATAAAAAGGAACTTGAACACATATCAGTAAAGCTATGCACACATGCACGCAATGTGTATAAAAAGGAACTTGAACACATATCAGTAAAGCCATGCACACATGCACGCAATGTGTATAAAAAGGAACTTCAACACATATCAGTAAAGCCATGCACACATGCACGCAATGTGTATAAAAAGGAACTTGAACACATATCAATAAAGCCATGCACACATGCACGCAATGTGTATGAAAAGGAACTTGAAATTGAACATGGTAAAACATGATGCTGAAACGCAACGTGTTGCAACACAGTATGATTGAAATGATTTACGGAATTCACAAGATATAAAAGGATACGGGAAAGAGCGTCCTTCGCATGTATCGAGCATTGCTCACAAAAGTCATGGCCTGAGGTCAACTCGAAAGTCCACTTGCATTCTGATAGTGCATTTTCTTGTATTGCCTTGAGTGATGAAGGTGCCAAACCACACAATTGACCCGAACAAGAGCGCGAAAGATACAATGACCGCGAGGGGAGATTACCGGTATCCATTCCGGTATCCTGCTACCCTATTATTTTCTTGCTTTACTTTCCTTTTTATTAGGGGTTTAAGCACATTGCATTTCCTCAGGCAGGTACTATTTTTTCAAATCGCATATTTTCTTCTCTTCTTTTTAGAAATACATGACGGAAATGAAACAGCTATTTGTTGAAAAGGTGTTGCATTTGTACGTTCTATGCATCGTATCGCAAGGTATCACATAACAATGTGAATCAGATTGACACTGTATTTTGAAAACGAAGCATTGCATCGTAGTAATCAGGTAGCGAACCAATTACAACTCGATAAGCAAAGCAAAGGATCTCGTTATGACCAAGCAGGTGCGAGTACAACTCGATAAGTAGTACAAAGACTTAAAGAGAACGACATACAACTCGATAAGCAAATATACAACAGCTCGATAAGCAAATGGGCGCGCCCTCGTGAGAATTGATCAGCGGAGGGCATTGGAGGGTGGTGAGATTCCCCAACACCTAGAAACTTAGCATGGAAAGCCCAGGGGACAAGGGGGAAGAACCACCGGCCCAACAGAAAGGCCACCGACCGTGTGAAAAGGCCATCGGCCGAAACAATGATCCATCGGCCAAAATAGATGGCCGGTCGGCCAAGAATGGGAGGAACCAGCAGAATGCTGACACCTGTCCTCCATTCAACCTTATCTTCTACAAAAGACTCCAGCTTCGTAGTTTTCTTCATTTCCACCCTGATTCACTCCAAATGGAAGAATTCTTTGCCCAAAATCTTGCAATTTGGATTAACAACTTGGATGGCTCGGAAAAGCTGAATTTCTGGGCCTTCGGCATAAACGCACTATTCACTTTGCGTCGTACCCCGTTGCATTTTCCATTTCTTCATGCCGCGGCAAGGTTCTGGAATCCAGTGACTCACGTCTTCAGCTTTAGCGGGCAAGAAGTGTGTCCTACCTTCGAAGATTTCCAAGCTTTAATGGAAACTGAGCGTAACGAAGAAATTTTGCCCCAACTTCGTTTTGGCCATGCCCAAGCCTTAGGGAAAATGTGTGGGCTTTCAATACCCGATGCTCGTTCTCTGATTTGTGATGGGATGCTGGATGTTCCGAGCTTGGTTTGCCGTTTTTCTGAGACTGGTGACCGCGGTGACCATTACTGGCAAGGCTTCCGACAACACGCCCTCTGTTTGTGCATGCTATCTCATTTTCTGTTTGTCTCAGGCTCCGGAGGGTCTAGTGCCCGGTTGATTGAGGTTGCCCAAGGCTTGAAGGAGGGCAAAAGCTGCATCGCCATGATTCTGGCTGAGACATTGCTGGGCTTAGACGCCTTTTATCGTCGAGAGACGACCAGATTAGCAGGGAGTCCACTATTACTGCAGGTAATGTTTTCCACCCAATCTCACATATATGTTTGCTCACATCACTCGGCCCTCGGGCTCGGTTTTTCTCACCAAAACCCTTTTCTTACTTTTTCTCTCATTGTACACCTCTCTATTCTTTATTCTCTCATTTTTCATCCCTCCCCAGGTATGGTTGATGGATAAACTGCAGGTTGTGGACTCTTGCCCGGCATATTCAGCCCGCGGTTACTTCTTTCGGCAACACTTAGTTGACGCCCTTGACGAGGGTTGGTGGTTCGAATGGATGTGCAGTTTGTCCGCAAACCGTATTGCTTGGCGGTGCCCTTGGCTCAATCTCCCGGTAATGAGTTACAGCATGACACGTCAACCCGGAATCCAATTGATTGGCTTGACTCACTGTGTCTTCTACTTTCCATTCCGTATCCTGCGCCAGTTCGGTCATGATCAGACTTGCCCGCTGGAAGGGATAGAGTACCCGGCTACATTCCCGATTCGAGGCGCACAGCTGGCCTGATATGCCACAGCATGGAGGACGAGAGAACTCCTGGCCCCCGCTCTCACCTTCAGTTGCACTTTGTCTGATGAGTTCTTGGATTGGCTTAATGAAGAGGCACAGGAAGGGCCCACTTTGGCATCAGAAGCTTCGACCAGCTCCGGGAGGGGACGCAAGAACATTTGACTTGACCATGCCCCGGATTTATTGCTTTATTAGTACTTTCAAGTTTTCTTTATGAATGTAACAAAAAACAACTTCGATTGTATGCAGGAGCAAGAGAACTCTATTTGAAATCAATGAAATTGAAAGTTGTGGTACTGAAAATTTTCTGTTTTGGTCCAGAAATGGTCTTAATTGTAAAAAGATTTATTCGAACAAACTCATCTTTATTAAAACTTTTTAAAACTATTTTCGATATGGATCAGAACTGGACACGCCTGAGATCTGTCACTGAGATGCACAACCCCGGATCCTAGCAACTGGAAAGTTGCCCCTTGTTTTGAACGGTACTGCGGCACTGTACAACAACGGAAAGTTGCCCCTAGTCTAAATAGCACTGTACCGGAGATTGCGATAAATGCTGATGGACAAAGATGACCGAGATGATCAAATGGACAAAGTTGATCGGGGAAAAGTTTATGGCTGAACTTCAGGATGAAGTCGCCACGTATCCCAAAGGCGGAATCAAGCCTTACGTAGTTCCGCTTGGGTTTACTCGAGTATTTTCACTCTCCTTTGCGCTCTAACTTTTGCCAAGGCCGCCTTTTATGCGTTTTCAACCTTATGAGCTCGCTTTTATATTTTCTAATTTTTTGTGCTCTGAATTTTGCCTAGGTCGCCCTTTCGGGTTTTCGGCCTAGCAAGCCTCTCAGGGGTAATATTTCTTCAACTTGTCCATGTTGATCGGTTGGGAGAACTCTAGGCCATCTAGGTCCATCAGAACCACAGCTCCACCTGACCAGATAGACTTGATGATATAGGGACCAGTCCAATTGGGTCTGAACTTGCCCCTTGGCCATCTAGGTCCATCAGAACCACTCATGCATGCTACCCTTTTGGCCAAAAACAAAGGCAAGAAAGGGACAAAGGGGAGAGGGGTGTCCCTCCCCTATACAAGACTTCAAAAAACTTTCCTCAACACTAAAAACCCTCTGATTTTCAGTGATGAGAAGACAAAAACAACAAAGCAAACAAGGCTTCAAAGAAAAGACACCAAATAGGCCAAAATAAGGTTTAAGAGGGTGAGTTTGCACTCAAACCATAAAACAACCTTAATGAGAGTTCAAAAGCAAGAAAACATAAGACTTTTTTCAGTTATACACAAAGCCTAAAACATAAAGCAAGATAGGTAAAAACTAGTTGCAAAAATGGGGAAACTAAAGTAACTAGCTCACCCTTGAAGAACAGGTGGTGCAGCCCTCCTCTAGTGATCAAAACCAGTCCAAAAACTCAACAAACAACCCTCCAAGTCCCTCAATCTTGAAATAAGGTGTAATGGTGTGTGTATTAGTGCAAAAGTGAGGTAAAAACACACTATTTAGGCTCAAAACACACACACAAGGATGAGAGAGAGTGAGATATATAGAGAGAGAGAGAGAGTACAACATAGATATATAGATATAGAAGCTCTGGTTTTGTGTTGAAAATGGCTAACCCCTCTCAAAGGGAGAGAGGTGGTGTTTATATAGGCCAAGACCAAGCCAAAAGACTTAATGGCTAAGCAAAGGAAAATGAGCAAGAGGTGCAAAGGGGTCTTGGCTTCTTGGAGAAGCTTAAAGGGTGCAAAGGTGCAAAGTGGTCACACTTATGCACGGGGGAATGTGAGGGTGCATTCCAGCTGGCACAGCTGGCATGCACCATGCCTCAGAGGTGTACAGGGTGCACGCCGGCCACAAAAAAGGATCATCGGCACAAAAATGTTCCAGTCGGCAACATATAGTGCCGACCGGCCAAATCTTTTAACAAAACAGTGCCGGTGGAACCAATGTGTAGCCGGTGATGGCAGAGGAGGGCCGGTGGTGTGTGGGGACGGCTAATAAGCCATTCCCTACCCTTCCAAGACAAAACACAAGTGTTTGGTGCAAAACCAGATACAACACGGTCAAGTTCGGAGATCCTGAGGCAAGGCGCGTAGCCGAGCCCCCCGGGAACTCCAAACGAACGCAACCATGGATGATCACCAGGTGTTCAAACGGTGACGTCCAAGTCTTGAGGACGGTCAAAAATGGGGTGTCTACAAGGCCTAAAATATTTATATTTATTTCTTTATTATTTATGGCAATAGGATCATACACATTATAATTGAAAAAAAATTAGTTAAAAAAATTATTTGAAAAAAAAAATTATTTGAAAAAAAAATAATTAAAAAAAATTTGTTAGCCAAATTTTTAAGTTTCTGTTTAAAAACCAACGTAAACTCATTTTTTGAGTTTACAGTTTTTTTCTCAAATTTATAAACTGAGACGACCATTTATAAACCAAAAAAAATTATCAAACAAGTTTTTATAACAATTTTGTAAATTTTTGTAAATATAAACTAAAAACTGAAAACGAAATAGTTACCAAATAGGCCCAACAATGAATTCATGGCTCGTTTAGTAATTTTTTTTATTTGCGACAGGGGTATTGCCGTCGCCGATGACCCGTATTTGCGACGGGGGGAGGTTGTCATAGCAAAAAAAAAAAACTCATTTTTTTTCCGAAAACCTCCGTGTCCATTTTGCTGCGCAATGAAAGCTAAGAAGGAAGAAAAACAAAAAATGAGAGAGAAACAAGAGATGATAGGCAAGAGAGAGAGAGAGAGAGAGAGAGAGAGAAAGAGATGAACGAGAGAGATATAGAGAGAGACATGAAAAAGGGAGATGAGAGAGATAGAGAAGAGAGATAAGTGAAAGAGAGAGAGAAGAGAGATGAGCGAGAGACACGGAGAGAAAGAGACAGAAAGAGAGACCCATTTCATTTTTTGACTTTTTCCTCTTTCAACAACAATGGGCTTAGAGAAAGAGATGAGTATAATTGAGAGAAATGAACGATTAAGATAGAAGAGAGATAAGTGAAAGAGAGAGACACACACACACACACAAAGAGAAAAACAAGATAAGCGAGAGATAGACACAGAGAGAGACAGAGAGAGAAAGAGAGATAGAGAGAGAGACAGAGAGAGAAAGACAGCAAAAAGAGATGAGCAAGAGATATACATATATATATCGAGAGAGAGAGAGAAAGAGAAAGAGAGAAGAAGATGAGCAAGAGAGATAGAGAGTGAAGAGATGAGAAAGCCAGAGAGAAGAGTGATGAGTGAATGAGAGAGACACAAGAGAGAGAGAGAGAAAAGAGAAACAAGATGAGTTAGAGAGAGAGAGAGAGACGGGAAAAAGAGATAAACAAGAGATATAGAGAGAAACATAGAGAGAGAGAGAGAAGAAAGATGAGCAAGAGAGATGAAGAGCGAAGAGAGATGAGAGAGCCAGAGAGAAGAGTGATGAGTATGAGAAAGAGAGAAATCAGAGATATAGAGAGAGAGAGAGAGAGAAGAGAGATGAGCGAGAACGAGAGAGAGAGAGAGAGAGAGAGAGAGAGAGAGAGGCCTATTTCATTTTTTGACTTTTTTCTCTTTTGAAAAATGATTAAGAGAAATGAGAGATGAGCAATTGAAAGAAGAGAGAGAGACAGAGAGAGAAGAAAAAAAAGAGATCGATAAATCGAGAGGGAGATCAGTAAATTGAGAAGAGGGGAGGGAGAAAGTGAGCAACGCGAGCCTAGTGTGTGTGTGTGTGTGTGTGTGTGTGTGTGTGAGAGAGAGAAAGACACAGATAGACAGACAAAGAGTGATGAGTGAGAGAGAGAAAGAGAACGAAAAGAAAGATGAGGGAAAGATAGAGAGAGACAAGAAGATGAAAAAATGGGTGAAACACTACAAAAAATTTAGTTTTTTGCAACAGAAAAATGTCGTCGCTAATACTTCTAATGCCATCTCATCAAAACTGTCTCGCTTTTTTTTCTTTTTTTTTTTTTTGCGACGGCACCTATTACTGTCACAAAAAACTCTCTTATTTGCGACTGCAATTCATGTCGTTGCAAAAAATAGCTTTATTTGTGACAGCATAGGTTACCGTTACGACGGCAGTTGTTACCATCTCAAAATTATTTTTTTTTTTAACAGGAAGGGATGCCGTCCCTAAAAACCCATTTATTGGGGACGACAAGTGGTGCTGTCGCAAAAAATCACTTTTTGCGACAATAAGTGATGTCGTCGCAAATGCTTTCGTGTTATAAAACCCCGTTTCTTGTAGTGAAATCAACCAAGCAAATGCTGAACATAAGATTTGATATGAAAGAAATGGGGTCATAGATGTAATATTAGGAATGAAAATTACTAAAACATCTCATTGATATGCATTATCTCAATCTCATTATATTGAGAAAATTCTTGGTAGACATATCAAGGATGATGTGAATGTAGCAAGAACACCCGTAGACATCAGTTTTTATTTATCGAAAAATAAAGGTGATACGATGTCTCAGTTAAAATACTCCCAAATCATTGGAAGCCTAATGTACCTAATGAATTGCACGCGTCCTGATATAGCTTATGATGTCCGTAAATTGAGTAGGTACATTAGTAACCCCGGAGAAGATCATTGGAAAACAATCATTCGGGTTTTTAGATATCTAAGATTTACCCGTTATGATAACCCTGTTCCGTATTATCCTAATTAATCTTAATTACGAATGTGATTATATGTTTAACATGATTTTGAGTGCTATTTATATGAATATATGTGGTTTAGAATTTCTATATGTTCACCGTAGGGAAATCAGTTTGATTTTCTGCTTTTGAATTTAAATTGAGGGCTTTATCGGCCACAGAAACCAAAATTTACTACGCTATCATGATTAGTCTAATTTTTAGAGCCTATGGTGAAATTTAATTAAAAATTGATTCAGATCAAAATACTTAGATTCATAATGACTAATTAAAGCCCCATTACTTAATTTTAAGTAATTTGATTAAGAGAGCCTATAAATAGGCTCATTCACACTCAATTCCTCTCTTTAAATTCATTTGGCTGAAATTGGCTCTCTAGAAAGAGAGAGAACCAAATTTAGAGAGAGAGAGAGAGAGTGAAGGCAATTGAAAGTTTTGATCAATAAGCTTGGGAATCTTGAAGATAAACTCAAGAAGTAGCTAAAATTTCGAAGATTGAAGCTCCTAGGTGAGTAGTTGAGCAAAAATTTAAGAGTTTAAGTTTGTAATTTTGTGAATTCAAAGTTAGATGGCAATTGAGATCATAATTGAGTTGAACTTGTTGAATTTGGAACTTGTATGTACATGCATGTTTAGAATTACCATGAATTTGCATAATCTAACATGTAGCTTGATAATTATGAAAAATTAAGTGTTCAATCATACATACAAACAAGGTTTTGTTAAGTTTCATAATTATAAGCATCACTGGTACCATTTGAAATGGGATTAAAGTCAAAAATTTGCATGCATGGTTGATTGATGGAGATATGAAGTTATATGAAGTTGGATGCATTTGCTTTGACCATGCCAAGAGAGATGTTCGTTAAATTGAGAATTTGATCATGATTTTGAATAATTGGTTTCAAATCTCCTATGCTCTCATGTTATGTAGTCATATCCCATGTTTTTGGTACCTAAATTCGAGCTTTGGAGCCTTTGAATGTTGAGTTTGAACATCAAGAACAATTCTGGAAATACCAGAATTTGGCGTGTCCGCTCGAGCGGGGAAAAGGCCGCTCGAGCGTGAAATGCTAGTTCCTAGAACTTTTGCAGACATGGATGTCCGCTCGAGCGGGAAGGCATATAGTGTGACTTTCAGCTCGAGCGCCTGAATTCATGCTCGAGTGTAAAAATGAGGCAACTAGTACTTTTGCAGACCTAAGGGGTCCGCTTGAGCATCCAAGTCCACGCTCGAACGGGGAGCCCTGTCTTTGAAATTTTGAAAATATGCTTTGCGTTTTATTTTTCCGTTCTCTTTCATTTCTAAACACTCTTAGGCATACATTAAGCATTGTAAATGAGTTAAAAGTATAAGAAAGAAGCCTAAGAGGAATGTGTGAATTAAGAATGGATTGAATCGTTTGTGACCCATTATGTTTATGAAATGTGTAGGGTCAAGCAGGAGAGCAAATCCACCGGCAGATCACTGTGAGTAATATCTTAGTAAAGATATTTTGAAGTATGTTATTTGTCCAATCGTTTATTTCCATATAAGTCTTATAAATTTGCTAATTTGAATTATGGACAAATGTTTGTTATGCCATATAGATGGGCCAAAGGCCGTTGGATACAAGTGATTGGGCCGAAGGCCGTTTGACATGCATAAATGATTGGGCCAAAGGTCGTATGACATGAATGATTGGGCCAAAGGCCGTTTGACATGAATAAATGGGCCGAAGGCTGTTTGACATGAATAAATGGGCCAAAGACTGTTTGACATGAACGAATGAATAAATAGGCCAGAGGCCGTTTGACATGAACGAATGAATGAATGGGCCGAGGGCCGTTTGACATGAACGAACGAATGAATGGGCCGAAGGCCATTTGACATGAATGAATGATTGAGCCGAAGGCCGTTTGATATGAATGAATGAGCCGAAGGCCGTTTGACAAGAATGATTGGGCCAGAGGTAGTCGGACACGAATGAATTGGGATCAAGGCCGTTTGATACGTTCGGGCTTGAAATCGCCTATTGTACTAAATAGAATTCTAAATGGGCCCAAAGCCGTTTGATATATGTGAACCTCCTTTGTGTACCTTCTTTATTTGATATTATTCATTGGGCTTTCGCTCACACTCATTCATGTGTATGTAGGTGAGCAAAGAGATGTCCAAACCTAACCTCGGTGAAGTGTGAGAGAGGTCAAGTTTTGAAGAGTCAGCCTTAGCGTCTCACGCACGAGACTCGTTTTTGTCCTTTTGTTTTTTTGTTATATTATATGTTGGCAAAAACATTGAATTACCCTTATATATAAGTTTTGGCTTGGCTGACTAAGTTTTGAATGATCCTGTGTGTGTATAACACTTTAAGTTGATTTCCTTTTTGGTGTGAGTTATTAATGAATACAGAGATGGGTTATTTGATGTGCCATGTAAGCACGGCTCTATAGACAATTTGTAAGTTTGCTTCCGTTTGGCCCCTTAACTCTGATGAAATACCTTTTGTCTGGTTTGAGGCTACAGGTAATCCCTTGATTACTGGCCAGTTATTACCTTAACCCATAGGGCGGGTTCGGGTCATGACACCCGTGATCATGGTTTGAACTTTACTTGATATCCTGCGGTACTGGAAGGTTATTGTGATGCCAATTGGATATCTAATACTAAAGATTCAAAATCCACTAGTAGATATGTTTTTACTCTGTGGGGCGTTGCTGTTTCTTGGAAATCCATGAAACAAACATGCATCACACGATCCACAATGGAATCTGAGTTCATTGCTTTAGACAAAGCAGGAGAAGAAACAGAATGGCTTTGCCACTTCTTAAAAGACATTCTAATGTGGCCAAAACCTGTGCCAGTTATTTGCATTCATTGTGATAGTCAATCTGCAATAGGAAGGGCACAGATTCATATGTATAACGGTAAGTCACGACACATTCGTCGTCAACATAATACCGTAAGGCAATTTCTCTCAAGTGGAATAATCTCAATAAATTATATAAAATCTAAAGGGAATATTACAAATCCGTTAACGAAAGGTTTGGCAAAAGAGTAAGTGTATAGTTCATCAAAGGGGATAGGATTAAAGCCTATTATATAAGAGTCATCATAATGGTAACCCTACTTAGATAACTGGAGATCCCAAGAACTAAGTTCAAAGGGATAACTAAGTTATGTGTGCCTTCCCAGAAATCACCAAGGGATTAAAAAGCCTTATCCATTCATATGGTGAGAGTGATATCTACAACATGTGTTGTTTGCAGAAGGTTCAAGGTCGAAAGCTACCTATCTGATGCAAGATATTTTCAATTTATACTCTTTCGAAAATTTCTACATATTATTGCATTTCCGTTGTCATCAAATTACATTCATGTGGGAGTTTGTAAGAAATGGTTTGAAAAAATTGTTTGGTAAAAACAGTTTTGTGAAGCCCCTGAAATATGTATTTACTTTTAAGACCCTAATGATGAATTATTTTCTTAAAGCCCCTTGGTTACTTAAATAAATTCGAATATTGTCGATTAGCATTACTATTTTATTTTATTTATTTATTTATTTTTATCAAAACAGTAATTACACTAGCCGGATTAGGTTCCCTAACCTAATTTAATTTAATTCTACCTAAGTAGGGTCCCAATACAAGAAATTAACTCCAAGCCCTCACACTTTATTTAAATTCTAAATTTACCCCAAACTAGTGCTTGTACCTTGTACCTTGAAGTACCATCAATCTTGTAATATATATATATATATATATATGTATGTATACACCTTGAGGAATGTGCCTAGGACATAAAATAATTAAAAAAATTTCCCTTCACCCTTCCCTATGCCTAGCCTTCCTAGAAGAAAGTGAGAAATCAATTTCCAAGAAACATTATCATGAACTTCTAGGAAAAACCACCAACCTAGTACCTAGACCTAGGGTGCTAATTCCAAAACTAGTTCCCTTTTAACTAAGTGTTGCCTAAACCTTTGACCAAGCCTCCCAAATCCCTTCCATTTACTTAGAATCCAAACAAATCCTAACCTTTCTATCCATTTCCAACAAAGGGACTTTTTAGACTTTTTGCCTCAAAGGTTTGTCGATAAATACCAACACACCCCCTAGCTTGCAAACACACATAACACACTCACCCACACACACATTCAGTTAGAAAGAGGGAGGAGAGCAAGAAAGAAAGGAGTCTAGAGAAGAAGAGGAAGGGAGAAGAGAGCATTCTTGTGCAAAATTAGCAAGTAAGCCACAAACACAACCTTCTCTTTCATTTTCCTTTTTTCAATACATGTTTCTAAAGGTTCTAAATAATGTTTTCAGATCTGTTATTACTAAGTTCTTATGTTAAAAATGCTAAGGGTTGAGTATTGATTCCATCTCTCTTGTATTTTTCCCATTTTAGCACAAAACCATCTTCTTTTGTACCAATCTCTCAACTTTTCAAGAGCACTCTTTCAAACAAATTTTCTGAGTTAAACATGTGATAGTCAACATATTTTCTTCACAAAAGAAGTGAAACTTTCCCTTGGTGGAACCCCTTTTTCATAAATCTTCTTGTTTTGGGCAAAGTACCCTAGAATCTGTTTTTGCAGCCCACTTCCAGAAATTCTAGAAAAATGTACAAAATTATTCTGGACCTCTATTTTATGTCAAAACCTTCCTTAAGATGTTAGCATTCAACTAAAATTGTTTTCATCGAAAAACATCAAGCAGTTTGCAAGAAAATCAGATTTTCGTAACAGTCGACGGATTTGGACAGATTCTGGACAGCGCTGGAATATTGTCTCAATAACTTAAAATCTGGAAAAGCAATCCCATTTCTGAAAAGTGTTCTAGAAACTAGATTAATTTCTCTACGAACCATAGGGAGACCGAGTCCGGTGGAAGATTTAAAATAGTCCTTTTATCTCAATCTTCATGTGATATTAAATCTGGAAACTGTGTTATGTATGGATGTTTTATGCCCTTGAATTCATGAAATTGCCTACTTACATATGAGCATATCTTGGCATGTTATTATGTGTATTATGCTTATGTTATTTATCTTCCTCGCTTTATGGATGCATGTCTATGTGGATATTATTGTCTTGTAAGTTGGACTAACCTTGTTTTAAAACATTTAATTCAACGGAAAACCTAATGGGGAGGGTATTGGGTTTTCGAGCACTTGAGTAATAAAAAGATGAGGATATGATATATGGATTGCTGGGATGCGTTCCCTATTTGAAAGTTAAAGTCTTGTGCAAGTGGTTTTCGGAACCCTTGAACGGAGCGGTTGTATTCGGACCCTAGGTAGTTTGGTGTGAGGAGGGATTTGAGCAAGGCCCATCATTACCGTCTCTTTTGAGGCCCTGCGGTTGGTGCTACGCGGTATATAACCGTTGGTAAGCATCCGAGGTTAGTTCTGTAACAAAGCAGCAAAAGAGGGGGCATACCGAATAATCCGCGTCTGATTCTTGTGGTTGGGAGGATGAAATCTCTTTGGGGGATTTCTAGTTTACTAACATCTAACTTAACCCTTTATTTATTTATTGAAGTATCATGCTTTATTACTTGATGTTATAATTGTGATTGTGTATTGGATTGGGAAAAAGGGGTTGGTTGTGTGTGTGTTTATTGGGCATTCAAAGCTCACGGCGTATCATGCCAGGTGATGAAGAGGAACTCATAGCTGAAGACATCGAACCTGACTTTGAAGACCTTTGGCTATCCTAGAATATTAGAAGTTTCCTTTTGGATATTTTGTAAGACTCATTTGAAGTTTAAAACTTTCTTTTTGGGATGTAATGTAATGGAACAATCTTTTGAATCAAGTATAATTGTGGTTGTTATGTATTTATATTCTATGTATGAATCTTATCGTTGCTTATGAGACCTTGTGTCAATGCCTTGTAAGATCTGTCAAAAAGGTAGTGCGCTGCCTAAGAAAGCTGAGCTTAGAAGGGAGGCTATTTTGGCCAAGTTTGGGTACTCCCAAATAATCCAAAAAGTCAAAAAGTTCCTCAAAAAGTTAAAAAGTTAACACTATTCATCAAAAGTCAACAATTATGGCTGCACAACTCCCAATTCAAATTTTTTTCTAAAAATCAATTTTCACAATTTTTTATTACACATTTTTCCATAAAAAGTCAAAAAGTTGATCCAAACATTCATATTTTCAACCTCAATTTTTTTGTCCAAAAAGACAAAAAGTACACTTATTTAGTCTTCCCAAACAAGGCCTTTGACTCCTTCGGCGATCTGGGATCTTATTTGGTTATTGGCCATAGGACTCACTAGTGACTCTCCCTTGACTGCAACCTATAGTGTAGAATCGAGGCGTCACAACTTGGTATCAGAGCCTAGGTTCAACCCTTACCCACGTGTTTCGACTTGCGGTTAGAGACTACCTTGCCCTAACTATGTTAGAATCTTTCTTGACCTATCTTAGGGAATTTCTTTGAATTTCGGGCACACCAACATCAACTCATGAGGACCTACTTCAAGATCGTGAAATGGTTTTAACTTTGAGTGAGGCCTCACATCGTGCAGTAGAGGGGGTACTATTAGTTCTACGCGTCTTCTATCGATTGTCGTACCCTCATCTTGTACTCATAACCTTTATTCAATGTCATCCTTTTCCAAGATTAAGTCTTGTCCATCTAGTCCTGTTTTATATACTACTATTTGTAAATTCGACCTCCTTTGAGCCTTGATTATTTTATTTAGCCCAAGACTTCTTATAAATAATTTCATTTTCTTTACTCGGTGATGAATCTTGGATATTCAATTTGAAACGCGGATGGCCAACGCAGTTTCAAGTTAAATATTTAGTTTAGTCACTACATCTATAACCTTGATCACATTGAAGTTCAAAACCATAACATTATACCAGTCATCCATATTTCAGTTAATCCTGATGTTATCACCATAACTGCTTCGTATTCTTCGTCTCCACTTCAATCCAATTTTAGGAATCTTGTAATTATTATTATGTATATATGAAGTTGTGCTATGTGAACACCCTAGGATAATTAAACTCTAACTTAAGATTAGTTGCTTACCCATAAGGAATTGCCTCTATAGTTAGAATTTGACTTACACCTCACCCCATTCAAAGAACAACAAATGGTGGACCATACTTCGAGACAAGTAATAACATGAGCTTACGAGCAATAATAGAAATGCGGTACCAGGAAATTGAAACCTTAAGAATGGACTAGTAACCGTAGCTAAAATCCCGAACCCTATCAAGGATCAAATTTTGGAGGAGTTTTACCATCTTTGTGGAAATAATCGGCAAAACATTGACTTCAGAATGAAATGAGGTAGAATCCAAGAGGATGTGGAGCTTGTGGAAAGAAAACCCAACTTCATGAGGGACCAGAAAGGAGCAACCAAAAGGCAACCGGCAAAGTATTGGCCTTGCAAGAGAAAGAAGCAGACCTGTCAGTAATTGAGGGTAATTTAGTGCTATACAATTCTTGGGTGCGTGTTTTATTTGATACCGGTGCATCACATTCTTTCATATCCTTTGCTTGTGCTAAGTCATTAGAACTGGTATGTGAACCCTTAGCAACTGCTTTAAGTGTAATGTCACCTATGGGAGGGTGCGTTTGGGTAGGATCGATCTGTAAGGACTGTAAAATAGGGATGTCGGACCTACGCTTAACTTGCGACCTTTATGTCATGGAAATGTCGGACTTCGATATCATTTTGGGCATGGACTGCTTGTCTGCCCACCAAGCGGTGATCGACTGTCGTCAGAGGAAAGTGGTAGCTCTTACACAAGATGGGACACGTTTCCTGTTTAAGGGGGATAGACAAGACCCCATGGCTTCGACAAAACATCGGACACAGTGGCACAATCAACTTGCGGGTAGAATAGCAAGCCTGATTCTAAACGAAGAAGACCAAGAAGAAATAGAACTTCCGCACGTAGTATGCGATTATGCAGATGTATTTCCTACGAAATTACCAGGATTGCCGCCAACCCGGGAAGTAAATTTTAGCATTGAGCTACAACCTGGAACTACCCCAATATCCATGGCTCCGTATCGCATGGCACCAGCAGAACTACGAGAATTAAAGACAGCTACAGGAATTGCTTGAGAAAGGATTCATTAGGCCAAGTACTTCGCCATGGGGAGCACCCATGTTATTTGCTAAAAAGAATGATGGATCGTTGAGGCTATGCATCGATTATCGTCAACTCAATCGAGTCTCGATTAAGAACCGATACCCACTCCCAAGGATTGATGACCTTTTTGACCAACTTAGAGGCTCAAGGTGCTATTCAAAGATCGATCTCAGGTTAGGTTACCATCAACTGTGAGTCAAGGAGGAGGATATACCAAAGACTGCCTTTCGTACTAGATATGGCCACTATGAGTTTGTAGTAATGCTCTTCGGACTAACTAATGCACTAGCAGTATTCATGAGTTTGATGAATAAGATCTTTAGACCATACCATGACCAGTTTGTAGTAGTATTCATTGATGACATCTTGGTATATTCAAGGTCTGAAGAAGAGCATGAGCAACATTTAAGGACTGTCCTCCAAGTTCTTAGGGATATTCAACTATATGCCAAGGCGAGTAAATATGAATCCTGGTTAAATGAAGTAAAATTCTTAGGACACGTGGTATCAGAGAATGGGATTGCGGTAGATCGAACCAGGGTGGAGGCAGTATTAGATTGGAGATAACTAAAAACCGTGTCAAAAATCCGCAGCTTCTTAGGATTGGCCAGTTATTACCTAAGGTTCATCCAAGATTTCTCCAAACTGGCTAAACCAATGACTCGTTTGACGCAAAAAGGGAGTAAAGTACGAGTGGGACGAAGCTTGCAAAAAAATCCTTCCAAGAGCTAAAGAAGAGGTTAACTAGTGCACCAATTTTGACCATCCCAAAATGAGAAGAGGGGTACACTGTGTATTGCGATGCGTCTAAAGAAGGATTAGGTTGCGTGCTCATGCAAAACGGAAAGGTAGTCGCGTATGGATCTAGGTAGTTAAAACCTCACGAGCGCAACTACCCTACGCATGACTTGGAGTTAACAGCCGTAGTTTTTGCCCTAAAGTAGTGGCGACATTACCTGTACGGGGAACAATTTGAGATTTTCACAGATCACAAGAGTCTGAAGTACCTATTCACCTAGAAGGACCCTAACTAGAGACAAAGACGATGGATGGAGTATCTTGAGGATTTCTAGTTCACTCTCTCATATCACCCCGGTAAAACCAATGTAGTAGCAGATGCTCTAAGTCGCAAGAGTAGAGGGATGATGGCTAAGATCTCCGTCAATGAATGGGATATGGTTAAGACACTCAATGAGTTCAGGATCCAAGTAGAATCTCAAGATACAAGAGCATATCTTGGCATGTTATTATGTGTATTATGCTTATGTTATTTATCTTCCTCGCTTTATGGATACATGTCTATATGGATATTATTGTCTTGTAAGTTGGACTAACCTTGTTTTAAAACATTTAATTCAACGAGAAACCTAATGGGGAAGGTATTGGGTTTTCGAGCACTTGAGTAATAAAAAGATGAGGATGTGATATATGGATTGTTGGGATGCGTTCCCTATTTGAAAGTTAAAGTCTTGCGCAAGTGGTTTTCGGAACCCTTGAACGGAGCGGTTGTATTCGGACCCTAGGTAGTTTGGTGTGAGGAGGGATTTGGGCAAGGCCCATCATTACCGTCTCTTTTGAGGCCCTGCGGTTGGCGCTACGTGGTATATAACCGTTGGTAAGCATCCGAGGTTAGTTATGTAACAAAGCAGCAAAAGAGGGGGCATACCGAATAATCCACGTCCGATTCTTGTGGTTGGGAGGATGAAATCTCTTTGGGAGATTTCTAGTTTACTAACATCTAACTTAACCCTTTATTTATTTATTGAAGTATCATGCTTTATTACTTGATGTTATAATTGTGATTGTGTATTGGATTGGGAAAAATGGGTAGGTTGTGTGTGTGTTTACTGGGCATTCAAAGCTCACGGCGTATCATGCCAGGTGATGAAGAGGAACTCACAACTGGAGACGTCGAACCTGAAACCTTTGAAGACCTTTGGCTATCCTAGAATATTAGAAGTTTCCTTTTGGATATTTTGTAAGACTCATTTGAAGTTTAAAACTTTCCTTTTGGGATGTAATGTAATGGAACAATCTTTTGAATCAAGTATAATTGTGGTTGTTATGTATTTATATTCTATGTATGAATCTTATCATTGCTTATGAGACCTTGTGTCAATGCATTGTAAGATCTGTCAAAAAGGTAGTGTGCTGCCTAAGAAAGCTGGACTTAGAAGGGAGGTTATTTTGACTCCTCCGGCGATCTGGGATCTTACTTGGTTATTGGCCATGGGACTCACTAGTGACTCTCCCTTGACTGCAACCTATAGTGTAGAATCGGGGCGTCACAAGTTTTTTCTTAAACTTTGGTCTAATTTTTAGGTAGGACCCATGTGCCAAAGTTGGCGGGTCCATGTAGCAACGCATTCTTTGCCTTGTTACGATTCATGTCGTATATTTGGTTTCTCAAAACCATTATTAGGTGAATGGGAAATCAATGCCAAATTTAGCTTCATGAAAATGATGTTTTGGTGAAGTTTCCATAAAATGATAGAGTTAAAGGTCTGTCCCACATTACTTTGGTAGGCAAACTTTGTATGAGTATATAAGCCTTGTGTTTACAACTTGGGGAGGGCCCCAAGGAGTACCCAAGTTTTGTAGAATAGTGAGGTTATGGGCACAGTGGGTTAGACCCATTGGACCCAAAACAAACACATGTGCATGCGCACGTTCAATCTGCGCCATTTGTCTGATCGATCAGGAGAGCTAGACTGGGCTAGACTTAGGTATGGGTGCATGATGTGAGGTTGGATTGGGCTTGTCTGGCCCAATGCTTATCTTTTTGAGCCAAAAACATTTGAATTTTATTTTTCTAAAATTAAATTCTTACCATTTGGAATTTGAGTTTCAATTTGAAATTCAAAATTAATTCGTTTGGTCCAATATACCTATTCTTCTTTACTGAATTAATTCCTCTTTCCTGTTCATATCTGTCCGAACAAGTTTGGTACCTATTAAAACCTGTTCTGAAAGGTCAAAAGTTCTCCTATAAATAGTCAGTCCTTCATTTGGATTTTACACTCAATTATTTTCATTCTTACTTCTACTATTGTTCTCTGCATGTCACTGCATTAATTTTTCTGTGAGAAAGTGTATAAACACAAAGTGTGCTCATTATGCGAATAGTTTGTAGTGTTGCTACTGTTCGTTGTAGATCATTTCATCTTTAGAGATAAACGTCCATAATCTGTGAGCACCCTAGAGAGGACGAATCTATCTTAAGAAGATAGTGTTAAACACTAGACTTGATCATTCTAAGAAAATATTTTTTGTAAGTCTTTTCCTACTTTTTATTTTGTTTTCTTCCTCCTACTCTATTTCCATTTTTTGTTTGGTTTCTATAATTAAACAGATTTTAGAAAATCTTTCTTGTAATTTATTTCTTGTGTGTTCTGTTCATTGTTAAGTACACAAACAGAATTTAATTTTAATATAGTGAAGATTTGTCTAACACTATATTAACCGATGTAACAAGTGTTACGCCAATGGCTCCCTATCTAGACGAACTTAGTATGATAACCCTGTTCTGTATTATGCTAATTGATTAATTATGATGTGATTATATGTTTAATGTGATTTTGAGTGCCATTTATATGATTATATGTGGTTTTGAATTTCTATCTGTTCACCGAAGGAAAATCTGTTAAACTTACCATTGTAAACTAAAAATTTAAGGCCTTATCGGCCACAGAAACCGAAATTGATCATTGTAGATACCCCATTTTTGACCGACCTTAAGACTCAGACGTCACCGATTGAGCGCTCGGTGATGTTGCATACTGTGCTCGTTCAGAAGTCTCAGAGTCGCGGCCGCTACCGCCTCCGAACTTCCGAACTCTCTTCTGTGCCTTGTCTCGGTTTGCGAACCAGACTCGGTTTTCTCTGTTTTCTTTCCTAAGGGGAGGGAGAGGTCCCGTAGACCATCTCTCAGTGGCCGTGGGCTACATTTTGTGCCCGTAGGCCATTTTGCCCATTTTGAGTCCGTCGCTGAGCCGTGTGCCTCGGTTCGGGACCACCCAACCATCTCCGATTTCTCCGATTTCTGGCATACATCTCATTTACTCCCTAACGAGGGACACTGGGGTCTTAGATACCCACTTCGTGGCCGAATGCCACTTTCGGTGCTTAACGGCCGGTTTTCGGGCCCCGAACCTCGCGGTTTGACCCCCGAGCATTCCTTTTGCATCGGTTTTTGTTCATTTTTGGCAGGTACCTCTGTTTTATCATAAGGAAGGTCACTGGGGGGTGGGATCCTAGCAATTGTCTCAGAAACCAGTTATGCTCTTCCGGCGCCCCCCAGGACCCTTTTTTCTCACTTCCGGGCTAATGTTGAACACCCTAAGGCCATTTTCTTCGAGCCGAAACCACATATTTGTGTTGTACACACATGGGAGGACCCTAAAAAATGGTGCTCGGCCAGTAATTATTCTTTTCATTTTTGAGCCTCTCCTAGGGTTGGATTGTTGTTCCTCCTTGTTCAGAGTTGCCAAATTCCAACCACAGGGCCTTGAAGAGGAGACATGGGAGGACACCAATGTATAGAGCTCGGCCAGCAATTCTCACTTTCCTTTTTTGCCCCTAGCCGGCCGGCTAGGGGGGGTGGCCGGCCGGCCACCTCCAATAAAAATGCCTGGCCGGCCTGCATCCTCTCAGTGCATACTTTACAGCTGTATAGCTGTTTCCCCCAGATAAGACCTGTATCCGGGGGATATTTTGGAGGGGAACACTTGGGTGCATTTCCCTCCACCTTTACACCCCTCCTTTTGTCCATATAAGGCAGCCAAGAACTTGTCCCAAGGGTTAGAAATTTTGCTCTCAAGCATACATACACTCCTCTATCTCCATTTCTCTAAAATCTTCAAGTTTTGGTGCCTTTTGTTCATCATCATCAAGCACTACCATCACCACTCCATTTCCAGCAACAAGAAGAGGTTCTTAGAGGCTTAGAAGCAACATTTCTCAAGACAAGAAGCAAGGAAAGAAAGGTCTTCAAGGGTAAGTCTCAATCCCTCTCTTTTACACCATTTTCTTGTCTCTTTTCTTAACCCTACTTTCTCACTGTTTTGAGCTCCGACCAATACTGAAAGTGGTCCTCTTTTGAGCTATTCTTGATGTTTGTTTAAGGGCTCAACCCTGTTTGAGCCCTTCATCTTACACTTCCTTCAATATCCTCTTATATGCCATTATTTTGCATTGAATATTTGGCCTATGTGTGATCTGATTTGGAGCATCTCATGAACTGATATTGTGTCTATTTTGAGCCCCTCTTCAACATTGAAGAAGGGCTCAACCTAGTTTTCGTGCTCCATATGCCACTTGCTTTGAATCCATGTTTAGCCCTTGTTTTTGCATGCTTTTTCTAGCCTATGAGTGATCTGTTTTCGAGCATGTAATAAAATTTGAGTGGGCCTATTTTGAGCCCCTCTTCAACATTGAAGAAGGTCTCAACCATGTTTGGCCTCTCTATCATGCACTTGCTTCATAATCTATCATATTTACCATAGAATTGCATCTTATTTTTAGCTTATGTAAATTTGTTTTTGGAGCATGCCTTAAACTGTAATTAAGCGTAGTTTGTGTCCCTCTACAACATTGTAGAAGGGACCAATCTTGTTGGGGGTCTCCATGTTGTGTTTGCCTTTATATCCCTCTTTGGCCCCCATTTTTGCATGCTTTTTTAGGCCTATTTAGCTTCTGTTTTAGGCCATCATCAGTACTGAAAATATCCATATTTTGGCCTTCTCTTCATGTTTTGTTAAGGGTCTTTTCTGGTTTGGTGAATTCTTGGTATACCTTTCTTTATAGCCCTCTTTTGGCTCATATTTTGCATGCTATGTTGAGCATATCTACATACTGTTTTGAGGGTTGTCATCTACTGTAAATGTGCATATTTTTGGCCCCTCTTCAATGTTTTAGAACTGTATTTTTCAGTTTGAGCATTGTATATATCACTTGCTTCATTGTTCCCCTCTTTTCCCCCATTTTTGCATGCTATTTTTGCCATACTTGTTATTGTTGTTTGGCCATACTTTGTACTGAAAAAGTGCTAGTTTAGGGACTTCCTAACATCTATCTTTACACTTCATGTCCCTATTGTGCATGTTTGGCATAGCTGCAAGTCATTTCGGATGCTTAACATTGCATTTCGGGTATTGGGTGTAATTTTGCTATAATTCGGGGGCTTTTTTTTTGCATCATTTTGGTTGCTGAAATTTGTATTTTCCATATGCCATATGCCATGTCTCATTTGCACGTCATTTCATGCCTTAGGGCCATTGCCTCGGTTTGCGTGTCCATATGCACGCATTTCGAGGCACTTCACTTTCATCCATCGGCCTCTTGTGTGAGTGTGGCTGAGGCTCTCTCATGTTAGTGTAAGCCCAATTTGCATTGTGTATGCTGTTTCATGCTTTAGGATCATCGCCTCGGTTTGCGTGCCCGCGGGCACGCATTTCGAGGCACTCCACTTTCATCCATCGGCCTCTTGTGTGAGTGTGGCTGAGGCTCTCTCATATTAGTGTAAGCCCAATTTGCATTGTGTATGCTGTTTCATGCTTTAGGACCATCGCCTCGGTTTGCATGCCCGCGGGCACGTATTTCGAGGCACTCCATTCTCATCCATCGGCCTCTTATGTGAGTGTGGCTGAGGCCCTCTCATGTTAGTGTAAGCCCAATTTGCATTGTGTATGCCATTTCATTCCATATGTCATTGTTCGCTTATGCGTGTCTGCAGTGCACGCATTTCGAGGCATCTCATTTTTCATCTCTCGGCTTCTTATATGAGTGTGGCTGAGGCTCACCCATGTTAGTATAAGTCCATTTTGCATTCTGTATGCCATTTTAGCATCTTTGCATCGTGTATGCCATTGCCTCGGTTTGCGTGCCCGTGTGCACGCATTTCGAGGCACCTCATTTTTATCCGACGGCCTCTTATGTGAGTGTGGCTGAGGTCCACTCGTGTTAGTGTGAGTCCAATTTGCATTGCGTATGCCATTTCATGCCTTAGGATCATTTCCTCGGTATGCGTGCCCGTGTGCACGCATTTCGAGACATCTCATTTTCATAGCATTGCGCATGTTAGGATCGTATCTTAGTTGCATTTCATACATATCATGCATATTGCATTGTGTTCGGGATAGGAGTTAGCTTGGGCACGGGAAACGAGGCACGTTTCGTACTCCGAGTAACGGAATGTGTCTCAATTCCCAAGTCACCGACACTCCGGATTATCCATGATGGAGTTAGGTTTTGTTATAGCATTCATATGCATTCATCCTATATTGAGTGGTGCAATTCGGTTCCTCGGTCATCATGCATCGATATGCGTGATTGGTGGCACGAGGATCGAGGCATGCATATATTTGTGAAATACATTGCTATGCCCTTTTCTTGCTCTCTGTTGCAGCAAAATGAAAAATCAGCAGTCTTCTGAGGCTTGGCACGCATTTCGAGGAAAGGTGCAAACAGAGGCTAATTGGGGCATTCCAGTGGATTTCCGCGCAAGGCAGCCCAGCATATATCACTCATCAGAATCGAGACAGCCCCTGGCTTGCATGCCAGTTTACAGTTTTTCTTAGTTAATCTGTTAATTAATTAGGAATCTGTATATTTATTAGGAATCTGTATTATTGATTTGTATTATTTTTCTTTGATCAGATTATTATTTTATTCGGACCCTCTGTGCGAGGGCATAATTGTAATAAGTGTGGGTGAGTGTGATGTATGTCTTCCAATCCCACGTCTTTCTTTCCTTTTATTTATCCGCTTACGTTGGTTAGATTAGGGCATATTTCAATTAGCATACAGTATGATAGCATGTTTGCATCATTCATCTGTTTTGCACGCACCGAGCTCGGCGCATCATACAAACTGCATTTGTATTTCAATTCCAAATTGAATACGTATTAATTGTAGCATTCCACATGCCATGTTTAGAATAGCCGAGCCTGCTATAGTTTGCGTCTTTGCATGTGTTGCATTAGGCAATTCTGTATATGTAGGATCATGCATGATTCCTAATCAGTTTTCTGTTTTGGCTTGGAGTACTCGGTGAGTTTTTATGCTTTAGCATCCTTGCATGCGTGTAAGTGACTGCCATGATAGCATGCTTACCATGAGGCTAAATGCTTATGTGATATAACTGCCTTGAATGCCTGTGGTTGGAGGTTGAGTTATCTGAATTGGGACAATTCATCAAATGCTTGTTTTAAGCCCACTAGATAGTGGCAAAATCATGTTTTCTAAGCCCACCCGAGGGTGGCAAATTCACGTCTTAGCCTACTTGCGGGTAGCACCATCAAACAATTTTCAAACAAACAAGCATGAAACGTTTTGTTCCAATTCAGCGATTCGATTATACTTGTATGTCAGGCGCATCACATAGTAACCTAGGCTAATAACCTAATAAGAACTCACAATGTTTTCAAAATCGATATCATGGTTAGTAGAGGCCGGTCTTTGATCGGCGAAGGGGTGCTCACGGTGACCTTCCCAATCGTACCCAAGTTCCCGAGCCGGGCAACTTTGGTGATGACGGACGTGGCCTTTGGCACCGAGTCGGTTTCCTAAATTTCCCATTTTAAAATATTTAGGTGGCGACTCAGATTCCGCAAAGTCCATGTTTGGCACTTCTTTCAAAAATCTGCTTTCAAAACGATTTGCGGATTTGGACTCTTTGGTTCAAGATTAAGAACCGTGACATTTGAGTCCTTCGAATCAGAGTGACCCAATATCGAACTGTAACGAGGGGATTCGTGACTCCTCTCCCGGATGCGTTCGGGGACGTCTACGCTTCGCGACTCACTGGGACTTAGAGAACTTGACTCGAACTCATGATATCTGGTTTTGACTACACTTGTGTGTTTCTTTGCATTGCATTTGCATTGAGCGCCTAGGACACCGTGTTTGCCATCTCGCTATTCCCGAGCTTGTCGGAGGCTTGTCTTGTCAAGGCATGTCCATAAGGTCGATCGTTACGGGCTCGCCAAGATAGAACACAAACCCCGGTTTTACCGGGGCACCCTTTTGACCAGTCGACCTAGTGCATATTCAGATCCATAGTGACCATTCCGAACTAGGACAGGTTGTTTACCCTTTTATAGGTTGTTTGAAGCCGCTGCGTGCGTAGTGAAACCCTAGCTCCTGACAAAATAGGACAGGGAAACCCTACCCCAACATAGGGGTGTTTTCAGATCTCACTTATCTGTTATGTGCTTGTTAGAGTGCGTCTCTACAGGGAATGCATGTATCAGTTTATGAGTTCAGGCATCAGGCCTGCGGGCATCAGTTTTTGAGATAGGGCATCACGCCTGTGGGCATCAGCCAGTTATTTGAGAATCAGTTGTCTGCGGATATCGGATTCAGTTTTGGGGAACAAAGGATACAGAATGTGATCAGTTATTGAGGACAGTGTACTTTCAGCTTATCAACTGCGTGTTGCATGCCCGACTGTGTGTTGTGTGTATTTAAATTAAGCTGTTATGCTGCCCGTTTTTCTGGTTATTTATTTCCTTTTCGCTTTATTATCTTTTTGCTAGGGCAGTTTTTAGCACGATTGCTTCCGAACCACTAGATACCCCCCAAGCACTTTGGACACGAGGTCGCCGACTCAACCGATCCGAGGATCTCGTTGACGACATCCAAAGGTTCCACTCTACCCCTTATCGAAGAAGGCCGAGAAGGCGAGTGTGTCGAACAGAGATTACCGGAGAGAGCCGCTGATAAAGAATAGTCAGTTGAAATTTCGTGGTTCATCAGAGAGGTACATTTACCGCCATTCAGATGGAACAGAATACATCGTGATGGAGGCGATGATGCGCCAGATGCACGACAGCATGAAACAGATGCAAGATGATGCCATCCGCCAAGCGGAATTCTCCAAGCAACAAGTTATATCATGGCTCAAAGAGTCGAGCCGATCACTAGATCGCAATAAAGAACGCAGCGTCTGCTTCACATCAGATTCCTCCTCTACCAGCAGCTCCATTACCTGAGCAGGCATCTACTGGTCAGAATAATCTGCCGAATCCTCAGAATATCCTCCTTAACACCCAGAACACCTTGCTCGATGTCCGGAACACTCAAGAGGACACAGGTCTTCCAACGGGGCCGGCTCCGCCCCCGCTTCTACCGCAACTGTCCAAGAATCTTACACCCAACCACCCGGACTCTCCATTTGAGTTCGAGGTAGATCAGACAGCTTTGAAGCTCAGTAAGCTGGAAAAGGTTTTAAGAAATCGCAGGGGGTGAAGGCCATCCCAGACATCGAAGATGGCTATACTGACGTGGCCGTGACATTGCCGGACAGATTTAAGATGCCCCAGATCGACCGTTTTGATGGGTCTGGGGACCCCATGGTCCATCTCCGGCTGTTTTCAGATATCCTGAGGCCAATGGGCCTAACCAGACTACAGAAACTCTCGCTGTTTGGCCGAACCTTGTCAGGAGTGGCCGCCAACTGGTATGCAAAGTTGGATAATGATGTTAAGAGGAACTGGGATGAGATGGCTGAGGCCTTCGTTGCACAATACTCATATAATACACAAATCGAGATTACAACACGTGATCTCGAAACCACGAGGCAGGAATAAAAGGAGTCTTTCTCTGACTTTGTAACCCGGTGGAGAGCGAAGGCATCGATGATGACTTTGAGGCCAACAGATAAAGATCAAATTCGGATGATTGTGCGCAATCTCCAACCGAGACTTATGCAGAAGATGATTGTAGTTCCCTTCCCCACCTTCGCAGATCTACACGATATGGGGGTGCAAATCGAGGATGCGATGAAGCAAGGTCTGATAGACCAAGACCGAGAGCAGCCCCGAAGGACATTCAACCGTAATAACACTGCAGGCCCGAGCGGCGCTGCCAACACAAGGACTTCGGAGGTCGATATGGTCACTACCACTCCCCCTTCTCAACCAAGGCCCGCAGCGGCCACACATTTTTCTAGTACCTCTGGGAGCAGTAACCAAGGCCCGAGGTACCAATCCAGAGGCCAGAGAACCTTCACTCCACTATACATGCCCCTATCCAAGGCTCTGGGGGTGTTAATCAGGAAGAAGCATCTGACGCCCCTAGAACCGAAGCCACTACCAAATCCACTCCCCCCTTCCCACAACCCAAATTGGCATCTTGTCACCAAGAAAAGATGGCCATGACACGATCAATGTTTCCAACAAGGCCACAAGATTCAAGACCTCGTCGACAAGAATATCATTGTGCCTCCCGAAAGACCCAACGTCACAACTAATCCACTCCCCGTACATAACCAAGATCCACCACCCAAAAAAGTCAACTTCATCCAAACTGGGATCGTTTCCTACGATCCTAGTATCTATATTACTCCCTCTCACCTACCCAAGCCGGAGGTGATCCTTCCTGATTGCACTGACTTGTGCATGTTGGACACCTTCACAATCCGATCTGAGCGAGAGGTGGTGACCTCCGAAGATGGAACGGGGCAGGTTTCAGAGGAGAGCAGAATTGGTGAGTCTAAGATGGGACAGCCTGGGAATGGTGCTGGAAGAGCTTATGATCCAAGCGGATATATTTTATCAGTAAGCCAGTCGGAGCTGAATGTGAGGCAGCCAGAAAAAGTTGAATTGTGCATGATTCAGGGAGACGGACTAGAGCAAGGGGCAGATGGTCTGACAACGGTGGAAGAAGATTTTGCTAATCTCCAGTTCTTCAATGACCAAGAAGCCGGGGATGCAACAATCAATTGGTTTGAATATGAGGAGTCGGCAGAAATTACCGGGTGGTTAGATGACCAGCCAGATGTTGTGGAAATTCAGTCAGAGCAAGGCCCGGCAAGGGCAGGGGTATCAATGATGGCCGGAAGGGCCGAGAGCCAGAATGAACCGCCGGAGAGCGCCGGTGCAAAGAATTTCGCTCAGGATCAAGATATTGTGAAAACCAAACAACAAACCCTACTGACAAAGGAGGAACAAGAGAAGAAATGGGATTCTGAGAGAATCCGGAAAGCCAAAAACCATGAGGAGGTTGAAAGTGCTGCGAGCACAAGAGCAGGACATGCTGTGGGCATATGGGATGAAAGTACCGAGAGTACAAACTTGCCAGAACCAGATAGGTGCCTGTTGAATGCTAGCGGGATGTGGTGGGAAGACGATGACTTATGTCTTGCCCACACAGATGAAGATTGGGCAGGTGCCCAACCAGATGATACTTGGTACCTCGAGGTGGACCACATGACCAGAGGGCGGTATTCCAAGCCCCCACACCTTGACCAACCTGAAGTATCTGGGAAAGATAAAGAGGCAGAAAAGCAGAGGGAGAAGCAAATTGAAGAAGAAGCTGTACTGAAACAGTTAAAGAAAATACAGGCAGACATCTCCATCTGGGGACTGCTTATGGCTTCAAGGGTGCACAGACAGGCTGTCCTATCTGCTATGGACAAGGCCAAACTCTCCATTGAAACTACGCCAGAGTAGCTGGTTGGGCTGGTTTTTCCGGGAGGAGGTTCCCCGGCATTAACCTTTTTAGACAAGGAATTGCCGCCTAAGGGCGTGAATCACAACAAACCTCTCTACATCTCCGTGGAATGTAGAGACAAGTGGATACCGGTGGTACTTGTTGATACCGGGTCTGCTATCAATGTCTGCCCAGTCAGAACGGCATATGCAATCGGGTTAAAACCCGCAGACTTCGTACCAACCACTCAGGTGATCAGAGCTTATGATAATACCAGTAGGGAAGTGATGGGGACTGCTAAGGTTCAGACCCAGGTTGGTCCAGGACAACACAACATCGAATTTCATGTCTTGGACGTTCCCGCAACCTTCAACTTTCTCTTGGGGCGGCCGTGGTTGCACCAAGTGAAAGCAGTCTCTTCCACTCTACACCAGATGTTGAAATACCCTCACGGGAAAGGGGTTGCAATTGTTTTCGGAAACTCATCCATCCATCCGCCGCCAGAGGTGTCTACGCTAGTTTTGGAAATCGAGCACGGCACGAAGGATGTATTCTTGTCAGGGTTCACTTTGGCGGAGGCCCAGGTAGTGCAGAATATTATGGCTGTGAATGAAGGTGTGTACGTCAGCGCTCAATCCGTCTACCTCATGAACAAGCTACAACATATTCCCGGGATGGGATTAGGAAGGAGCGGCAGGAAAGGAGTCGCTGCGTTGGCCAAAGTGCCACACAACCCGCATACCTTTGGGCTGGGTTATCTGCCCACCAAAGAAGACTGGGTGAGAAAAGGAAAGGAAATGGCCGGCAGAGCTGTGGCAAAGCAGCCGAAGCCTTTTTGATTTAATGCATGTGCCCATCCAGTAGACTGAACGGACGCTTCGTCCGGGAGGGGGAGGACTTTCCATTTTGCGGCTTCCCAGAGCCATGGTTAAACGCGAAGAAGAAGCGCGTGCCAGGTTTCGAAATCTTCTTCGACCTGCAACTATCTGGGGATAATGTTGCCACAGAGCAGACAGACCCAACAACTGGAGTTGAGCAGAATAAGGCAGTGGATCCTAAGAATACAGAATTGGAAATGGGGGTAGCACTGGCATGTCTCCTCTCTGATCCTCCGATCGACCAAGAGTGTTTGCGGGATAGCTTCGTGGTTTCCATGATTGGGGATGAAACGGCTGCGAGCCGACCAGCAGCTATCTTGGATGCATCAATCGCACCCTCTCTCACCTGGCAGTACAAGGAGGGGTTCTTATCCAAAGAAGACTGGTCAGTAGTGAGCCGAATCGATTCCACCGAGTCCGTGAGTCGAATCAGTTCCACCGACCGAAGTCTGAGTCTGGCACTCTTGGGGATGTTAACCCGGATGCCACTGTCCTGTCTAGGTCGTCTTTTTCCTTTTCATTTGAGTCTGTTGTAACCGATGAATTGGACGATTTGGATGTACCTAATGAGGATGAACTGTCTGTGGTTTCCGAGTACTTTTCTGTACCCCTAATTTATTGCATTAATTCAGATTTTCAAAATTTTGATCAAAACGACGAGGACGAAGTTCCTCCGGTTTTACAACGTTTAATTGAGCAAGAGCAAGAGAGATTTGTTAAACCATTAATGGATGAAATCATTACCGTGAACATTGGTACTGAGGAGGACCCGCGGCTAGTCCAGATCGGGTCCACGTTGTCTTCGGAGGAACGCGAGCGCTTAGTCGCTTTATTAAAAGATTTCAAAGATGTTTTCGCGTGGTCCTACGAAGACATGCCTGGAATCGATCCTGAGATTGTACAGCATCGGATCCCCCTTGACCCCGAGGCCCGACCCGTCAAGCAGAAACTCAGAAGGATCCGCCCCGATTGGGCTCTTAAGATTAAGGAGGAGGTCACCAAGCAAATTGACGCAGGCTTCCTGCTGGTATCTGAGTATCCGACTTGGTTGGCCAACATTGTTCCGGTGCCGAAAAAAGATGGCAGGATCCGGGTGTGTGTAGACTTCAGGGATTTGAACAAAGCTAGTCCGAAGGACGACTTTCCCTTACCGCACATCGATGAGTTGGTAGATTTCACGGCAGGGCATGCATTGCTCTCATTCATGGATGGCTTCTCAGGGTACAACCAGATAGTGATGGCGCCAGAAGACAGAGAAAAGACTGCATTCACCACCCCGTGGGGAACATACTGCTACCGGGTAATGCCGTTTGGGTTGAAGAACGCTGGAGCTACTTATCAACGGGCCGCGACCACAATACTACATGATATGATCCACAAAGAGGTTGAGGTGTATGTGGACGACATGATTGTCAAGTCCAAAGAAAGAGAGGGCCACTACACCGCCTTGCACAAGTTTTTCCAAAGGATCGTGGAATTCAAGGCTAAAACCCTCGTAAATGTACGTTTGGTGTTACAATGGGAAAATCTGGGTTTCCTGATTACGCAAAGAGGCACCGAGGTGGACCCTCCCAAAATCAAGGCCATCTTAGAAATGCCACCACCAAGGACTGAAAAGGAGGTGCAAGGCTTTCTGGGTAAAGTGCAATTCATAAGACGGTTTATTTCAAGATTAACCTTGACTTGTGAACCACTTTTTGGCCTCCTCAAGAAAGGAAAGAAGTTCCAATGGGACGACCGATGTCAAGCTGCGTTTGAACAAATTAAAGAATATCTACAGAACCCACCCGTTTTATCGCCACCGTAACTGTGAAACCGTTGATTTTGTATCTGCTGCTGATCGAAACTACAATGGGTGCATGCTTGCACAAGAATCAAGACAAGGCGAAAGAGCCATCTACTATTTGAGCAAAAGATGCCGGAGTATGAGACCCGATATACACCAATCGAAAAGGCTTGCTTAGCTCGTATGGGCCACCGAAGCCGCGACACTACCGTTAGCTCACTCGTAATGTTGGTTTCACGACTTGATCCCATCAAATGTCTCTCGAGAAGCCAAGACTTACGGTAGGCTAGCTCGTGGTTGCTTTTGCTCTCCGCATTTGTTCTCACGACGTGACACGCAAGTCAAGAAAAGGAAGAGCAAAAGAGTTCCTTGCCGACCACCCGGTTGAGGGGGATGAAGCAGTTGAATATTTGTTCCCGGATGAATCGATTCTGCATATCGACGAAGAAACTTGGACGATGTACTTTGACGGAGCATCAAATCAACATGGGTGTGGGATAGGAGTGTTACTGATAGCACCCGATGATTCCCGTATCCCTCTAGCCTTCAAGCTCCAGTTCAAAGTCTCGAATAACGAAGCAGAATATGAGGCGTGTATCGCTGGTTTAGAAGCAGCCCTGGAACTAGGGGCAAGACGGTTGGACGTTATTGGGGATTCGAACCTTGTTGTGTCTCAAGCTAAAGGAGACTGGAAAGTAAAAGAGGAAAAGATGATGATGTACCATCAAACCTTGGATTTGCTGATTCCTCGGTTTGAAAAGCTAAGTTTTACTCATCTACTAAGAGAGAACAACAGGTTCGCAGATTCGCTAGTAACTCTATCATCTATGATAGACATCCCGTGTGGAGTCCGAATGCTTCCAGTCATCATCGACCAGAAGTTTGCACCTGCCTATGAGTCGATTGCAGCCATAGATGAAGTTCAGGACGAACACCCCTGGTATTACGACATCTGGAATTTCTTGGAGACAGAAACATACCCGCCAGGGGTAAATGCCAAAGACAAGAGGGCAATCAGAAGAATGGCAGTCCAGTTTATCATCTGCGGGGGTAAACTGTATAAACGGGGTCATCTAGGAATGCATAAACTATGCGTTGATGCCGAAGAGTCAAAGTGTCTGATGGAAGCCATCCACGGGGGTGAATGTGGTGCACACATGAATGGGGTAATGTTGGCACGGAAGATCCTTAGACAAGGTTATTACTGGTCCACCATGGAGGAGGATTGTATTGGTCAAGGCCCGGCGATGCCAAGTGTCAAATTCAAGCAAATCACATGAACATCCCGCCACAAAGTCAGACAACATGACTTCGCCATGGCCGTCATCGGGGAATTGATGTAATCGGAGCTGTTACGCCAAAGGGGTCGAATGGGCATGAGTTCATTTTGGTAGCGATAGATTATTTCACAAAGTGGGTTGAGGCCCAATCTTACGCAGTGTTGAAGGCTTCGCACGTAGCAAAATTTATCAGAAACAACATTATCTGTCGCTACGGGGTCCCAAATGAAATCGTTTCAGACAATGGTTCCCACTTCAAAAAGGAAGTGATTGATTTGTTGGAGAAATACAATGTGGCTTTTCATAAGTCATCTACTTACCGGCCGCAAACCAACGGAGCAGTTGAAGCCGCCAACAAGAACATCAAGCGCATACTACAGAAGATGGTGGACACCTATCGGGATCGCCGATAAGCCGCTGCTCAGGGGGCTACAGGACTTCGATGTAACTTCATCGACGACTCCGTACTCATTGGTTTATGGGATGGAGGCCGTTCTGCCTATTAAGATTGAGGTCCCATCATTACGAGTATTGGCCGAGTGCTAGATAGCCGAAGCGGATTGGCAGCAAAACAGATTCGAGGAACTCATGCTTTTCGATGAAAGAAGGCTAAAAGCACTGTACCACATCCAAGGTTATCAACGCAGAATCGTTCGGGCTTTTAACAAGAAGGTAAAGTCCAGGAATTTAAAAGAAGGAGATTTGGTACTCAAAGACAACCGAGCTCCCATCCACGACCCAAGGGGCAAGTTCAGACCCAATTAGACTGGTCCTTACATTATCAAGTCAATCTGGTCAGATGGAGCTGTGGTTCTGATGGATCTAGATAGCTTGGAGTTTTCCCAACCTATCAACATGGACAAGTTGAAGAAATATTATCCCTGAGAGGCTCGCTAGGCCGAAAACCCGAAAGGGCGACCTAGGCAAAATTTAGAGCATAGAAAATTTGAAATTATAAAACCGAGCTCAAGAAGGTTGAAAACCCGGGCGGCTGCCTTGGCAAAAGTTAGAGCGCAAAAGGAGAGTAAAAATCCCCGAGGGAACCCGAGCCTGAACTACGTAAGGCTTGATTCCCATCTTTGGGATACGTAGGAAACTTCATCCTGAAGTTCAGCCACAATCTTTTCCCCGATCAACTTTGTCCATATTGATCATCTACCATCTCTATTCATCAAGATTTATCGTGATCTCCTAAGATGTTGTTAGTCAGACTAGGAGCAACTTTCCGTTGCAATGAAGTGCTGCGGTACTTTCCAAACTAGGGGCAACTTTCCGTTGCCACACATTGCCGAGGCACTTTGTTAGACTAGGGGCAACTTTCTTCCGAATCGAACTGGGTTGTGCATCTCGCTGATAGATCTCAAAGCGTGTCCAGCTTCGATCCATATCGAAAATAGTTTTGAAAAGTTTTAATAAAAGTTGACTTTGTTCAAATTAATCTTTTCACAACTAAGACCATTCTTGGACCAAAAACGGAGAATTTTCAGTACCACAACCTTCAATTTCTTTGATTTCAAAACAGAATTCTCTCGCTCTTGCATACAATTGAAGTTGCTTTTTATTACATTCGTAACGAAAACTTGAAAAGACTAATAAAGCAATAAATCTGGGGCATAGTCAAGTCAGGTGTCCCTGCGGCGCCTGCCAGAGCTAGTTGAAGCCTCTGATGCCAACCTAGGCCCAACCTGTGCTTCTTCGTTGAGCCAATCCCAGCACTCGTCAGATAAAGTGCAACTGAAAATAGGGGCGGGGGATAGCAGCTCTCTAGCCCTCCAGGCCGTAGTATGTCGGGCAAGGTGCGCACCTCGAACAGGGAAAGTGGCTGGGTATTCAATCCCCTCCGGAGGGCAAGTCTGATCATGGCCAAACTGACGCAGAATGTGGAATGGGAAATAGAATACGCAGTGAGTCAAGCCGACCAACCGGATCCCAGTATCCTGAAACATGCTATAGCTCATCGCCGGAAGGTTAAGCCAAGGACAGCGCCAAGCAATGCGTTCAGCCGACAAGTTGCACATCCATTCAAACCACCATCCCTCATCAAGAGCGTCAACCAGGCGTTGTCGAAAGAAGTAACCGCGGGCTGAGTAAGCGAGGCAAGAGTCCACAACTTGCAATTTATCCATCAACCATATCTGGGGAGGGATGAAAAATGAGAGATTAAAGAATAGAGAGATGTACGATAAGAGAAAAGTAAGATAAGGGTTTTGTGAGAAAAAAATCGAGCCCGAGGGCCGAGTGATGTGAGCAAATACATATGCGAGCTTGGGTGGGAAACATTACCTGTAGCAGTAGTGGACTCCCTGCAAACCTGGTTATCTCTTGGCGGTAGAAGGCATCCAAACCTAGCAGTGTTTCGGCCAGAGTCATGGCAATGCAACTCTTTCCCTCTTTCAAGCCTTGTGCAACTTCGATCAAACGGATGCTAGCCCCTCCGGAACCCGAGACGAACAGAAAATGAGATAACATGCACAAGCAGAGGGCATGTTGTCGGAAACCTTGCCAATGATGGTTGTTGCGGTCACCGGCATCAGAGAATCGGTAAATCAGGCTCGGGACATCCAACATGCCATTATCAATCAGAGATCGAGCATCATGCGCGTTGAGACCGCACATCCGCCCTAAAGTTTGGGCATGGCCAAAACGAGACTGAGGCAAGATCTCTTCTGAGCGTTCAGACTCCATCAAAACTTGAAACTCTTCAAAAGTAGGACATACCTCTTGCCCTCCGTCAAGACATCGTCACGGGTTCCAAAACCTTGCCGCGGCATGGAGGAAAGAAAGGTGCAGTGGAGTCCGCCTCAACGTAAATAGTGCATTCAAGCCGAAACCCCGGAAGTTCAACTTTTCCGAGCCATCTAGAGAAGAAATCCAAGAGGTGAGATTTTCTGTGAGAAATGCCTCCATTTTTTATGAGAAACGGTGATGAAATGAATAAGTTCCAAGGCTGGGGCTTTTATAGGGAGGTAAAACACTATTCAAAGGACAAGTGTCAAAATTCTGGGGGTTGCGGGGGAAGTGGCCGGCCGGCCATCTATCCTAGTAGGCCGGCCACCCTCTAGTTTCCAGATACAAAATGTGTTGGGCCACGTGTTGGTCCTGTTTTGCCCTCCGAAAGGAAGTTTGAGGCAGTTCTAGGCGTCGGGAACGTCGAAGACCTCCATTTCTCTCAGATTCGGATGCGTTCCATCATCCAGATCGTCCGTCCGAAGTACGCTTTGTTGTATTTTTGCTTATCGAGTTGTTGTTTTGTTTATCGAGTTGTAAGTTTTGTCGAGCTGTCGCATTTCGTGTTTTGAGTTGTTACGCTTTTGTTTACGCGTTTTTGTTGAGTTGTGTTTATCGAGTCGTTAACATTGTTGTACTTTACTTATCGAGTTGTAAACTTGCTAAGATTCTGTTATTTCTTAGTGAGCCGAGTTTTGATTTGTTGCGTCGGTTCATTACCTGACCCGGTAAATACACAAGGCACATTTTCATTCAATTCCATTTTGTGCAAAATGATGCGATGCGATGCTAAGAATTTCAAATACAAACATCTTTTCAAAAGATGTTTCATTCCATCATGTTTTACAGCAAAATAAAGGTACAAGTTTTACAGAAAATAAAACTGCCTAACAATATGCAAAGTGCTACAAACTACTAGTAAAATGTAAAATAAAGCAGGAAATAACATCAACATCCTCGGGAGCGGGAATGAGGAGGCCCTCTCATCCTCTTCTGCGGGATAACCTCTACACCATCATCACCATCCGGGTCAGAGCTATCATCCTCCAGATCCCCCTCAACCTCATCTCCACTCCCAGAACCAAGACCGGAGCCTCCCTCCCCAGCGGATGTCTCTGACTTACGGTCTGCGACCTCCTCCTCCTCCTCCTCCTCCTCAATAATGGGTGCCCTGCGTCTGCGAGACGACCCTGCTCCTCGAGCTCCTCGAGAAGGCCTAGATGGCCCAGCTCCTCGAAAAGGCCTAGATGGCCCAGTACCCCGAACAGGCCCAGTACCTCGACCTCTCTGAGAAGGCCCGGGTGGCCCAGCCTGCGGCGAAGCATACACGGGAGGCATCTGAAAATGAGAAGTTCAATACATCAGTTCAAATATGAAAAGCAGATGCAAGTACAGTATGCGAGTGGGGTGTGTGTCAGATGTGCTCTACAAGGCCTATCAATACAGCAAGATATTCTACACTAGCGTGTCAACAGGAATATGCTAAATACAAGGAAGATAGATAATACCTGCACACCCATGATGGCCATCTGTGCCTCCCTCCGTAGGATCATGCCCTCGAATGTGGCCAGTATCCCGAGCAACTCTTCTGTGTACTCAGCTGGGGGCTACAAATACAAATGCAAAACTATCAGTGAGTGAATGAATGTCCAAGTAATCTGATTGACAAATCAAAGCTGTAAAACATACCAGGGGTGAATCAGGCTCCCGAACATATCTGTGGTCAGGAAGAGGAGGCTCTAGCGGGACCTGGTAAGGAGTCCCGAACCGCCAACTCGTCAACTCGGTCGGCATGGCTGGCCACCCAGGATGATGATGATGAAGAGACGGAGGGATCGGAGGAATCGAACCACCTCTACCCCTAGATGCACCAGCCCTGCTAGAGGAAGGGATATCCGTGGCATCGGCACGACTCGAAGATGGTGCATCAGTAGGCCTCCGTAGCGGAGCACGCACTCCCGTCAAGGGGGGCATCAGATATATGCGACGATAGGTGGCGTAGTCCCCCTCCATGAGATATAACAAAGCATCGGCCTCTGATAGCACTAATGACCTCTCGACAGGAGTCTATCGGCGATCCGCATAGTGGCTGGAGAAAGCAGAGGGTCTGAGAATCGCACCCCACACCGACGCAGAAACGTTCCCCGTGAACCATGCCCTACCAACTGGTCCTTCGAGCAGGAACCGATACTGGGAAGTGCCCGATCCTCCGGGATACGAATGTCGGAGACCGTCACCAAAAACCGCCCAGGGCTGCCAAGTGATCTGCGGATAACCAGTGCATAAATCGATCAGAAATCAGGAATATACAGGGCAAATCAAAGATGAAAATGAAAGGAACTGAGTGTTCTGAAATACCTCTGTCGCCCGCACAGTATCAAAATACTGTCGCAAGTAGAAGAGAGTCTCTCGAGCTCTCGGTCGGTGCTCGCCTTCGAATACCAGCGAAAACGGAGTCATGAGGACTCCAGCCACCTCCATCTCCGGAGCTAACGTGGGAAAGTATACGTACACCCATAGCTGAGAAAAGCAGTGCGGAATGTGAATACAAAGTGCTAAAAGCAGAATACAGAGTGCAAAGTGCGCCGTGTGTGCAATGAACAAGTAATGAGGAGCAGAAATGTAAATCAAGAGGAAACGCATACCTCCCAGCTCTCCAATAGCCGCCAAGTAAGTCTCCCCATGTGAGAGGTCACTCATGTAGCAATAGAGGGTAGCTGTGCCGCCACCCAGTCATATCGACTCACCCGTGATAGGTCCACCAAAGCGCCAGAAGATACAACCCAAGTGTTCCCCTATCGGCAAGCAGTGGTGCCAAAGAGGAACATGAGAAAGCCACAGGCGTCTCGCTCAACCTCCTCGGGAGACTCAGGCTCCATCAGGCCTCCTAAAATGGGAAGAGAACTGGTGTCTGGGACTCTAAGCTCTGTCTCTGGTGGGCGAGCCCCAATGATATATCCATGCGGCCTCCCACTCCCCCATATCCTCGTCATAAGGTATGGGCCAACCGCCTATGTCTAGGCCGGTGAGTATGGCGAAGTCCAGCGGAGTCATGGTCATATCCCCAGTAGCAGAAAAGTGGAAGGAATTAGTTGTGTCCCACTATCTCTCTACCAAAGCAGCCAACAAAGTCCTGCTGGCAGGACAACGTGATAATCCCACGCAAAATGCTCCGAACCCTGCTAGATCGACCAGATCCCGGACAGCCTCCGGAAGCTCGGCGTACCAGTCCCTCGCGGCAGTAGAGCCGTATCCTCGTACAGTGCGAGAGTCAACCTGCATTCAGAATGAATACATGTGCTTAGTACACAATAAAATGAAAGCCGAATGAAATGAAATAGCTATGTGCAGATGAAACTAATCAGTGGGCTGTGTGTTCACTTCAAATCTGGGCTGCGTGTTCAGTAAATTTGTGTTTTGGGCTGTGTGTTCAAATTCTCAATCAGTGGGCTGTGTGTTCACTTCAAATCTGGGCTGCGTGTTCAGTAAATTTGTGTTTTGGGCTGCGTGTTCAAATTCTCAATCAGTGGGCTGTGTGTTCACTTCAAATCTGGGCTGCGTGTTCAGTAAATTTGTGTTTTGGGCTGCGTGTTCAAATTTCAGAAAAATCAGTGGGCTGCGTGTTCACTTCAAATCTGGGCTGCGTGTTCAGTAAATCTGTGTTTTGGGCTGCGTGTTCAAATTTCAGAAAAATCAGTGGGCTGTGTGTTCACTTCAAATCTGGGCTGCGTGTTCAACTCTCAATCAGTAGGCTGCGTGTTCACTCCAATCTGGGCTGCGTGTTTAGTAAATTTGTGTTTTGGGCTGCGTGTTCAAATCCTAATCAGTGGGCTGTGTGTTCACTTCAAATCTAGGCTGCGTGTTCAGTAAATTTGTTGTTTTGAGCTGTGTGTTCACTTCAAATCTGGGCTGCGTGTTCAGTAAATTTGTGTTTTGGGCTGCGTGTTCAAATTCTCAATCAATGGGCTGTGTGTTCACTTCAAATCTGGACTGCGTGTTCAGAATATCGGAGTTTGGGACTGTGCGTTCTACTCTCTACTCTCAATCAGTGTGGGCTGTGTGTTCACCATCAACTTGGACTGCGTGTTCAGAATATCGGAGTTTGGGACTGTGCGTTCTACTCTCTACTCTCAATCAGTGTGGGCTGCGTGTTCGCCATCAACTTGAACTGTGTGTTCAGAAAATCAGAGTTTGGGCTGCGTGTTCTACTCTTAGTCAGTGTGTGCTGTGTGTTCACTTTCAAATTCGGGTTGTGTATTCGACGAATCAGTGTTTGAGCCATGTGTTCAATTCTTAACTAATGTGTACCATGCGTTCACAATCAATCAGTCAGTGAGCCGTGTGTTCAGCAATTCAAGTGTTTAACTAACACGTTCAGAATGTAGGCAAAGGACTATGTCATAAGCTAAAACTGTTTGTTCAGGCATGGCAAGACTACAAAATGCACGAAAATGCAGAAAATAAAGTAAAATACCTCTCGTGCATCATGAGAAAGGTGCTGCTCCGGCTCTCGCGTGACAAATCCGGGTGCCGGTCGTTGAACCTAGTGAACGACGAAAACGGCCGCAGCGTATGTCACGATGGGGCGTATCTCCGGAATGAAAGGCGGACTCTCGGGGCAATGTCATGAAATCAAAATCATCCCGGCGCTGGAGGACCTCCGCCATGAGGGTAATCGCCGTCATTTCGAGAAATCTGCAAAAGGAGCAAAATGAGCAAAATGAGCCAAAATTGGAAAAAAGTCAACAAAAGTCAACTCCAGGAAATGAAAAAGTCAACAAAAGTCAACTCCGAGAAAATCTTCCAAATATTGAGAGAAACTTACCTCAAGTGGTGAAAATGAGAAAAAGCCCGAAATCAAAATTTAGTCGGCTCAAAGTGCTTAAAAGCGAAGATTTGCGAAACAACTTGCGTGGAAGGCGAAAAGCGCGTATAAAATGCGATCTGAAGAAAAAATGGTCCGGGGAGCAAGGGAAGGAGTTTTCACAACTTTGGGAGTGATTTCGGATTGAATGGGCAAGGAATATATAGAAATGGGAAAAATGACCAAAATGCCCCTACTTTGGGCGGTGGTGGCCACGCCACCTTTTCGGCTGGCCGCCATTTACTTTTGTCCTGGCGGTGGCCTCCCAAGAGCAACCACCTGGCGGTGGTGGTCCCCACCCCCCTCTAGCTCTCTGCAAATTTTGAGGAAGATCGGAGTTCAGGGACTGAAAAAGTTCAAGAAAAGTGCACTTTCGACGAAATCGCTCATGGAACTTCAAATTGCAATTTCTGACATGTGTCTCATCATCACTCATCAAAATCAAGGTGTATCCTTTTCAAACATGTTGTAACCTCTCCGGGAGGTGAATCAGAGGCCGCGATCAAGTTGCCTTCGCCGAAATGCGCGTTTCCCAGCTCGTTGTTTCGCAACAAACGGGCGCCCTGATTTATGCTCGTTTTGCATTGTCTTGCATATAACTGGCATTCTTATGAGCATTTTGCATTGTCATGCATAATTTCTTGGTGTACCATACTTTTATGCTTGAGCGTGCATTGTCACGCACAGTCCTATCTCGCATTACGATGCATTCATTCGCCGGCACTACGTGTGTCAAACTTTCGGAACCATAGGAATCACTTTGAATATATGTTGTTAGCATATTGTTCTTGTTGAATTTCTCTCTTTTGCAGGCACGATATTGTATGTACGGTTCATTTGAGGTGCGACTGCATTTAATCGTGCAGGTATCGTATCTTCTCCGTGTGAGACACGACGAGAATTGAATGATTCTCCGCATTCCTAACTGCATGAAATGTAGTTGTTGCTTTGCATTCTTGCTTAAAACTGTTGCATCTATTTGCGAATACTTGCCTCATTACAGCTTGCTGCATTTGCATGATCATTTGGCTCTGTGCATGTCACTTTGCATTTTGCCCCCCCTGCCTGTGGGCATGCCTGCGGGCACATATCTCTGTTCGTCTTGTATGATTGTCTAAGTCTTCGGCCTTGTCAAAAATGGGTCGTCTCTAGGCTTTGACATTCACTCCCGTCACTTCTTGACTTCCGAGTTCTGTCAAAGAGGGGCAATCAGACACCCATTTTTGACCGACCTTAAGACTTCGACGTCACCGATTGAGCTTCGGTGATGTTGCATCTTGTGCTCGTTCGAAGTCTCGAGTCGCGGCCCGCCTGCCTCCGACTTCGAACTCTCTTCGTGCCTTGTCTCGGTTTTGCGAACTGACTCGGTTTTCTCTGTTTTCTTTCTAAGGGAGGGAGGTCGAGACCATCTCTCGGTGGCCGTGGGCTACATTTTGTGCCGTAGGCCATTTTGCCCATTTTGAGCCGGTTCGGTTTTTGAGCCGTCGGGCCGTGTGCCTCGGTTGGGACCACCCAACCATCTCCGATTTCTCCGATTTCGGCATACATCTCATTTACTCCCTAACGAGGACCAGGGTCTTAGATACCACTGTGGCGAATGCCACTTCGATTGCTTAACGGTAGGTTTGCCCCGAACCTCGCGGTTTGACCCCCGAGCATTCCTTTTGCATCGGTTTTTGTTCATTTTTGGCAGGTACCTCTGTTTTATCATAAGGAAGGTCACTGGGGGGTGGGATCCTAGCAATTGTCTCAGAAACCAGTTATGCTCTTCCGGCGCCCCCCAGGACCCTTTTTTCTCACTTCCGGGCTAATGTTGAACACCCTAAGGCCATTTTCTTCGAGCCGAAACCACATATTTGTGTTGTACACACATGGGAGGACCCTAAAAAATGGTGCTCGGCCAGTAATTATTCTTTTCATTTTTGAGCCTCTCCTAGGGTTGGATTGTTGCTCCTCCTTGTTCAGAGTTGCCAAATTCCAACCACAGGGCCTTGAAGAGGAGACATGGGAGGACACCAATGTATAGAGCTCGGCTAGCAATTCTGAATTTCCTTTTTTGCCCCTAGCCGGCCGGCTAGGGGGGGTGGCCTACCACCTCCAATAAAATACCCGGCCTACCTGATCCTCTCGGTGCATACTTTTACAGATAGTTGTTTCCCCAGATAAGACTCAGATCCGGGGATATTTTGGAGGGGAACACTTGGGTGCATTTCCTTCCACCTTTACACCCCTCCTTTTGTCCATATAAGGCAGCCAAGAACTTGTCCCAAGGGTTAGAAAATTTGCTCTCAAGCATACATACACTCCTCTATCTCCATTTCTCTAAAATCTTCAAGTTTTGGTGCCTTTTGTTCATCATCATCAAGCACTACCATCACCACTCCATTTCCAACAAGAAGAGGTTCTTAGAGGCTTAGAAGCAACATTTCTCAAGACAAGAAGCAAGGAAAGAAAGGTCTTCAAGGGTAAGTCTCAATCTCTCTCTTTTACACCATTTTCTTGTCTCTTTTCTTAACCCTACTTGCTCACTATTTTGAGCTCCGACCAATACTGAAAGTGGTCCTCTTTTGAGCTATTCTTGATGTTTGTTTAAGGGCTCAACCCTGTTTGAGCCCTCCATCTTACACTTCCTTCAATATCCTCTTATATGCCATTATTTTGCATTGAATATTTGGCCTATGTTTGATCTGATTTGGAGCATCTTATGAACTGATATTGTGTCTATTTTGAGCCCCTCTTCAACATTGAAGAAGGGCTCAACTTTGTTTTCATGCTCCATATGCCACTTGCTTTGAATCCATGTTTAGCCCTTGTTTTTGCATGCTTTTTCTAGCCTATGAGTGGTCTGTTTTCAAGCATGTAATAAACTGCGAGTGGGCCTATTTTGAGCCCCTATTCAACATTTAAGAAGGGCTCAACCATGTTTAGCCTCTCTATCATGCACTTGCTTCATAATCTATCATATTTACCGTAGAATTGCATGCTATTTTTAGCTTATGTACATTTGTTTTTGGAGCATGCCTTAAACTGTAAGTAAGCTTAGTTTGTGTCCATCTACAACATTGTAGAAGGGACCAATCTTGTTGGGGGTCTCCATGTTGTGTTTGCCTTTATATCCCTCTTTGGCCCCCATTTTTGCATGCTTTTTTAGGCCTATTTAGCTTCTGTTTTCGGACATCATCAGTACTGAAAATATTCATATTTTGGTCTTCTCTTCATGTTTTGTTAAGGGTCTTCGCTGGTTTGGTGAATTCTTGGTATACCTTTCTTTATAGCCCTCTTTTGGCTCATATTTTGCATGCTATGTTGAGCATATCTACATACTGTTTTTAGGGTTTTTATCTACTGTAAATGTGCATATTTTTGGTCCCTCTTCAATGTTGTAGAACTGTATTTTTCAGTTTGAGCATTGTATATATCACTTGCTTCATTGTTCCCTTCTTTTCTCCCATTTTTGCATGCTATTTTTGCCATACTTGTTATTGTTGTTTGCCCATATTTTGTACTGAAAAAGTGCTAGTTTAGGGACTGCCTAACATCTGTCTTTACACTTCATGTCCCTATTGTGCATGTTTGGCATAGCTGCAAGTCATTTCGGGTGCTTAACATTGCATTTCGGGTATTGGGTGTAATTTTGCTATAATTCGGGGGCTTTTTTTGCATCATTTTGGTTGCTGAAATTTGCATTTTCCATATGCCATATGCCATGTCTCATTTGCACATCATTTCATGCCTTAGGGCCATTGCCTCGATTTGCGTGCCCGTGTGCACGCATTTCGAGGCACTTCACTTTCATCCATCGGCCTCTTGTGTGAGTGTGGCTGAGGCTCTCTCATGTTAGTGTAAGCCCAATTTGCATTGTGTATGCTGTTTCATGCTTTAGGATCATCGCCTCGGTTTGCGTGCCCGCGGGCACGCATTTCGAGGCATTCCACTTTCATCCATCGGTCTCTTGTGTGAGTGTGGCTGAGGCTCTCTCATGTTAGTGTAAGCCCAATTTGCATTGTGTATGTTGTTTCATGCTTTAGGACCATCGCCTCAGTTTGCGTTCCCGCGGGCACGCATTTCGAGGCACTCCATTCTCATCCATCGGCCTCTTATGTGAGTGTGGCTGAGGCCCTCCCATGTTAGTTTAAACCCAATTTGCATTGTGTATGCCATTTCATTCCATATGTCATTGCCTCGGTTTATGCGTCTGCAGCACGATTTCGAGGCATCTCATTTTTCATCTCTCGGCTTCTTATATGAGTGTGGCTGAGGCTCACCCATGTTAGTATAAGTCCATTTTGCATTCTGTATGCCATTTTAGCATCTTTGCATCGTGTATGCCATTGCCTCGGTTTGCGTGCCCGTGTGCACGCATTTCGAGGCACCTCATTTTTATCCGACGGCCTCTTATGTGAGTGTGGCTGAGGTTCACTCGTGTTAGTGTAAGTCCAATTTGCATTGCGTATGCCATTTCATGCCTTAGGATCATTTCCTCGGTATGCGTGCCCGTGTGCACGTATTTCGAGACATCTCATTTTCATAGCATTGCGCATGTTAGGATCGTATCTTAGTTGCATTTCATACATATCATGCATATTGCATTGTGTTCGGGATAGGAGTTAGCTTGGGCACGGGAAACGAGGCACGTTTCGTACTCCGAGTAACGGAATGTGTCTCAATTCCCAAGTCACCGACACTCCGGATTATCCATGATAGAGTTAGGTTTTGTTATAGCATTCATATGCATTCATCCTATATTGAGTGGTGCAATTCGGTTCCTCGGTCATCATGCATCGATATGCGTGATTGGTGGCACGAGGATCGAGGCATGCATATATTTGTGAAATACATTGCTATGCCCTTTTCTTGCTCTCTGTTGCAGCAAAATGAAGAATCAACAGTCTTCCGAGGCTTGGCACGCATTTCGAGAAAAGGTGCAAACAGAGGCTAATTGGGGGCATTCCAGTGGATTTCCGCGCAAGGCAAAAGATATATCACTCATCGACGAAGGCGGCCCACGGCTTGCATGCCGATTCTGATTTTCTTAGTTAATCTGTTAATTAATTAGGAATCTGTATATTTATTAGGAATTTGTATTATTCGGACTGTATTATTCTTTCGTTTCGGATTGTATTATTATTTTATTCGGACCCTCTGTGCGAGGGCATAATTGTAATAAGTGTGGGTGCGTGTGATGTATGTCTTCCAATCCCACGTCATACTTCCCTTTTATTTATCCGCTTACGTTGGTTAGATTAGGGCATATTTCAATTAGCATACAGTATGATAGCATGTTTGCATCATTCATCTGTTTTGCACGCACCGGGCTCGGCGCATCATACAAACTGCATTTGTATTTCAATTCCAAATTGAATACGTGTTAATTGTAGCATTCCACATGCCATGTTTAGAATAGCCGAGCCTGTTATAGTTTGCATCTTTGCATGTGTTGCATTAGGCAATTCTGTATATATAGGATCATGCATGATTCCTAATCAGTTTTCTGTTTTGGCTTGGAGTACTCGGTGAGTTTTTATGCTTTAGCATCCTTGCATGCGTGTGAGTGACTGCCATGATAGCATGCTTACCATGAGGCTAAATGCTTATGTGATATAACTGCCTTGAATGCCTGTGGGTGGAGGTTGAGTTATCTGAATTGGGACAATTCATCAAATGCTTGTTTTAAGCCCACTAGATAGTGGCAAAATCATGTTTTCTAAGCCCACCCGAGGGTGACAAATTCACGTCTTAGCCTACTTGCGGGTAGCACCATCAAACCATTTTCAAACAAACAAGCATGAAACGTTTTGTTCCAATTCAGGCGATTCAGTCTAGACTTGTATGCTGTGCGCATCACATAGTAACCTAGGCTAATAACCGGAATAAGAACTCACAATGTTTTCAAAATCAGATATCATGGTTAGTAGAGGCCGGTCTTTGACCGGGCGAGCGGGGGTGCTCACGAAGTGACCTTCCCCAATCGTACCCAAGTTCCCGAGCCGAGGCAACTTTGGTTATGACGGACACGTGGCCTTTGGCACCGAGTCAGGGTTTCCTAAATTTCCCATTTTAAAATATTTAGGTGGCGACTCTGTATCTAGCGAAGCAGTCCATGTTTGGCACTTCTTTCAAAAAATCTGTTTTCTCAAAACGATTTGTCGGATTTGGACTCTTTGGTTCAAGATTAAGAACCGTGACATTTGAGTCCTTCGAACTGTAGTGACCCAATATCGAACCAGAACGGGGGGGATTCGCACTCCTCTCCCCGGGATGCGTTCGGGGACGTCTACAATCATGCCATTGTGATTAGCACAATTTTTAGAGCCTATGGTGAGATTTAATTGAAAAATTATTTGGATCAAAATAATTAGATTCAGAACGATTAAATTAGGCTCAATTACTTAGCTTTAATAAATTTGATTAGCCAAGCCCATAAATAGGCTTATATACACTCAATTCCTCTCTTTTGAACTCATACTTGCTGAGATTACACTCTAGAGGGAGAGTGTGTGCCGATTGTAGAGAGCGGGGGAGCTCAAGTTAGAGAATTGAACAAGAAGCTTGAAGATCTGGAGGATTAACTCACAAATTAACTAGAGTTTGGAAGATTGGAGCTCATAGGTAAGTAATTGGACATGAATTCATGAGTTTGAGTTATAATTTTGTGGATTCAAGTTATATGGTAATCAATCACAAGAATTAAGTTGAATTTGAAATCAATATGACTATGCATGTAGAGTATTGCCATAATATTGCATAATCAAGCATATAGCATGTTAATTATGAGAAATTGAGAGTTAAATCATACATGCAAGCATAGTTTTGTTGAGCTTCATGAGAATAAGCATCACTTGTGTCATTTGAAATGGTATTGGGGTCTATATTACACATGCATGAATGATCTATAGAGATATGGAGTTTGTATAAAGTTAGAATGCATGTGATTTGACCATGTCCAGAAGAATGTTAAATAATTTGAGAATTAAATCATGATTTTGAACAATTGGCCTCATATTGATTATGTCCTCATGATATATAATGTGCTTCCACGTTTTTGAACCAAGAATACGAGTTTTGGGCTTTTGAATGTCAAGTTTGAGCTTCAAGAACAATTCTGGAAATTCCAAAATTTGGCATGTCTGCTCGAGCGGGGAAAGAGCCGCTCGAGCGTGAAATGTTAGTTCCCAGAACTTTTGCAGACATTGATGTACGCTCGAGTGCAAAGAGTCAAGCTCGAGCGCCCAGCCACATATTTTGACTCTCAGCTCAAGCTCCTGAGGTCACACTAGAGCGCAAAAATGAGGCAACCAGTACTTTTGCAGATCAAAGGGGTCCGCTCAAGCGGAGAAAACCGCACTCGAGCGGGTAACCCAATTTCAGAAATTTTGAGAAGTTGTTTTGTTCTTCATTTTCCGTTCCCTTTTACTTCTAAGCACTCTTAGGCATACAATGAGCATTGTAAATGAATCAAAAGATAAGAAAGAGGCCTAAGATGAATATATAAGTTAGGAACGGATTGAATAGCTTGTGACCCAATATGTGTTATGTGTTGTGTAGGGTCAAGCATAAGGGTGAATCCACAGGCAGAACACTGTGAGTAATATCTTAGTAAAGATATTTTGAAGTATGCTATTTGTCCAATTGCTTACTCCTTTTTGAGTTTTATAAATCTGTTAATTTGAATTATAGACAAATATTCGTTTGACATGAATGATTGGGCCAAAGGCCGTTTGACATGAATGATTGGGCCAAAGGCCGTTGGACATAAATGATTGGGCCAAAGGCCATTTGACATGAATAATTGGGCCAAAGACTGTTGGATATGAATAACTGGGCCAAAGGCCATTTGACATGAATGATTAGACCAAAGGCCGCTTGACATGAATGATTGAGCCAAAGGATGTTTGACATGAATGATTGGGCCAAAGGCCGTCAAATATGAATGAATTGGGCCCGAGGCCGTTTGATACGTCTGGATCTGTAGTCGCTTGATGCATTAGATAGAAACATGAATTGGGCCCAAGGTCGTCTGATGTATTTGATTTAAATTTCGTTCATGTATCTTCTTATTTGATATTATTTACTAGGCTTTCACTCACTCTCATTCATGTGTCTGTAGGTGAGCCAAGAGATGTCCAAACTCAGCCTCAGTAAAGTATGTGAGAAACCGCCGAAGTTTTGGAGAGTCAGCCCGAACGTCTCATGCACGAGACTCGTTTTTGCCCTTTTGTTCTTTTGTGATAATTTTGCTATGATTGGCGAAAACGTTGGACCACCTTTGTATATGTAAGCTTTAGATTTGGCCGACCAAGACTTGAATGATCCTGTGTGTATAGAATCTTAAGTTATTTCCTTTTTGGTATGGGTTATTAATGAATATATCTTTGGGATGTTTTGATGTGCCATGTAAGCACAGCTCTATGGACAATTTGTAAGTTTGCTTCCGTTTTGGCCCCTTAACTCTGATGAAATATGTTTTATTTGGTTTGAGGCCGTAGGTAATCCCTTGATTACTGGCCGGTTATGACCCTAATCCATAGGGGCGGGTTCAGGCCATGACACTTAGAGCACTAGGTGTAGAGATACCCCAACAGGCTTAATAACTCGAGTTAAAAAGGCTACGAACTCAAACTAATTTTTTTTTTTTTTTTTTTTTTACAAGAACCCATGCTCATATCTCAAACCCTAATTCATCTTAAGCAGTTGGAAGCATACATAGTCAGAACTGTCAACTTTAACTCCCACAACCAAATGTGAACATGTAAGTGCACAAAGCAACAAGCATACCAACAATCCTCATGCAATGATACCGAATTGAATTCATATTTCATAAGTCATGAATAATCCATAAATATCTAACTCATGCACCCTCAACCCAAGACATAAGCAAACTATGATAGTCAACATGATAAAGAGTGTAGCACAACCATATTCACATATAAACTCTATACCAAGCAAAAATTCCATTAATCAAGCTAGAATGAAGACATATGGCCACAAGTCACATCCCTCAACTAAACATGGCAGTGCCCTCACTAACAAATATAAAGAATTAAAGGAGCCAAGGAAACATGAGGGAAAAAATATCACCAAAGCAGTCAACATCAATAGAAGAGGAGGCCAGAGAGACACCCAAAATTTTGAGTACACTGACTGACAATGGAGGACCTGATAGGCCAAGACATAATGAAGGGAAAACGATACAAGAAAATAAGAACCAAAGTTAGGAGAGTTAGCCACACAAATATAACTATACAAACCCAAAAAGAAAGAAGAGAAAGAAAAAATATATATTTATATATATATATATATAAAAGAAACGAAAATAAAATAAAATACAATAAAAGAATCAATGGGGAGAGAGTAAGAATAATAGAGCCTGAAAAGAAAAGAACACAGAAAGTATGGTGTCATTGAGGGGCCGGTGGTGGTGGTGGGTGATACTCCGCAAATAGAGACCGCATAAGATCTTGCATCTCAGTGAAGGACTGGTACATATAAGCCTGAGAGGCCTCATAGCACTGCTAAGAGAGGTCCTGATCGACATAAAAATCAGTCTAAAGGGTGTCCACAGACTACTGAAGGCGAAGGTGCTCCTGATGGAGCGCCTTATAATCAGCATGAGTCATAAAGACAAGGGTCGATGGATCAGCAAAGCCGGGAGCAGCAGGGTCGGGGGTAGCATCAGCCGAGCGAGCATCATGACCCAAAAGCATAGGGTCAACATAAGCAGCAGGAGGCTGCATCAGAAGGGAAGGCATACGAGACAAACTGTAGAGCCAAGTCTGCTCGGTATACTGCAAGACCTCCTTCATGACTGCCTCATCGGGATTACATTAGTAGCTTAAGTGGTGACAAAAGAGATAAGTGATCAAGTTAGCGAAGGGGAGCGGCCAAGTCTCCAAGTCTGCTTGATTTGCACATCTGTCATGATCTTATGCATCTGATCCCAAATGAGCTACAGGACATCCATCCAATAATAGAACTCAAAATGGTGAAGAGCCCGAATGAAAGCGTTGCGACGCTCCTTCTTAAGCCCCAAAGGAATAACATTGCACTGAAAAAGGACATCGATCAACTAGAGTCAGGAGGCAAGTTGCGGGCGACGAACAAAGGTGTAACTCGTATCACCTACATGGTCTGGAAAATCAGTCTAGATAAGATGAGTGACTAGACGCGTGTCATCAGAGTCGTGAAAGGGAGAGCGGCGGGAACGAATGCGGTAGCAACCAAGGATAGTGGCAAAATTCTTAGGGTGGACGGTAAAGGTGATGCCATCGACTGTAGTCCGCAAACAATCCTCAAAATTTGGGTCTGTAAACATATTCTGATAGAATAACTGGACAAGCCAAGAATAAGCGGGAACATCCACCTAACATAAACCCAAAAGCTGACGAGCCGCCAAGTTACTAACTGCCAAATTGATAGAGGCGGTAGGCCCAAAATAAGCAAGATCAAAGGCAGTATTCCGAGCAATGGCTTTCTGGGCCCAGGCAGCAGTAGGTACCTCGCAGACAGGGGCAGTGGATGTAGACCCAGTGGTGGAGCGCCCTCTCGTGGCTCGGCCGCTGGGACAAGTGGACATGTCTGCAAAATAAGGCAACCACAAAGAGCAAAGAGACATAAAGCATGGGCACGCAAAAAAATATGGAACAAAAAAGTACTTGCAGGGCTCAGGAAATAATAAGGAAATGCATGCAAAAGCTAAAAAGGGCCCCACGGCACCTCAACATGTCAACAGAATTAACACAACCCTTAAAATATATAACCAAGCCCAATGAATTAATTAAGAAATGGGCACTAAGGAAAAGATACAACAATAGGGCATGGATCATCGGGGCTCCCATTACAATAACACACAAAGAATGTAGCAGTCAGGTCCGACAAGTAAAGAACAACAACAAATGCAATCTTGGATGATTATTTTATATATATATATAGATATCTATTTATTTATTTATGTATTTATTAATTTTTTATGATTAGTAGGGTAGTATGGTTGGTTTTATTTTTTTTATTTTTTTTTATTTTTTTGTTTGAGTGCTTGAGTTTGGGATGACACGGGGGAGAAAACACAGGGAATGAGATAGAGATATGGATAGAGATACAAGACACGTAGTCAACACAAACAAAGAATAATAATAATAAATAAATAAATAAATAGATAGATAGATAAATCAAATAAATAAAATAGAGAGATGGAGAGATATAGGAGACCTAAGGTAGATAGAGCCGCATATAGAGGGACGCAGAAAATGGAGGTGTGAGAACGGTGCAACTGCGATTGGCAAGCTGGGACGGGGCAGTAATGAAGAAAGAGAGAAATGAGAGTGGTGCGATGGGGTGGTGAGATGTGGCAAGATCACAACGCCAACTACAGCGCAGCAAGGGGCCGGCGACGAAGGACAGACGAAGGTGGCGGGGTGTGGACCAGCGATAGAAGGGAACCGGCGGTGGTAAGGGAGGGTGATAGGTTGGTGGGTTGTAGGATGCGTACTAGAGAAGAAGAAGAAGAAGAAGAGAGAGAGAGAGAGAGAGAGAGAGAGAGAAGGAGAATGAGAGAAACACCAGAGATGGAGAAGTGGGCAACCGGCACCAATGCTCCGGCGACGGCAGCAACGACGGATAGAAAAATGAGGAAAAGTGGTGGTGCGACATTGGTGGCTAGTGCAGACCAGCGGTGGTGAGTTGAGTGAGGTAGAGAGAGTGAGAGAAAAGAAAAAGATGGTGGGTTTGGATTGGACTGGTCAAAATGTACCTCCATGCTTGGTGGTTAGTAAATGTGGAAGTTTTCTCTAAAAAGTAAAAGGTGCCCACTTGTCCTACCATGCTTGGTAGCCAGTACATATGGGGAGTGTTTGAGGTATCCAACGTGAAGTTTTATTACAAAATGAAGTTAGTGGTTATGAAAAAGGTTAATGAGTTTGGTCAAGCATGGGTTACAAACTATGCATTTCACAAATGAGTTTCAAAATGAAGTTGAGTAAGATGCATAGCATAGCATGAGCATTATCATCTCGAACACTTATATTTGTTGTTAAGTTTATTTTCGACTGGGCATAAAAGCTCACTCCCCTTTTATGAGCTGGATATCCTCAAATTTTCAGTGATATAGATGAATCATGTTATCGTGACAAATGAATGGAATTCTATATGGAGTGTTGAAGCTTCTTTGATATTGTTTTCCTACAACTATCAAGCTTATTTGTCAAGATATAACTTTACTTGTTGTAATCAAGGCCCTTAGCCTTGAAATGTGTAAGCCCTTATGGCAAGTTTGATGTAACTTTATATTTCCGTTTGTTGTGAACTTTTATTAAGAATTTCAAAAGAAATCTGTGGGGAAGTATTTTGAGAATGACGCCACGTGGCCAAGGTACCTTTAAGATGTTGGCCAAGGTGCCATGTGGGTGAGTTATGTTTGCCGAGGTGATTGTGGTGTTGCCAAGGTTCGGTGCGGTAATGCCAAAATTTGAGATATTCAGATAGAGAACAAGAGTCCTAGATGACATCAAGCTACCTATTTGGATAGAGGTGAGACTCTTGAAGAAGTTCATCTTAATCTGAATAGTGTGAGTTATGATAGATGTTATCCTTGTAAAGGATAGAGTCCTATAAAGTAAGACTTCTAGGAGAAGTTGCACATTGATCATTATAAAAGTGAAGCACCCCCGTGAGTCTAAGGTATGCTTTTATTTGAGATGTTTTATTTTGTGAGTTTAGTACTTGTTTGATATCTTTGAGAGACAAGTTGGCTGACTTGATCGTCGGAGTGCTCTAGGTGGATGAACCACTATGGTATTCTCATTTTCTTGTTAGCAAGTGGTTGGCTTAATCTATTTTGTCGCATGCTCTCTAACTAAATTCTCTATTTGTTGTGTGGTTAGAAATCAACACCCATAATTTGGCGTCATCTGTGGGAACATAGTTAGAATCATCATACAAGATCAACATGTCTGTGACAACGAGTTCAGCGAAGATAAAGAATGCTTCAATATTGATGGAATGAAGACCTTTCTAGAAGGGATGAATGCAAAAATAAGGGGACATGAGTGCTCCCGAGGAGATGAAGATGACCTTCAAGTAGAAAAGACATTGGCCTAGGTGAAGCAAATCTAAGATAAAAGAGCATGGCCTAGGTGGAGCAAATCCCAGATGGAAGAGCATGGCCTAGGTGGAGCAGATCCAAGATAGAAGAGCATGGCCTAGGTGGGGCAGATCCCAAACAGAAGAGCATGGCCTAGGTGAAGTAGATCCAAGATGGAAGAGCATGTCCTAGGTAAAGCAGATCCCAAAAGACAAGATCTCGACCTAGATGAGTAGTTCTAAGAAGACAAGAGCTCAGCCTAACTGAGCAGATCCTAGATCCCAGAAGACAAGATCTCGGCCTAGATGAGTAGGCCTGAGAAGATAAGAGCTCAGCCCAAGTGAACAGATCCCAGATCTTAGAAGACAAATCTCGGCCTAGATGAGTAAGTCTGAGAAGACAAGAGCTCAGCCTAAGTGAGCAGATCCCAGATCCCAGAAGACAAGATCTCAGCCTAGATGAGTAGGTCCAAAAAGACAAGAGCTCAGCCTAAGTGAATAGATCCTAGAAGACAAGATCTCGGTCTAGATGAGTAGGTCTGAAAACACAAGAGCTCAACCTAAGTGGGCATATCCTAGATCTAAAAGACAAGATCTCGGCCTAGATGAGTAGGTTTGAGAGAAGACAAGAACTCAGCCTAAGTGAGCAGATCCCAGATCCCAGAAGACAAGATCTCGGCCTAGATGAGTGAGACTGAAAAGACAAGAGCTCTTCCTAAGTGAGCAAATCCCGGATCCACAAGACAAGATCTCGGCCTAGATGAGTAGGTCCAAGAAGACAAGAGCTCAACTTAAGTGAGCAAATCCCAGATCCTAGAAGACAAGATCTCAACCTAGATAAATAGGTCTGAAAAGCCAAGAGCTTAGCGTAACTGAGCAGATGCCAGTCCTAGAAAACAAGATCTCGGCCTGTATTATTAGGTCAAATACAAGGGCTCAGCCTAAGCGAGCAGATCCCAGATCCAACGGATAAGATCTCGGCCTAGATGAGTAGGTCTGAAAAGACAAGAGTTCGACCTAGGAAAACAATTTTGAAAAGCTCAAAACTAACCGGAGGTGAACAGAGTTGAGATAAAACAAAGCTTACTTAAGATTAGAAGATCTTAACGGTAAGAGATTGTCGAGACCTTGGAATGTGGCTTGACGAAATTTGGAGCTCGGCTCTAATGATGTCAATAACCTCAGCCGAAGTATTAATAAAATACTAGTATCGACTTTGTTCATTATAGAATGTTGTTTATGATTGTGAGATAAGACTAAAAAAGTCTTAAGGCGACGTTCCCGTGGTGAACAAGGCAATTAACTTAGACTTGCCATGATGACAGAGTTAAACTAAGTACAAGGTGATGTTCCCATGGTAAACAAGGTGATTAACTTAGATTTGCCATAATAGCAGAGTTGAACTAAGTATAAGGCGATGTTTTAGTATGAAACAAGGCGAAACTTGCCATATTTTGGTCGGTTTGTGCGAAAAGCTGAGGTAGATAATACTCTTAGTACACTGAGGTCAAGCCTCAAGTGTTTAGTTTGGGCGAGCCAAATGCAATGACCTCAGTCATGGATGTCTAAGTTAGACTTAAACAAGAAACAGGCGATGTTCCTATGGTGAACAAGGTGATTAACTTAGACTTGCCATATTGGTAAAGTTGAACTAAGTATAAGGCGATGTTTCAATGTGAAACAAGGTAAAAACCAGCCATGTTTTGGTCGGTTTGTGCGAAAAACTTAAGCAGATAGTACTCTCAATACACTAAGGTCAAGCCTTAAGTGTTCAGTTTGGGCGAGCCAAATGCAATGACCTCGGTCATGGATGTCTAAGTCAGACTTAGTCATGGATGTCAAAGTCAGACTTAGAAAAGATTCAGATGATATATTCCTAATGTGAAGCTAAGTTGTATTTACATTCACATTAGGGGACAGAAAGTAAAGATGAGTTAATGAAGACTAAGTCAGTGATTTGAAAACGATACTTGGTGAAATTCTCAAAAAAATTGGTGAGATGAGGGTATCCGAGATAACACTTATACCCTAGATGACATGATCCGAGATAATTGTTTTATCCGAGACGTTGACTTATTTCTTATATTAATCTTGGACAAAGTCTTGGCCTTCTTGATAAGCCTTGGCGTCTGCTCCTTACTGTAACTTGGTCTTTTTGCTTCGTATGCTTCTCTTCTGAGATGTTGAGTTGCTGGAGGCATGAGTATGTTAGATTAACTATAAGGAGATGGAGTGGATTGCACATTTATGACATCAGGGATGTCAACTAGAAGGTCTTCTACGACAAGAGGTCGGTGTGACATGTTTTCATTGGTTACAGCGATGGTTACTCGGAGATAGGGCAATTGTAGGATTGTAAAGGTCTAAGGCTAGGAGCTTAGGACCTCGATGTTTCCCGTTCCTGGTTCTAGCTACAAGATTGTTGCTATGTCGGTGTTTGCACTGCAATTAAGATGGTGGGTTGATGCATGGAGCAACTGATGAAGTGCTTGGCTGCTAGTCTGGTTCAATTGGTAAAGTTTGAACCTTAGGCACAAATGGACTATTCATAGCAATAAATGCTTCAAGAACAACGATGATGGTTTGCAGAGGCCAAGAGAGAGAGTCTGGAGACACAAGGAAAGACTAAATGGGAAAATGAAAAGGTTTTGTTGGAGTGGAAAGAGGTGACAGATTGTAATGATTCAAGTTTCGTAGAAGACATGTGATAGCTGATGATGTCTAATGGGTCGGCGTGTGTCAATTATAGGACGTGTTGGGAACCAATGAAGAGGTGACACGTCATGATGTTGGTATGACGGTTGAGACGATAGATTTCGAATCTTGATGTCCTTGAATTAGCGAGTTATGACCTCAGCTAGTAATGCCATCTCAGTTGAGATGTGATCTCAGTTAAGAAGTGCAATCTCGGTTGAGATGATGATATCGGTTAAGAAGTGCGATCTCGGTTGAGATATTGATCTCGGTAGAGATAATGATCTCGGTTGAGATGGCGATCTTGGTTAACATGATGATCTCAGTCGAGATGTTGATCTTGGTTGAGATGTTGAATTTGGATGGGACATAACTTGTTTGTTCTTGGTTCTTAATGAGTTGATACTGGGATCTTGATGTTCTTGAACTAGCAAATCATGATATGTGTTAGTAGTGTGATCTCTGTCGAGAAATTGGACCTGGATGAGATAGAACACGATGGTTCTTGGTTCTTGGTTCTTGATTTTTGATTCTTGATTCTTGATTCTTGATTATTGAAGAGTGGACATTTGAGTCCTTGTTTCCTTATGTCAGTAAGTCATGATCTCAGTCAAAGGAGTATTTCTAGCATGTTGTTTAGCTAACATGCTGGAAGATCGAACGATATAGGTTCTATCACCTCAAGTTACCAAGGTAATAAAACCTAGGGGGCAGTTGTGGAGAAGTATTTTGAGAATAATGCCACATGGCCAAGGTGCCTTCAAGATGTTAGCCAAGGTGCCATGTGGGTGAGTCATGTTTGCCGAAGTGATTGCAACGTTGCCGAAGTTCGGTGCGGTAATGCCGGAATCTGAGATATTCGGATAGAGGACAAGAGTCCTAGATGACGTCAAGCTATCTATTTGGATAAAGGTGGTACTCTTAAGGAAGTTCATCTTAATCTGAATAGTGTGAGTTGTGATAGATGTTATTCTTATAACGAATAAAGTCTTATGAAGTAAGACTTCTAGGGAAGTTACAAATTGATCATTATAAAAGTGAGGCACCTCCGTGGGTCTAAGGTATGCTTTTATTTGAGATGCTAGTACTAGTTTGATATCTTTGAGAGACAAGTTTACTAACTTGATCGTCAGAGTGCCCCCGGGTGGACGAACAACCACGGCATTCTCATCTTCTTGTTGGCAAGCGGTTAGCTTATTCTATTCTACCGCGTGCTCTCCAGTTAAGTTCCCTGTTTTGTTGTGTAGTCGGAAATCAACACCTACAGAATCTATGAAAATGTAACAGATTTCAGTTTATAAGATTGATTCCTTTATTTCTCATTTATATTAATATTATGGGATTGGATAATAATAACAATTTGGTAATTAATAATATAGTTTAAAAGATCAGGCGTTACAGTAGTTCTATGATACTGACAATTAACTTTAGAATAAATTGAGTAAACTAAACGATGTACCACTTTGTAAGGTTGTTGTTGGTAAACTACTTGAGGTACATTCAGAAAATCCTTAGTACAATTTGGTTTAATACTCAAATCATTATTTGGATCAAAAAATTTCAAAACTCATAACCAAACACCTAACTGAAAACTCAATTCAAAAACTCTTGTCAAAACTCCTTTTAAAACTAAAAAAAGTTATAAAAAAAAAAAAAAAAAGTTATTTTGCTCTTTAAAACTATTTTTTATTTTTTATTTTTTCTAAAAATATTATTTTTATTTTTGAAGAAAAATATTTTTATTTTTTATATTTTTGAAAAAAATATTTTGTTATTTTTTTAAGTATTGGCCAAATAATTTGCTATGATTTAGATATATATGGGTGATCCAAAATTTTTTTAAATTAAAAAAATAAATATAAATATTCAAAAAAAATTTAAATATTTTAAAAAATACTTAAAAATTAAATTTAAAATAAAAATTATATGTTTAAAATTAAAAAAAATACATTTTTAAATTAAAAAATATATTCAAAATATTTCTTAAAAAAATACAGCACATAAATGTAGTAAATACATTGCACTAAAAAAATAAAATTAAGAAAATTTTTAAATATTTAAAAGATAAATAAATCCAAAATATTTCAAAATATAATTCAAAACTCAAAAACTCAAAACTCTTTTTAAAACTCATAACCAAATAAGTTTTCACTTTTCAAAACTCAAAATACAATTCAAAATTTAAATAATAATTCAAAAACTAAACAAAACAAAGCCCTTATGCTTAGTTTTTGCATACACTAGAACATGTTTCATTAAATACTTTTCAAATCCATTTAAGTACATATGTCCAGTTGGATCAAAGTGCTTACAACTCACCATCAATTGATCAGGTGGCTATAATTTGGATGGAAGGAAATAACCCAAATGTACCCCCATGAACATAATGTTATAGTTAACTCAAATTCAGAGGATAAGCATAGAGTACGACACTATCATGGTTGCTACTATCCATCAACACCCATTATTATTTCCAAGAGGAGAGGTTGGGTGGCATCAAAATATCTTTTAAAAAAATAGAGTTGGAGTAGACAATGATATCATTAACATGCAACAAAATTCAAATAAGCATTCATTTTCATCAGCTGAAGACATTTTTACTAGAGAATGAATGAATTTTGTAAAAGTACTTTTATCTTTCAATTTCTTTAACTTAATTTATAATAATAATATTACAATATTATTTAGATGTTTTATTTCTTCACCTTAAATAATAATAATATTACAATGTTATTTGAGTGTTTTATTTGTTTATCTTTTAATTACAAAATGATTTCTATATACATACATATAACGAAAGTGAAACAACCTGGTGAATCATATATGTAATAGTAATAAGTCCAACCATGTGATATGAACTACAATTATTTTATGTGATTGTTTCAATCTACTTTCTAAATTTTAATGCTTAAACAGAAATATAAATGCCCTATCATACATCGGAATTGATACATTAAAAAACTCCACATATGAAGGACATAAGTCCTACTGGACTCCTAATCTAACCTACCAATTTTCAACCAAACAATGGGACTATTTGTTATAACTTTTGGGGCATGATTATAGCTTATTTTGATTTAGGAGTCTGTGTTAGACTGTTTGGTGCAACTTCTGCTTATAACTTATTAGGCAAAAATAACTTAAATAAGCTAAAAAAAAGGTTGATTATTTGAAAGTTGGGGTATAAATGCTTTTAGTTTCTGTTTTCTGATTATCAGCATTTAACTTAAAAAAAACTCCACCAAACAGGGCCAATGCACTACTTCATAGAATCGATATAGAGTTCTATCCATAGTTTGAATACCACCACACAAACAATGTCTATGTGAAACTTACTATACATAAATCTACTTGTTTATGTTATTTATACTAACCATTCACATACGCGAAGTGTATAATTTAAATAAAAAATATATATGTTGTATAATAATATTAATTTCATTCTACAACCATTTTATTTAACTAAACACTACTTAAAAGTGTAAAAATATATCAATGATCAAATATTCAAAGATTCAAACACTTCAACCTTTTAGACTTCTAAATATAAACATTAAACACTACAAAAAATAAAAATAAAAAAGAACAAAATGATTTAAAAAGTAAAACTATTATAAAACCTTAAATATATATATATATATATATAATTACCACGTGCAACGCATGCACCTCCACTAATTATATACAAACACCATAGTAATAATCTGTGTTTTCCCTCCCCTGATATACTACGGTTAAGCCCTCTAAAAGAAATAGCATGTTCTTTGATTATATGTATTGCCAACCATATTGTTTCTGTGGGTGTTGATTTCTGATCACACAACCAAATAGGGAATTTAGCTGGAGAGCACGCGGCAAAATAAATTAAACCAACCACCTACCAACAAGAATATGAGAATACCACGGTGGTTCGTCCACCCGGGGCACTCCAACAATCAAGTCAGTCAACTTGTCTCTCAAAGATATCAACCAAGTACTAAACTCACAAAATAAAGCATCTCAAACAAAAGCATAACTTAGACCCATGGGGGTGCCTCACTTTTATAATGATCAATGTCCAACTTCCCCTAGAAGTCTTACTTCATGGGACTCTATCCTTTACAAAAATAAAATCTATCACAATTCACACTATTCAGATTAAGATGAACTTCCTCAAGAGTCTCATTTCTATCCAAATAGGTAGCTTGATGTCATCTAGGACTTTTGTCTTCTATCCGAATATCTCGAATTTTGACATAACCATATCATATCTCGGCACCATGGTCCTCCCACATGACACCTCGGCCACGTGGACTACCCAAAAAATGTCCCCACAACTGCCCCCTAAATCCTATTACCTCGGTAACCTGAGGTGATGGAACCTACATTGTTTCATATTCCAACATATCTACTAAACAACATGTTGGAGATACTCTTCCGACTAAAATCGTGACTCGTTGGCATAAAGAAACAAGGACTCAAATGTCCATTCTCAAGAATCAAGAATCAAGAACCCAGAACCAAGAACCATAATGTTCTATCTCATCCAGGTCTAACATCTTGACAAACATCGCACTACTAGCAGAGATCATGACTTTCTAGTTCAAGAACATCAAGATTCTAGTATCAACTCATCAGGAACCAAGAACAAACAAGTTTTGTCCCATCCAAATTCAACATCTCAACCGAGATCAACATCTCAACTAAAATCATCATCTCAACCAAGATCAGCATCTCAACTGAAATCATCATCTCAACAAAGATCAACATCTCAACCGAGATCATCATCCCAACCGAGATCGCCATCTCAACCAAGATCACACTTTTCAACCGAGATCATCATCTCTACAAAAATCAATATCTCAACTAAGATCGCACTTCTCAATTGAGATCATCACCGCAACCGAGATCATCATCTCAACTAAGATCAACATCTCAACCGAGATCCTTCTCTATCGAGATCAACATCTCAATCGAGATCGCACTTCTCAACCGAGATCATTATCTCAACCGAGATCGCACTTCTCAACTGAGATCAACATCTCAACCGAGATCGCATTACTAGCCGAGGTAATTCATTTGGGATCTGCTCACCTAGGTCAAGCTCTTCTATCTAGGATCTTCTTGCTTAGGCTGAACTCTTGTTTTCTCGAACCTACTCATCTACGCCGAGATCTTGTCTTCTGGGATCTGAGATCTGCTCACTTCGATTGAGCTCTTGTCTTCTCAGACTTACTTATCTAGGCTAAGATCTTGTCTTCTGGAATCTGGGATCTGCTCAGTTAGGCTAAGCTCTTGTCTCCTCAAACCTACTCATCTAGGTCGAGATCTTGTCTTCTAGAATCTAGGATCTGCTCACATAGGTTGAGCTCTTGTCTTCTCAGACTTAATCATCTAGGCCGAGATCTTGTCTTCTGAGATCTGGGATCTACTCACATAGGTTGAGCTCTTGTCTTCTCGAACCTACTCACCTAGGCCAAGATCTTGTCTTTTAGGATATGAGATCTGCTCACATAGGTTGAGCTCTTGGCCTCTCGGACATATTCATCTAGGCCGAGACCTTGTCTTCTAGGATTTGGAATGTGCTCACTTAGGTTGAGCTCTTATATCTGGGATCTACTTCACCTAGGCCATACTCTTTCATCTGGGATCTGCTCCACCTAGGCCATGCTCTGCCATCTTGGATTTACTCTACCTAGGCCATGCTTTTCTATCTTGGATTTGCTCCACTGCTTCACCTAAGGTGAGGTCGTTTATCTAGGATCTACTTACCTAGGGTGATGTCTTCTCTACTTGAAGGTTATCTTCATCTCCTTAGGAGCGCTCATGCCCCTTTATCTTTGCATTCATCCCTTCTGGAAATATCTTCTTTTCGTCAACGTTGACGCATTCTCCATCTTCGCTAAACTCGTCGTCGCCGACACATTGATCTTGCATGATGATGAAAATCTATTCCTACTAAGTTCCCACAAACGGTGCCAAATTTGGGTGTTGATTGACCACACAACCAAACAGGGAACTTAGCTAGAGAGCACGTAGTAGACTAGATTAAGCCAACTACCTGCCAACAAGAAGAAGAAAATACTGCAGTGATTCGTCTACTCGAGGGCACTCCAACGATCAAGTCAGCCAACTTGTCTCTCAAAAATATCAAACAAATACTAAACTTACAAAATAAATCATCTCAAATAAAAGCATACCTTAGATCTATGGGGGTGCCTCACTTTTATAATGATTAATGTCCAGTTTTCCCTAGAAGTCTCACTACATCTATCACAACTCACACTATTCAGATTAAGATGAACTTCTTCAAGAATCCCATCTTTATCCAAATAGGTAGCTTGATATTATCTAGGACTCTTGTCCTCTATCTGAATATCTCGGATTCCGGCGTAACCGCACCATATCTTGGCACCATGGTCCACTCACATGGCACCTCGGCTACGTGGACTACCCAAAAAATATGTCCCCACAATTTCTTTTGCAGCACTTCAACCATGGTTTTACCATTAGTAACCCGATGTGTGATTGCACAATTCCACCACCAAAAAGCACAAAATGTGACTAGATTTGGTTTGATTTGAAGTCAAATTTAGCAATCAATACCCATGCCCCTAATTACCACATGATAAGCAAATTTTTTTGTGAAATCATTTAGCAACTCCTAATTGAACTCTTATTACCCATGAAAACCCCATAAATATTGAAACAATTGAAGGTGTGTGAAAGGGAAATGGAAAAGGTATCTAAAATTAAGTAAAATGTAGATATATTTTATTCATATTTCACATACCTTTTCTATTTCTTTTTTCAAATTCCTTCCCAAATCTCCCAACCAAACGTAGCATAAGATCTATCTAAAATCTTCCCAGATTTGGTTTACAACCAAATCTATGTGCGATGGTAGAGGTAGCAGTGTAATAGAAGGTGCATGGGGGTGGAAGTGTGGTCGATTAGTTGCAGTAGATGTAGATGGGAGGTGCAGTAGAGGTAGAAGTATGGTTGATTAGTTGCAGTAGATGTAGAAAATGAGGAGGAGACAGTAGCGACGACTATTGTAGTGTGGTGTTGTGTAATGAAGATGTTAGTGAAAGAGGTGAAAGTAGAAGCGGAGACAGCGGTTGTTTTGGGATGCCATGAGGTGGAGGTAAAGGTGGAGAGCAGCTGACAGTTGTGATGGAGTCTCAGAGATAATGAATAAGAGAGAGAGAGAGAGAGAGAGAGAGATGATGGGTATGAACAAATATGGTAAGGAAAGAGAGAGAGAAGGATGATGGGTATGATCAAGTATGGTAAGGAGCATGGTATAATTGATATTGTGTGGCTTTGATGAAATATATTGTTAATATGGTGATATTTAGATTTGGTGTGGCCAAATTTAAGCTAGAATTTATGTTAGGGGTGAAAGAGCAACTGACGTTGTGCCATAAGCATATCAATTTTTTTTTTCCCTCTAGTTAAACAAAGGCCTTGTTCAACAAGTGGGTTTTGGGCCATTTTTTGGCAATGAAGATGAGACAGTGGCGACGACTATTGTAGTGTGGTGTTGTGTAATGAAGGTGTTAGTGAAGGAGGTGAAAGTAGAAGCGGAGACAGCGGTTGTTTTGGGATGCCATGAGGTGGAGGTAGAGGTGGAGAGCAGCTGACAGTTGTGATGGAGTGCTGTAGATACGAATAATGGAGAGAGAGAGAGAGAGAGAGAGAGAGATGATGGGTATGATCAAATATGGTAAGGAAAGAGAGAGAGAAGGATGATGGGTATGATCAAGTATGGTAAGGAGCATGGTATAATTGATATTGTGTGGCTTTGATGAAATATATTGTTAATATGGTGATATTTAGATTTGGTGTGGCCAAATTTAAGCTAGAATTTATGTTAGGGGTGAAAGAGCAACTGACGTTGTGCCATAAGCATATCAATTTTTTTTTTCCCCCTCCAGTTAACACGCCTTGTTCAACAAGTGGGTTTTGGGCCATTTTTTGGCTAAAATTTACAAAAAAAATAAAATAGACTAAAATAGTTAATAAGACAAAATATTATATCAAATCCATAATTATTTCATTTTTTCTTTCAAAAATATCACATCCAACTATAAAAAAATCCAATCATCTTTCTAAATACAAAAATTTTAACCTGTTAAAATAGTCAAAAACTAAAATAACCTACTGAAATAGCAACTTCCCAAACACCCATAAAGTCACATATGAAAAGTGTAAATTGAGACCAATTTAAAAATATATAATTTAAACTGAAAAATTTTTAAATTTAAGATTTGATTTGTTAAACTGTTTAAACTTTTAAGATAGTGTTTGGTAGAGTTTTCTAAATATAATTTGAGAATAAAGTTGTATTTTGAATTTGTGAGTTTTGAAATTATGATTTAAGTGTGAAAAATTTATTTAATTATGAGTTTTGAAAAGAGTTTGAAATAAATGATATGACATATGATATTTAATTCAAAAACTTACAACTCATAACTAAACACATAATTCAAAATCCTATTCAAAGCTCATAAAAAAATTTAAAAAAATTTTAGAAATATTTTTTATTTAAAATATCAAAAAAAAAATATCAAAAAAAAAAAACGAACACTGTTCCGATCAAACGGCCAAACGTCTAGGGGATATTCGGGAGGATGACCAGGTTAGCCAAATTTTTTCGCTTGGAAAAGAGTTTTCAATAGTGGATGTAAAATTATAATTTGAAAACTCAAAACAAATGTCACACTAAAATCAATGGATGAAAATGTATTTAGAGAGTTTCTCCAAACAAAGCCTAAGGCTGTGCTTGGCTATGTATTCCAAACACATTTTTACCCACTCATTTGAGCATAGTGTTTGTTTTGAGTTTTTAAATTATAATTTCACACCTACTTTTGAAAACTCCTTCCAAAGGCGGAAAATTTGACTAACTGTCGATCCTTCGGATGGACTCGAACATCTGGTCAGTTATTGAAGATTTTTTTTCCTTTCTCGGGCACTTGTTATTTTTATATTGTAAACAAAAAATATTTTCAAATTTTTTTTAATTTTTATATGAGTTTTGAATGGAATTTTAGATTGTATATTTGGTTATGAATTGTAAAGTTTTAAATCAAATAACTTTTTTAATTTCAAAAATTCAAAACTACTTTTAAAACTCAATTCAAAATTCTTTTTAAAACTCATAAGCAAATAAATTTTTTTACACTCAAATCATAATTTCAAAAGTCTTATACTCAAAATATAATTTTATTATCAAATTATATTTAGAAAATTTTAGTAAACACTACTTAAACTTTTTTTTTTTTAAATGTCCCATAAAATAAAATAAAGACAATAAAATAAAGACATTCATTACATAACAAGATCATCTCTGGCTGTCGAAACTTTGACCGTCGTAAGTGCGACGAGCATTGCCCCCCACCACTACTACTCTCTCCTTCTACTATTTTTTTTATTATTTATTATTTACTTTAATTCTCAATAGTATATACATATGGAGTCGTAGATTCAAAAAGCTATATATATTTGCTTTTCGCAACGGAAAAAAATAATTGTTCACACCGGCTCCAGTTCAACCCATTTTTTCCTGTACGGTTCCAGATTCTTCCGAGGTATCTTCTTTGCGCTCTCTCTCTCTCTCTCTCTCTCTCTCTCTGTTCTTTTTTTTTTTATTATTTGATTTTGTGTATTTCTCTTTTTGTCTCAAAACTTGATTAATTGCTTGTATATCAATGTACGTAGAATCTCTCATTGATGTTCATTTTCAAAGCTGATATGGGTCGAGAGTCTTAGTCTCTGATTAGGGTTTTTCAGGGCTTGAATTCTGAACTTGAATTTGCCTTTTCCTTTTCTCATATTTGTGTGTGTGTTTGCATACGTGTTGTCTTTCTCTAGATCTATTTGATTTAGAAATGTATTAGCTTATTATGTGACTAATAAAGTGATTTTGTTTGATTAGTGCTGAGATTCTCATTCTACTCTTTTAATTGTGGTGCTGGACATCTTCTTGCTCTATCACTGTTGATTCTTTTCTTTTTTTTCCAGTTCCTATTCATTCCCTTTCCTTTTGTATCAATAAAGTTGATTCTGAAATTGTATATAAACAAAAGATTCTTTTTTTTTTCTTTTGGGTCTTGAAAGTTTGGTTTTCTGTGACTTGAAGTTGTGGTTGCTTTGATGAAGAAGTTTGTCCAGTGAACGCTCTAGCATTTCAGCAATTTGGGTTTTTGGTTTAATATGAATTTCTGATCTCCCCTTCCTGGGGCACACAAAACCCAGTTGGTTGCCTCACAGTTTTTATGTTAAACTTTTGCACGATGAGATGTTATGTTCGATAATTGTGTTCTGTATATTCCTATATATTGACTGCAAAGCAATTGCCAACACTGTTGGGTTGTGAAGCTTTTTTAGTCGTTGTGCGGGAAACCTATACAAGGAAAGCGCAGTTCATGGCAGAGATATGTTTGGAATATTACAAATCATTTGTGTCGGGCAGGTATTTGCGATTTTCAAATGATTGCAATGAAAATTTGTGTAGCCATTGGCATTAATAAGATTGAGCAACAATCTTGCAAGTTACCTAGAAAGGGCGTGGGAGGGGAAGTGTCATGCATGACATGCAAAAGAGGCATTTGTTGTTTCTCAAAACGTCTAGAACATTTCAGGAAATAATAATTGTAATTATTTTGTAATGTTCGTATCTTTACCAATTTAGGAACATATGTTATAAAAATGAAATCAGGCTTTATAAGGTAAAGGACAGGAAAATCAATGTTAAAGTACAGGAAAAGCAATATAAATTTATTTTGTAGTGTTCATCATTTGTTTACGATCAATTCATTTGCATGTTAAAGGTGAAATTAGCCTGTGAGACGGCTAGCTAGTTGAGGTGTGGGAGAAAGGTAACTAAAATTGATTAAATGGTATTCATTGCATGTTTAGAAAATTCTGTGCATAAATGGTCAAAATTAAGTTTTGCATTCTTAATAAATGTTGATGGAACTTATACAAAAATGTAGTTATAAGCGGCAAGGATACTTCTAAGAGTCTGTGATGGACACTTCCCTACATGTGTCCGACACTCATCCAAACGTGTTCTATTTTTTAAAAATTTTTTAGACCTGGAAGCTTGGAGGACACGTGTGGCCATCGCTTAGACACCCATGAAACTAATTATAAGTATGAGCAAATTAATTTAGGATAGCATGATAAAAGAGAAACAATTTAAATTTATAAGAATTAGTGTTATGTAGCATTAATTTATCATCTTTAAATGATATAGTATAGCCATACATATGGCGTACGATAAATATATGAAAGTATACGTTTTGTATGTGTCCTCCACATGTCGTTTTCTGCATATTGTGAAAATCGTCGCCTTGGTTTTTCATGTCTTGGTTCCGTGTCATATCCATGTGTTGCGTGTCCGTGTTTGTATTTCTTCGATGTTATTTTATTATATTATTATTTTCTTGAATTTGTGGATATTTCCTATTTGCTGCTGCAGATGAATAGTTTTTCCATTTTGTTCTTATCTAATTTACAAATGAGTACTAAACTAATGTCATTTTAATGCAGTGTTTTGTTCTGGAAGGAATTAACTTCATTTTCTGAGTAATTAATTGTACAAACATGGATAAAGCATCATCTGATTGTCCATACCCAGGATGTTTCTTCTGTGTCTTGAAGGAAGGAAACCCAAGTAAGCGCAGAGGAAGTATACTGAAATTCTTTCGGGAACTTCCTTCACAGGACGATGATGGACAGGTTCTCCCAATTAGCGGCCTTTGGAACACTGCGATGGCGCATCCCAATGACCCCGAGTTCATCGAGCTCGGAATATTTGAATGCATGACGGCATTAATTTGGAAGGGCTTAAGGAATCGCCGTTGGCTTTCTCATGACCAAAACATATATATTCCCTATTATGCAGCACATATAATTGGATCCTACACTATGAACATGGAAGAATTTGCTGAAAGTGCAGTACATGCTGGGGTTATCCCACCCTTAGTTGAACTTTTAAGAGGGAGATTAACTTGGGTTGAACAGAGAGTGGCTGTGCGAGCTCTCGGCCATTTGGCTACATATGCCACCACTTTTCTTTCTGTAGCAAGTAATGGTGAGATTCTTGAGCTTTCCATTCAACTAGCGATGAATTCACTTGAAATTGTATACTCTCACTTTTACCAGTATGTTGATAGAAGGCCAAGTTATCATTGTGACCTACTTACGCGTGGAATGGGCGGTGTTGAAATGGAGTCGAGAAAGGCAGAGGAATGGGCTAGTCAGTTGCAATGTTGGTCCCTTCAACTTATTAATTGCTTCGCTTTCAAACCAGAATTTCTCTCTACCATCTGCAAACCAGATTTTTTGATAAAACTTCCAGGCATGTGGGGTGGGCTTGTTAACGAAGCCTCACCAGCGGGTATTGGTTTATTACGAACAATTTGTCATCATAAGCTCGGTAGGGGACCCGTGGCTAGCTGTCCTGGTATTATTGAAGCTCTGTGTAATATTGCGTGCTCTTCAGACGATTGGCAATATATGGCTATTGACTGCCTTCTATGGTTGCTCCAAGATCCAATTTCCTGTCATAAGGTACTATTTGTTCAGTTCGATGATGCGTATTGCAGTCATAAGTTTTATTTATTTATTTATTTTTTATATATATTCCTGAAATTTATTACATTGGAATTCTTCTTAATGGGGGATAGCTATGAAGCATTGATATTTCTAAAAGGGAGTTGTAACCGTATCATATCTGTATCGGATATCGATACTCCTCGGATACTTGTGGATATGTATAAGAGATTCTTCCTTAATGTATCTGATACTTGATATTAATTTTGAGAAGTATTGAATACTTTTCGGATACTCTAGGTCACGCATCCAAACTATTATGAAATTAAAATTTCAATAATTTGTGCTTAGTATTAGAGTATAATTGTTAGAATAAACAAAAGCATAGTTTTTCAATATTTTCTTGTTTCTTACTGAAGATGAATATAGTGAAATTAAAGTACTACCCAAGTTTTTCAAATTTTATCCTCTGATAAAAAAAGTAAATAGACTATTTGCTCTTAAACTTATATCTAATTCCTAAAGAATGGTTTCTCAATATTCTTCGAGCTCATGTATAATGTAATACTAAAAATTATATATTTCTTCTCATCATATCCTAGTCATACCTGTATCCTATTGGTTTAGATTATGGTGAAGATTTTCTCATGTTGCCATATCCATATCATATGTTATCTATACCCATGTTTCATAGGTTCACTTGATTGTTTATTGAAGAAAGTGAACGTGCAGATTTGATCGTTTTTCCTGTCTTGATAACTCAAATTTAAAAACATTAAAGCTTTATAGTTGCAGATATCGCGTTATCATGTAAATCTGATACTTGAATTGTCTGATGTTTAGTTTCCTCAGGTCAGGGTATTAGTGGGGCTGTGAAAAATTATTGAATGGCTATGCAAGGCATGCTAATTCTACTGTATCAAGTAGTCAACTCTAATTATTCGGCTCTCATGGCATGAACTTTCACTCTCCACTTATGAGTCATGTTTTTAACAATACTAAAGGTACACCAAGAATGTTAATTGAATCCTTCCCAAATTAGTGCTACAGTTTATGTGGGGGGCGGATGTGCATATTTTATTGCACCATATGATTTCACAAAATTTTGGTAGACTAATGATCCTTTACAAACTTGTACTTGTCTCTGAAAGTCGAAGGCGTTGAACATATATCAATGTCAACATAAATGTGTAATTTTTTAAGGTAATTTTTTAGGCTAAAGTGTAATTTTTTAAGTGAGTTTTCACATTTATCACTGACTTTGACTATGCCTATGAACGAAGTTAGATTGGGGGACCAAATTGAAACATTTTTTATACATTGGGGACCAAATTAAAACACTATATACATTGGGGACCAAATTGACGTGATTTAAACATTGGGACCAAATTGACACAAATCTCATATTTGGGGGACAAAATGTAATTAACCTTTTTAAAAATATAGGGAAACTGGAACAATTATACTTTGCCTATTTTTAAAAACTTTAAAAATATAGGGTATTTTTGCAACTATAAAAAATTCTAGTGGTTGTTTTTCGACCATTACAAAACTATAAGTATTTTTGGATCTGATTTTTAATTGTTTTATGTCATGTACTACTACAAATTACAAATATATTTTCTTATGGATGAGCCGTACCTGTATCCTTTTTTGTTTTTAAAAAAAGAAAAGATTTTGTCGTATTAGAATACCCATACCCATATTTGTACCTGCACCCATGTTTTCTAGCTGATATATGCTTTAGCTAACTTTCCTAGTAATGGAAGGCTCATGGTTGTAATATAAGTTGAATGTATGTATGTACCCAACACCAATAAATACGTATCTCCTCTTGCAGAACTGAAAACATTTCGACTTAGTTGAGTGCAGCTCATATTTGTTAAGTCTAGCTGCATAATAAACTTGAGGTTAACATTCATCTGCTTTTCTTACATATTTTTGTCTAGCTAATTGTGGGCATTGAGTGCTATTTTGCTAGGTCATTAATATCCATAGGCCATACTTAGATTCATTTTATAGATGCTCTGGCCATCTCATCTGTTTTGCCCCAGCCCTTCGCATATTATGATGTCATTTCTTTGTAACGATGTTGTCCTCATCCTAGTGTCATCTTGTTGTTATATAGTTGTTATAACCTTTTGCACTAACTGAAATATGGTAACCCCACCTCATACCTCGAAGCACTTAGACAAAGTTCCAACCTTTGCGTGCTTGTTTTGTTATTTTATTTTCTGAGTTACTTCTTGCCATCTCTGTAAGTTTCTGAATATTTCTGTATATTCGACTGAATAATTGATACAAAGAGTACGTCACTTATATAGAATTCTAATCCCTAAGCCTATAATCACTACCATTCCAAATTTCTAAAATACAATAATTCCTAAAAGTATAGACAATATAGGCAAATATATTTTCATACTCCCGCTCAAACTCAAGATGTTTTAGCAGAAAACACTAAGAGTTTGTCAAGAAGAAACCGAAACCGAAACCAAGTAGTAGTGTGAGTCTTGGTAAAGAAGTCAGTAAGTTGCACAGTCAAAGTGAACAAACGTAAGCAAGATAGAACCAAACTACAGATGTTGGCGGATGAAGTGACAATCAATTTCATTGTACTTCATCCGTTTATGAAAGACAATGTTATAGGCAATCTGAATAGCACTTCGATTGTCACAATAGAGAGAAGTCGGAGAAGACTGAGAGATGCCCAAGTCAGATAAGAGACTACAAAGCCAAATAATTTCAACAGTAGCATGAGTTATAGCACGATACTCAGTTTCGACAGTAGAACAGGCAACAACAGGTTGTTTCTTGCTTTTCCAAGAAATTAAAGAATCGCCAAGAAACATACCGAAACCAAAAGTGGACTTGCAATCATTAACATCACTAACCCAATCAGCATCAGCATAGGCCACCAAGTCCAAGAAAGAAGTAGAAGATAAGAGCAAGTCTTGAATGATAGTATTGCGAAAATAGTGAAGAATTTGAATCAAAGCATCCCAATGTTTAGAGCGAGGAGCAAAAACAAATTGACTAACCACATGGGGACAGGCATAGGTAAGATCAGGGCGAGTAATTATCAGATAGACTAAGTAACCCACAAGCTCTCGATATAAAGTAGGATCTTCCAGAGAAACACCATCAGTAGTGTTGAGCTTCACATTAAGCTCAATGGGGGTATCAGAAAGCTAAATGTCAGTAAGACTGGCACAATGAATAGCCTCATTGGCATACTTGGCCTAAGACAAAAATTAGCCTTTGGGAGAAGAAGTTACCTCAATACCAAGAAAATACCCCAATGTGCCCAAATCCTTCATTTTGAAGGTGCAGAAGAGATGCTACTTGACTTCAGAGATAGCAGAAAAGTCAAAATCAGTGATGATCATATCATTTACATACAGTAAGAGGGCAACAAAACTAGTAGAGGTGTGGAGGAGAAACAAGGCAGAGTTGTGGGCACAAGGATGAAATTCAAATTCAGTAACAGTAGTCTGAAAGCAATCATACCAAGCACGAGGAGATTGCTTCAAACCATACAAAACACGTCGAAGTCGACAAACTTATCCAGAGGAATGCGGAAGGCCAGAAGGAGGACGCATGTAAACCTCCTCAGTGAGATAGCCATTAAGAAAAACATTTTTAACATCCATTTGATAAAGAGGCCAATGAGGAGCAGCGACGACAGAGATCAAAGTGCAGACAATAGTCATCTTGGCAACGGGGGCAAAAGTCTCCTCATAATCAATACCATACTCTTGGAAGAAACCTTTAACAACCAGACGAGCTTTGTAGCACTCAAGAGAACTATCAGAAATAGTCTTGACTTTATAGACCCATTTGCAACCAACCAAATTCTTACCAGCAAGTAAAAATACCAGCTCCCAAGTAATAGTTTTCTGTAATGCAGACAACTCGTCCTCCATAGCTTGAATCGAATTAGGATCCTGACAGACCTCCTTGTAAGACTGGGGTTCTAAAAAAGAATGAATAACATACAAAAAGATGCAATAGGAAGGAGAAAAACGTGGCTTAGCAAAACCAAGTTTCAAGATCAGAGTCGTTAGAAGTAAGGGGATTAGCAGCAAGGGCAGAGACAACAGGTAGAGGGAGAACCTTGCGACGAGAATAGACTAACAATGGAGGAGACGAAAGAGCAGGAGGGGTTGAAGAAGGAGAAGAAGGAGAAGAGGGAATAGACTCATGGGATAGGAAGGCACTTAACATGAGGGCTGGTAGGAGAAAAAGAAGGAATAAACTCAAGGGGAACAACAGAGATGTACTCACTAGGAGGGTCCTCAGCAGGAAATAGATCAATGCGAACCAAATTCTTTTTGAAAACCGGAGCAGTGATAGGAGGAAAATGAAAGTAAGACAAACGTTCAAGAAAGGCAACATGGCGAGAGACGTAAAGGCGACAAGAAACGGGATCGTAATAACGATAGCCTTTCTGAGTAAGACTGTAACCCAATAAGACACACATGACAGATTGGGCACTAAGTTTGGTCCTATCTTTTCATGAAAGTAGTGCAAAATAAGCAGATCTAAAAACACAAAGGAGGGAATAATTGGAAAGTTGAGAAAACAAAGCCTTATAAGGGGACTAACCAAAGAGAAGCGGAGTAGGCATACGGTTGAGAAGAAAAGCAATAGTAAGAACTGCTTTACCCCAAAACGGGGCCAAAACAGAGGCAAAGAAAAGAAGAGACCTAGCAGTTTCAAGGAGATAATGGTGTTTATACTTAGCTCGACCATTTTGAGCGGGCATATCAGTACAAGACGTTTGGTGAATGGTACCCATGGTGGCCAAATACTCATAGAACTCAGTTCTAAAATATTCCCTACCCAAGTCAGAACGTAACAATTTAATAGTAGTCTCAAACGGTATAGTGACTATAGATTGAAAAGTATGATACATCTAGTAGAAGTCAGTTTTATGAGTCATAAGGTAAACCCAAGTATAGTGAGTGCAATCATCGATAAAAGAAACATAGTAAGCAAAGCCCCCTTTAATGAAAATAAGAGAGGATCCCTAGACATCAGTATGCACGAGAGAAAATGAAGTAACAGAAATAGAAGTACTTTTATTAAATGGTAAAGCTATCATTTTGGCAAGTTTACACCCCCAACATTCGACAATTTGACTAGGAGAAACTTTACCTAATGATCCTGACTGAGCTAACGACCATAAACAGTTGATAGACAAATGACCTAATCTAGAATGCCACAAATAAAAAAGACTCGACTGAGAATCTAACTGAAAGGATGAAAAAGCAACTAGAGAGGTGGATAGAGGAAGGTGCAAACTTTCCACTACATAGAGGTCTTCAATTCTACAATTAGTCCCAATTTGTCTTCAATTCTACGATCAGTCCCAATTTACTTCTTGGATTGCCGATCCTGCATATAACAAACAGAAGAAGAAAAGATAACATCATAACCAGAAGTATCAAGTTGACTAATAGAAAGGAAACTAACAGATAATTGAGGAATATAAAGGATGAATGGTATAGTGACAGTAGACATAGTAGAGGGTAGAACAGACCTAACAGATAGGACAGACATACCAGATCCATTGGCAGTGTTAACAGTAATAGGAAAGAGAGGAGAATGACAGTTATGGAGTAAGGAGAGATGGGAAGTCATATGATGAGAAGCACCAGAGTAAAAAGTCCAAACTGAATGAGAAATACCTGAAGAACCAAGTAAACCTGAATGAAAAGAGGTGAAAGCAGAAGCAAATGAGGATGGTTGGGAGGTAGACAAGATATGTTGAAATTGTGCAATTTGAGCACTCAAGGAAGCCGGAGCCGATGCAGTATAAGCGGCCGGAGGGGCTAAAAGGATTTTGAGTAGGAGCTCGAAATTGGGACTGAGACTGCTGAGAAGTCGCACGACCCTTCTTTGAACTGTTATATTTCCAGTGGCTGTTCTGATGGCAGAAAGCACACTCATCTGAAGCCAAGAACCCTTTCTTAGGTTTGGCGGAGGCTTGAAGAAGTGGGGTCGATAGCAACGGAGGTTTGGCAGGAGTCAAGAAGACAGGTGGAGACAAAGTATGACTAGTCGTCTTAAGACGGGTTTCCTTAAAAAGAAGTTCACGAACAATAGCATCCACAGAGGAAAGAGGAGACCGGTGAAGGATGCCACCACGGATGGCCTCATATTGAGAGAAGAAAGCCGTTCAAAATTGCACCAAACGACCCTCTTCCCAAAATTGCAGGTAGACATCTAGTACCTTAAGACTAGACAGTTCCGTGAGAGCGAGCTGATCCCAAAGTCCCATCATCTCAATGTAGAAATCCTGAATAGACCATTCTTGTTGACGAGCACTCTGAATAGCTGTGTCCAACTCATAAAGTTTGGCAAAGTTGGACTGCTGATAAACCCCCTGTAAATAGTCCCAAACCTCCTTGGCAGTAGTATATTTGGATAACATCATCCCAATATGATCATCCACAGCATTATGAAACCAAGTCAAAACTTGGGCATTATCACAATCCTAAGTGTCACAAGTAGCTTGATATCCATCCTTTTTTGGATCCGATGGACAAGAAACAGAGCCAGAAACATATCTCCATTTTTTTCGACCAAGCAAAAAAAAATTCATAACAGTGAGCCAATAAGCATAATTGGCTCTAGTAAGTTTGCAAGTTCTAGATTGAATTTTGTCGTCTGACATGGTGACAATATTATGAAAAATTATAAAGGGCCTAAATGAACTGTATTAGAACCAGTTAGGTCAAAATTATAATAACCAGAACCTAGTTAAGTCAAAATAATAATAACCAGAGTTTTGACCCAATCATCCACAAATATCAATCAGAGAGAGAACATGAAGCCAAGACGAGAGAGCGAGATTGCGAACCATGAAAGGGCCTGATGTCACAATGTTGAACCAGAGGGAGAGCAAGCTTAAGTAGGGGAGAAAGATGAAGACGAACCAGAGCAGAGGGTCGCGACTTCAGACCAGAGATCAGAAAGATGTCACGACTTCAAAGAACCACAAAGAAGGCCTTTGCGACACAGGGAGGACTTCGACCAACGAGTTCGAATGAAACCCTAGCTCTGATACCATGTAAGTTTCTGAATATTTCTATATATTCGACTGAATAATTGATACAAAGAGTACATCACTTGTATAAAACTTTAATCCCTAAGCCTAAAAAGGAAATACGAATTACACAGAATATTTACATAATCACTACCATTCCAAATTCCTAAAATACAATAATTTCTAAAAATAAAAACAATATAGGCAAATATATTCTCACAATATCTACCTTCTTGTTGTGGATATAATTAAAAATGGAGGAGTATGAGATTTTACAATTGAAAATGGTACACTTAGACGTTGAGGGGCCATTAAACTTGATTGAAATTCAGCTATCAATTCACACTCCAGAACTGCTGAGGCAAAATTCTGCGATCCTTGCTCGTTTTAATTGTGTGGGTGATTTCTTTTTTGTCTCCCTTTTCATGGTTTTAATTGAAAAAAAAGTGAGGAAGGTTATAGAATAGGGAGTCATTTGGGCCAGCCCATCCCTTGATGAGGCCTAAGGTGAAATCTCAATTAGAGGCTTTCTAATGTTTAAATATTAATTTAAATAATATTTATTAATTTTTTTTACATTGTGAATTATTTTATGTTAAATTTATTTTCTTCTTAATTCTTGTAAACTAAAGTTTTTGCGCTTTATTAATAAATGCACGTGGGACGCATTCACTTGTACCTAGATGTGAGAAGATACGGTTAGAAATAGGATTATATGTAGCATTTTCTTTCTTTTTTTTTCAGTTGGGCGTTTGAATTTGAAGCTTCGTCTATTGGTCTTTTAGATAAGAAGGTTTTTTGTTTACTCAAAGATGAATTTTTCTGGGGGCCTTCTTCTTGATAAAGAGGGTTTTCTTCAATCTTTACAATAGAGGGCTTTGCAAAGAGGTTTTCTGCCTGTCATAAGATTTTTTTTATTTTTTATTTTTATTTATTTATTTATTTTTCCCTGGGCTTTTTTGGGCAAAGGGAGTATCTTTTTTGTTGGGCCTTTATAAAAGAATTTTTTTTTTTTTAAATAATTATTTTCAATTATTTTCGGTACTCTTTCAAAGCCTAAAGCCATTGCTTGAATCGCTTAGGCCTGGAGCTGACAGGTTGTCGTTGGAACAAGACTCTCAGGAGGTTGCATGTTATAAACTATCTTTGATTTCATAGTCAGCCGATGACTAATTTATCACTTCATTACTAATAATACATGTGGAACTTGATTTGTTGTGCAGGTAATTGATAAGGCAGTACCTGCACTTGTGGACCTTGCAGAGATCTCAACCTTGGGGGATAACAAAAAGGTTGGGGATTCCATTGTTAATGTTCTTCAGGAATGTATCCAAGGAACAGGACATAACTCTCTCAGTAGCCACACAAAAGAACAGATTGAGGAAATCTTGCATTCTAGACAAAGGTTAAAATGGGAAAAGAACATTCCAAAAGAAGATCTCCATATCAAACAGGCAGCATCACTAGTGGTAAAGCTCGAAGGAAATTCCTTGTTTTCATCTGGAAATATATCTGGAGCAGCATCAAAGTACTCTGAAGCATTGACATTGTGTCCAATGCGATCCAAGAAAGAGAGAGTTGTGTTGTACAGTAATCGAGCTCAGTGTCATCTTTTATTGCAACAACCCTTGGCTGCCATAAGCGATGCTACACGTGCACTTTGTATTCATAACCCTGTCAATCGTCATGCTAAAAGCCTTTGGAGAAGAGCTCAGGCTTATGACATGCTTGGGTTAGCTAAAGAAAGCTTGTTAGATGCTATTCTTTTCATAAATGAGTGCTCTCAATCAACCGATCCTGACCTCTCATTGAGGCAAAACAAGGTCCCCGACTATGCTGAGCGTTTAGTCAAGAAGCAGATGCGTGCGGCTTGGTTATTTAGAGAGGCTGCCATTAAACATGGGGGTGTTCACTGTGAAGGCAATGCTGGCAACATCTATGGCCAAGAGACTGATGATTCTGAATGGGAGACGGCAAGTGAAAGTGATATGGGGAATGATGGAAGGGATGAAATGGGCAATGAAGATTGTGATTGGAAGAACGAGGATGAAAGAATAGACAAGTTTGATAAACCTTCTATAAAAGGTATGGTGACAACTTTCTAAATCCTTGGTCCAATTAGTGTAGTTTGTGAATCTGCATCTATTGACAAAATTTTCAATCCTGTCTGTATATAAATTATTTCCAACCTAGGATATTTTCTTGATTGACAATAAACCTTGTTGGATGATCAATAAAATTATTTGCCGTTCAAGCTGAATTATATAATTACTACAAATATAGTTTTAGATTAGATGCTTTCAATCTACTGGTCATGTTAGATTTTTACACATTTTTCCTTATCTTTCGTGTTGGATGATTCTGTTTATTGCTTAGGATACCAACAATTGACTATAATGGTCCAAACCTAAGTAGCACTGACACTCCAAGATGGGTGTCACGCCTGTGTCTGACACGGTGGGGACACATGTGTCCACGTGTCTAACATGCGATTTTTAAATTATTGTTTTTGTCGTAGGACACGCGTATCCTATGTTTGGATACGCCTGTGGACATCTTTGTCGGTATTTTTTTTTTTTCGAAAGTTGATTTGGAATCAAAGTAAAATCTATGGAAATAAAGAGGGAAAAAGTAGAAAAATAAATAAATAAAATACACCCACATATACATTGATGCCTCTTATATCTATATATTCTAAATTTATATTCATATACATAATAAATCTGTATCCTTTCCGTGTTTGTATCCATGTCTATACTTCTTAAGTCCAAATTGTATTATTATTAAGTTATCCTCCCAATTCTAAGAGCTTTTACAGAGAAATTTCATGTTTGTGTATACCCATTAATTCAACTTCTTTTGTTGCATATGTGCTGTCATCCTTGAGTCTTTGCAAGTTGGGAGTAAAACCCTAGTTTGATTTGCAACCTGAGCAGCCATTAAATGCATTGTCAGTGGGTTTCATGCTTTTATTTGTTGTGGTGGGGGCAGTTTTTGTTTATGGAGTTATGCTTTTCATTTCTCTTGCAGTTGCATGGGAGTGTTGTTGCAGTCTTGCACCCAGATCCATGTTACGTGCCTATATTCTTTAACCTACAGTCTTATTATGGAAGACAGTTTTAGCCATTGGTAGAACATAGTTAGGTCTGGTATTAAGAAGTTCATCCAATAGACGAGACGGAACATGAAAAGAGTGAAATAACCCTATGGGGTTGGCCTAGCGGTAAAGACATAAGCATAAGATCTAAGATCTCGAGTTCAAGTCTCCCAAGGGGTCAGTGGAGCCTCCAAGGATTAGTTCTCAATTGTCTAGATATTAGGTCCAATTGGGCTAGTCAAGGCGGGAGATACCCTGCATTATCACCCAAAAAAAAAAAAAAAGCATGAAAAATAATGAAATACTGTATTAAACATTTCACTTGTCTCTGCATATATTCCTGCTTCTTTTTCTTCTTCATCTTTCTTTTTTTTATTATTTTTTATTATGACGTTATATAATCTGTTCGTTGTGTTTTTCATCATGCGCGAAAGTCTCTTACTGAATTTTTTTCCACAGATTTCAAGTATGAGTTATGGCTCTTTATGGTTCCATTGATTATCTGCTACCATTCTTTACCCCACCTTCTCTTTAAAATCAGTACCAATGTTGCTAGTTTTTAATGTGTTCGTTCATAGTTTATTGATGTCCTTAATGTTTTGGAATTTTGAGTTAACACAGACATGAAGCATGGATATAATGTGCAGCTTGTGGAGGATGAGCCATGAATTTTGGATGATTACATGTCTTTAATGTGCAAGCATGTTCCAACATGGAGGATTTTGATCAATGAACAAAGCAACAATGAATTGTGTGATATTCAGTGCGTTTGGTATCTTTCAGTTCCCAGCAGCCAATGTTGTCTTTGTTTAGTCTTGTTTGTCATAAAGAGTTTTTTCTTGGTTATGTTTAAACTTGTTTTGTATATTTGATATTTTGTTCTCCCAATTTTTTCATGTTAAACTAGCTGAAAAATAATAGGAGAAAAGAAAAGAAAAGAAGTCTAGAGGTGGTGAAGTTTTAAATTTTGTTTTTCATTTGAGTGATTCAAGGGGCTTGTGTACATATAAACCTTCCGGGGGGGGATTTTGATTGAATGTATGAATGATAATTATGATTTTCTTATATTATTGACCCATGTCATTGCAGTGCTGATTGTTGCATAGAAACTAACACATTATCTTGCTCATTGGATATCATTGAGAAATAAAGAGGAAGAAGCGTTATCGAACGATTTCTTGCAATTATTCCATGTAGGGAATGAGTAAAAGAATCAAGCTACAAGTCTCCATTTATACGAAATGGTTTCTTTGATAGGTAGAGCTATTTAAATACACGAATTAAACAATACAACTCTACCTGTCATCCAATCTTGCAAAAACACCTTCCTCCAACTTCCTTTAGTGGATGAGATGATCTCTTGCTAGGCTTGATACTCAAGTTCGAGTCTTATAACGAGTGTAGTTTCCCTTCTCTTATTTTCATCATAAATTCCAAATTAAAATAGCCTTTAGAACAATCTAATGCGACTCTTTCGATTTCTAAAGAAGATAACTGAGTACAAAATATGTGAAAAGTCTCACAAGGGGTGGGCCATTCCCTTGTGAGACTCAAACTTACTTTCTGTGTTGCACATTGTGCAATAAAAAGTCTAATTTCATGTGAGACATTCTGTTTGAATGAATTTTAATATGATCAAATTTACAGTGGAATCATCTATTTCACTATATGCTGGCACTAAACAAGGGATTGATGTGCCAAAACCAGCCCAATTGAATGAGGTGTTGCTCCACATTATTCTCTATAGTTGCTTCAAGAGATTGATGTGTCAAAAATCAGTTGAATTAGTTGCTCCACATAATTCTCACTTTTTTTTCTTTTTTTCTTTTTTTCTTTTTTTTGCCCACCTTTTTTGGAAGTCCCGGGGCATTTGATTTAGGATAATGTTTTGGTGGCCCATGAAGCTTTTCACTCATTAAAGCTACAAAAGAGAGAGTCAGTGGGTCACATGGCGATCAAACTTGATTTTAACAAAGCTTACGACAGGGTAGAATGGGATTTTTTGGCAGGGTTTCATCACAGGTGGATTCAATGGATAATGGAATGTGTTACTACAGTAACTTTTTCTATCTTTGCTAATGGTGAGAAAAGAGCATCCTTTCTTCCTACCCGTGGGCTGCGACGAGGCGATCCTCTACCTCCTTATTTATTCATCCTGATAGTGGATGTGCTATCCAATCTCATCACCCAAAGTCTTGGACACAATCAGCTCTCTGGAATTAAATTATCTAGGCACTCACTTTGTCACACTTGGCCTTTGCCGATGACATGCTTTTGTTTCTTAAAGCACATGAATTTGAATGTCAACATGTTTTAGACCTTTTAAATATGTATTGTTCAGCCTCGGGACAAAGGATTAATTTGAACAAGTCCACTGTTTAGTTTCCCACCAACATAGCTCCTGGAGTGCGAGGCTCTATCTATCAACTCTCCGGCCTAATCGAAATTGATTCTAGTGTGTAATATCTTGGCCTATTCCTCTCTTTTGGGGTAGATCAAAAGCTGAGGCCAATGAATTCATCATTGAGAAGGTGTTGTCTAAGCTTCAAGGGTGGAAAATGAAACTGCTTTCACAAGCCAGTAAGGAGATTCTTATAAAAGTTGTGTTCCAGGCCGTACCAACTTATGTCACGGCTTGTTTTGCTCTCCCAAAATTTTTCTGCTCAAAATTGAATTCGTATATTACTAAATTTTGGTGGGGTGGTGATCCGGCTGGCTCTAGGATCCATTAAGTTGGGATCACCAAAATCTCAAGGAGGTTTGGGGTTTTGAGATTTTCATACTTGGCCCTTTTGGCCTGTCAAGTGGAGGCTTGTCAAGAACCCAAACTCCTATTGTGCTCGAATCCTTAAAGGTCTTTATTATCCTCATTCCACCTTTTAGCAGGCCTCAAAAGGGTGACGGGCGTCATGGTCATGGGCATGGGCAAGTCTGTTACAAGGCCGAGAGGTTCCACGTGAGGGGCTGCGATGACGAGTTAATAATGAGGCGTCAACCCTCTTTTGGAATGATAAATGGGTTCCTAATCTTCCTGGTTTCAAGCTGCAATTGTAGCTTGCTTTTCGTACTCCTTAGAGGGGTTTAGTCTTCTTGGATACAATAGCCCTACAGTTCGGATTTTCGTGATTCTGAATTTGGTTTCACAAGTGTAATGTGAAACAGAAAAACACAAATAATAATACAAATCCGGCAAATCTTAAAAAATCTATTTATTATCAGAGATGCCAAAAATAGACTACATTGTCAGATTTTAGAGTCGACACCTAAATATTTTTGAAAAATTTAGGAAACCAGTGATTCGTGCCAAAGGCCACTTGTCAGTCATAACCTAAGTGTCTTGGTTTGGGAACTTGGGTATGAGAGGGAAAGGTCATGAATTGAGCACCCCACTCACCCGATCAAAGATCGGCCTCTACTAATCATGATGTGATTTTTTTATATACATTATATACTCTTGTTCTAATTATTAATGCCAACTTACTGTGTGAGGCACGCAAGTATAGACTATTTCACCCACTTTGAAATACTTTGATTTTTTGTTTGTTTGAAAAGAGTTTTGAACATGCGCGCACTTGAAGCGCACTTGAAAAAGCAAACTTATATGTACATTAATCAAAATCATTCCAATTTAAGCGAATCAGCTTTCATCCATAGACATTCAAACAGTTATTTCAAATAAGTACTTAACCTCATGGTAACATGCTTGATATGACAACATAAACACACATGCAATATGTTAAAGCAAAAATTGCTCACCTAGTACTCAACCGAGGCAAGCCAAAGAGAAAAAAATAATTAAAAAAAATGCATGCTATAATATGCAAGTAACTAATGCAACACATACAAAATGCAACTATTAAGTTCGGTTTATTTAACGTGTCATATGGATCAACTCAAAGCATGCGGTTTGTTTATGTTGTCATATGGATCAACATAAATGCAACTGCAAGATTCAAATCTTTTGATGTGCATGAAGAATTAATTGAATGATCACCAAGATGGAGACAATCCATTTTGATTGGACAAAGGAGGCAAGAAATGCAAGAAAGGGAAAAAAGTTTAGAGTAATTTAATACATTTTGTATGCCAAATGACAAATCACAAGTGAGAGTAAGTTAATAAAATGTGTAGCCAACAAAGCTACACATACCCACAAGATAATAAATAAAATATGGTAAAAAAAAGATAACAAGTATATCATTATTATAAAATATCAGACTAATTTTGACTTCTGCTTCAGCAATGTTTACTGGTCAAAGAAACTTGAACTAATAGTGCCGAACACATAGTAAGGAACTACAAGCAGCTATTAGTAAGGAACTAATAGTGCTTCTGTTCTTGAATGCAAAGCTCAAGAAGAGTCCTCATTGCTTGTTTCTTCACTACCTTCCCATAGACTCCTCTTCCTAGTTTCATTGCTCTCTCCATCTCAACCATCCCAATACCACCACCACCACTTCTCTTCAATTCTTCCATCAAGGCCTTTAAAACCCTCTCATCGCTTCCCACCGCTTCCACAACACTATCCACCACCTCCTCCATAGCCGGAATCCGCCTCCCCCACCTCCTCATTGACTTCTCACATCCAAATGCTTCAGAATAAACTGCCCAAAAAGATGCCCTCAAAAAACCTTTTTCCTTTCCCCTCACCGTCCATCTCCTCATACCTTCCTCCAACCTGTAAACTATGCCACCCACTTCTAGTCCCCTATCAAGACCCATCTCAATCTCTATCATCTCCTGTTTTCCACATATACCCTCCTCAAATTTGCACCTTTTACAATTGCAACTAAAACACCAAGTCTTTGCCATTTCTCTGCGATTTCTCAAAGGCGAAAGCACATCGAAATATGCAAATGTGACCTCTTCACCTGCCTTAATATCTCTAGAAGCATGAACCATCACATAATCACCAACGTGCAAGCGCCTCGCGTTAGGATAACAAGAATGGTTGATGAAAGCGGCAAGTACCCATATCCCAACTCCATAGTAATCACTGTTTTTACCGAGTACTTTTGCTGAAATCGCATCTTCAACAAGAGAATTCACATCCAATATGCTTAATATCTTACCCATATCAAGCTTCTCATTTGAAAAGCTACTCCCTTCTGTTTCAGGCCTAAATAGACTTAAATCAGGCACTTCGAGGCCATCTTCGTCTTCACCAGTGGACAACCTACAAATCAAATGATGGGTTTTGTGGCATTTTGTGGCTGATTCAACAACCTTATCAATAAAATTCTTCCACATAACTAATTGTGCATTTTTTCCCAATTCTTCGCTGTTTGATTGGGGCAATATACCCCTCTCAGTGGCAATTGCCTTGGTGACAAACAACAAAGTACCAGCATCAATGTTCTTTGTTGCAAATAGGCCACGCCCACCCATCTCAGACTTCTTGATCTCCACAGCACCAATATACTCTGCGAGTTCCGGAGGCTTTCCACGAAACCCATTTACGACCCAATCAGAGAGATCGAAAGCTCCAGTTCTAGACAAGAACTCGAGTTTCTTGCATTTGTCCAAGTACCCATTAATGGTTTCAGAGTTAAGACTGGCCTGGGGATCAAGAAGAGCTGATTTGAAGCAGTCCAAAGCAGCACTGTACCTATTGAGATTGAGCAAGATCTTACCTTTGCAAAGCAGGGTCTTGAAATGAGCACTGTCAATTTTCAAAGCTTGGTAACAATCTCCCAAAGCATCAGTGAAATGTCGCAAGCGAGACAGCGCTTCGGCTCGGTTGGAGAGAGCCAAACAGAGGGATTTGTGGAGCTTGGAGAGGTGATCTGGGTCAGAGTGGTTGTGGGTGTTTGAGATTTGGTTATGGCAGAGTGAGATGAAGAGAGAATAGGCTTGTACGGACTCGTTCCATTCTTTTCTGAGAAGAAGTTCTGTGGCTTTGGACCTCAGTTGTTGCATCATCCTATCTTCTTCTTCTTCTAGATCTTCCATATCTGGTTGTTTTGATTCTCTCATCATCTTTGATGGTTGGGTGGGTATATGACTGTGTCTACTGGTTTTCTCTCATTTTCGATGCTGTTTTCTCGGGAGGTTTAAATGACGGGTATGTAACGGTCATATTTCTTGGCCGTTTTTTTATTTACTTACCTTTCCTTTTTTTTGGGGGTCTTGTTGCAGGTTGTATCTGCAACGGCTATGTTCGGGATTTTTAGTTACTATTAAAATACTCGGTTAAAAATATCAAGATGAAAAATGTTGGATTTTCATAATTCCTAAACAATAATGCTAAGTATTTTAATATATCAATAAAATATATTAACTAGACATAATATTTAGTGGGTTTCACATATGATGTGTGTTTTACACCCTGTTTGTTTGGGCGATAAACATTTTTTAATGAAATATATTTTTTATGAAATTTTTTTTTTAGAAAATGTTTTCTGGAGAAATAATTTTTCTATGTTTCGTAGTAATGGATGGTGAAATGGAGATGGAGGTGGTAATAGTGATAGGGATGGTGTGGCAATGTCTATGGTGATGTTGATGGTAGTGTGGTAACATTGATAAGATTTCGGTTTGAAAAACATTTTCACATTTTAAAAGTGAAAAATATTTTTTGCTTGCATAAATTTGTTTTCTGTTAACCATAAAAAATGTTTTCATTGATTTTTGTTTTTCATTATATTAAATGCTAAAAAATATGAAAAATATTTTCAAATGTATCAAATTTATCTTGAATATCTAACTTCCTTGGCATTTTCTTTTGTTTATTGACAATTCAAAAGGTTTTTTTTTTTTTTTTTGAATTGTAATGGGTTGTTTTAGCGTGATCATATTTTCATTTTTCACACACTTTAACATGTTTTTATAAACTTCTAACAAATTTTACAATTACATTAAACTGACAATTATAGTTAATGACCGCCCATTAAACTGTTATTAACATCTCTATTTTTTTTGTTATTTTTGTATCGCATTTTAATTTTTTATTTTAATGTAAAAAAATTATTTTCCTACTTAACATTTGTCATATAATAGCTAATAAGGGAAGCTTACATAGATTAAGGCAGAATGAACGAAAATCAATTTTTTTATTTTTTATTTCAATCTAAAAAAATTATTTTCCTACTTAACATTTGTCATATTATTACTGATGAGTAAGGTTTTAAAAAGCGGTCGCGACCATTACGTAACACTATTACATAACGATTATGATAGTTACTGCCACTATAGCGATGTAATGAAAATTTACATGAATAATGCGGTCGCGACCATTACGTAAAACACTATTACATAACGATTATGATAGTTATTACCACTATAGCGGTGTAATGAAAATTTACATGTATAATGACTGTTTCGGTATTACGTAACAGTCATAGCGATACCATAATGGCCCATTACACATTGTTACACATTTGTACAATATTCTAAATAGTTTCATTTCCAAAAAAAAAAAAAAAAAAAAAACACAAAACAAAACAAAACAAAAGCTTACAAAAAAAGAATTGTAAATATTTAACAACAATGGTTGTACTTATTTTTATAATCATTTTATTTAATATTTAATTGTAAATAATTTTTATTTTGTTACTGTAATATGTTGTCTAAAAAATATCTTTAAAAAAATAAATAAAACCAATAACTCAAAAATAATTTTTGTTTATGGCACTATTTTTATTTTGACAATCATTTCATCTAATACTTAATTGTAAATAATTTTATTTAGTTACTTGTAAAGTGTTGCCTAAAAAATAATTTTTGTTTATAGCACAGTTTTTTTATAATAATTTCATTTTATAATTGTGAATATTTTTTATTCAATTAGTTTAGGTATTGGTCAAAAAATAATTTGTAGACATTCAAAATTAATTATTCTTAAAATCATTAACTATTGAAATAAAATGTAAAAAAAAACTCCTGTTATAGTGATTTAAAAATATAGAATATATTGAATCATACTAAAAAAAATAAAAATTGATCAAAATCAATTTTAAATCATAATAAATGTGATTCTAATATATATATATATATGCATATCGGTAAATTTTTTTAAAATTGTATGAAATATTAAAAAAATTACGATTCTGATTACTGCAACTGTTATACTACAACCTTTACCCCTGCAATTGTAATTGCGCCACCGCAACCGATTTTCGAAAACTTGCTGATAAGGGAAGCTTACATAGATTAAGGCCTCGTTTGGGAACAGGCTAATTTAGTAACTTTTTGGCTAATTGGCTAAAAAGGTTGGTAAGAAAAACCTGTATGTTTGGGCCAACTTTTTGGCTAATTACGAAACGACGTGCAAAAAGTAGAGAGAAAAGGGAATCTTTGACTTTTTGGTATGAGTTGTTGGCTTTTTGGCTAAAAAGATAACTTTTTGGCTAATTGACTATTTTAGCCTCTTGCCAAACGAGGCCTAAGGCGGAATGAATTTAGAGTAATGCTATAATTATCATCGAGAAATGCTATAGTGTGCACCCTAAAAAAAGTGCATATAAGGTATGTCTTTCATAATTTTTTTACAAAATTTTATAATTTAAACACAAAAATGTTATAATTTTTCACTACAAAAAGTTATAACTTTTTTTCATTATAAAATGTCATAACAAAAATTACAGAGTGTCGTAACAAAGCTCCAAAGTATTATAACAAAAATCATAAGGTGCCATAACATTATCATCTCCCTAACTTTAGGGTTCACACCATAAATTCACTTAACTTTATCAAAAAATGTTATAACACACATCACACATAATCACAACTTTTATCACAAAAAATATAATTTTTTTATGATATGCACCTTTTTAAAACGTACACATTGTAGATTTCTCCTTACCACCACTTTATACTATCTTCAATGTATCACCCCTTATGTGCTAGCGTATCATTACATCAATGGTAGATTAACACATAAGGTGATATATAAAATGTGATAATTATAATATTATTGATGAATTTATATGGTTTAATTTATTGCTCAAATGAAAATGGGTTAATTTAAATGGGTTAAGTTTGAAAATGCTATTTAGAGAACAGTCTTCAAACCAAATGACATTTCATATACGCAATGATCAGTCATCTTGGGATTAGAAGATATTAACTAATTGAGTTGATAACTAATATTTGGTTCTTTGTTGCTGACAGTTGACTGATTGTCGAAAATTTTCTTTCGAATGTAATCTATTTGTTAATGGGTTCTTTCAATGTATTTTTGTATCTCATTCAAATGCTATACTGAATGTTTGTCACTTTTAGTTACGGAGTGCAGGATTGCACTGTATGAAGTTGGAGTTTATAAATGTGGAGCATGTGACCAATTTATTACAGGCACAAATGGATTCAAAGTGTCAAAACACCCCAAAACTGGAGATTAATATGAATTTTTATGGGTGTTAATTTATGTAGTTTCGATTTGAAAAGTACAATAATTGTTGGTTTGGATTGGTGTTTGTTAACACCACAATGGATTATATATAATCAATCATAATCAATATGACAATAAGTTACAACTACACACCACTTAATTCATAATCAAAGATCACAAAATGTTATAACCCAATATATGATACAACCTGAAAAAGGAGGCGTGTGTATAGAATTTTTCTTTACTTTTTTTTAATAGAATTTTTCTTTACTCCGTTTGGTTTAGTTTTAGAATCATGATTAATGTGTGAAGTTGCATTTTCAGTTATGAGTTTTTAGTTGAATTTTGAAAAAAGAAAATTTGTTTGGTTATAAGTTTTTGAGTTTTTGAAAATAGTTTTGAGTTGTATTTTAATTTGAATTTTTGAGTTTTGAGTCGTATTTTGAATTTTTTAAGATTTTTTTTAAATATTTAAAAAATTTCTTAATTTTATTTTTTAGGATAAATATTTTTTAGGAAAAATTAGTCTAAGGTTCCTCTCCCATTTTTAGTAATGGAAAAGATCTACAATATTATTTTTTGATGTTTAAGATCCCTCAACCCACACCCATCTATCACAGAGAAATTTGATATTAAGAAAGTATTTCCCAATTTCTATATCCGGGAATCAATCAACCATAAAAAGCAGAGTGAAGTCAATCTAATCGATCGATCATCGGAGGTAAGAGAGAAGAATGGCATAAATCATCGAAGCGATGGTGACATTCAAGCTCCAATCAGTAACAACCCTCGCATCGATTCAAGTTAAACCAATCAATTGTCTCGATTCGCTAAACCGAATCGACAATGACCGATAAGTGATGGATGAACTAAACGGTGAATGGAACTCAAATCGAAATTGAATAAGTTTATCTATTGAATTGCATTTCTATCTGCTTTGATTGAATGATTATCTGCTTTGAGTTTATGTGTTTAAACTGTTAATTGAAGGCCTTATCGGCATTCGATTTAGAAACCGCTTTGATGTTTTAGACTCAATAGAATATTTCTGATTTAATGATATATTTATCTGAAAATTGATTAGGAATGATTAAATCAGATTAAATTAAGTCAATTAAAGAGTTTGTCATAATTACCGAATTGCCATTTTGAGTGGACTTTGTCTACTTCCATCACTTGAGCCTTATACACTTGATTAAAACATTTCATCAGCCATTTCTTTGCTCCATAACCGACCAAACAAGTGAGAAAGGAGAGAAAATGAGAAGTAAGAGAGATTTGAGCTCATATTGGTGAATTAGCTTGGAGTGCTTGGAATTAAAGTGTAACTTGGCTAAATTGAGCTTGCTAGACTTGAAATCAACACTCTAGGTAAGGAATCCATTGTCTTCTTGTCATCTTGGAGCTTCATTTTGTATGATTCTTGCTCAATTGTAGAATTAAACCATGTTTGAGTCCATATAGGTTGATTCATACTAGAATTCATGTATGCATGTTGAATTTGTGGACTTTTGAAGTTGAATTCTTGAGAATGCTACATGCATGTCTATGTTTATATATTAGTCCATGTTTTCACTTTGTTTTGAAAGATTGGAGCTCACTTGAGCTAGTTTGGAAGCTTAAAACTGTTTTAAATCCATGCATGTCATGTTTGAGCTTTGTTCTTGAGAATTGGTTTGAAATTGGGTTTAATTGAAACACCCTTAGGCCTTGATTTCTTAAATTGAGCTTTAAAACTTGTTATTCTATGTGTTTGAAAGAGTTTTCCAGAAAATGGGCCCAAGAGGATCGAATTTGGAGCATCTAAGCTTGGTTTGAAACTCAGAGGTCGAATCTGGATTTTCCAGAATTTGGCCGTCCGCTCGAGCGGGGGAAGTGTCGCTCGAGCGGGGAATTCATGCTCCCAGTATTTCCTTGGCATGTTTTATACCGCCGAAGGGATTTTAACGCCGAGCGGAAAATCGCGATCCAAAGATCTTGCATCAGATCACTCGCCGAAAGGAAAGTTGACGCTCGAGCGGGGACCTTTGTTGGCTTATCCGCCGGCGGAAACTGCGCCGAGCGAGGCCCTGTTTTGAAAAATTCGAAATTGTATATCAGCACATTTTTGCATCCTCATCCCATCCTAGGCATTCTTAGGCCTAGTTTAAGGCATCTTAATGAGGATTTACACATAGAACCACACCGAGGAAATTTTGGGGATTTAAATTATATCCTTCCGACTGTGAACTTAGTGTGTGTTCTATTTATTGACTGTTTAGGGTTGGCTCTCGGGGACGCGCTCTAGCTGCAATTAGCCTAATCTCTGTGAGTAACAGATTGTGTAAAGATATGTTCAAATGGTTATATTTTGAATACTGAACTGAACTGTTTATTGAACTGATATTGTTTATGGAATGAATGTATGTCTTGTATTTCGAACTGTATTGTGGTATCCTTAGCACCCACTGTTATTGACTGTTACAGAGCTCTGTCGGTTTCCTTGTGGAACCATATCATTCTTGATTGATGGCCATCATTATTGTTGGGTTCATATGCCCGGTCCTTTCTGGACCCTCTGTTTATAGGCTAATGGATGTACCACATATGACCGATTGATTGAAATATCGATTGATCGAAATATCGAAAGATTGAAATATCAGATAATGAATTGATTTCATTATCAGAAGGGACATTCATTCATAACCTCTTTACATCGTATGTTATTCACTGGGCTTTAGCTCACTGCTTATATATATATGTAGGTTCTCAGAACTGCATCGAGCTAGGAGCGTGATTGATCCCCGCTTTTGTCAAGCGACCTATGTGCCTCATCGAGGTTCCGAGTTGCCATGTTATGGCTTGGGGTGTTTTTGTGTCCTCTGCCGGCTTCTCTCACTGTTGTCTTGTTGTCTAGGGACTTGATCCTCGCTTACCGATCAGATATGATTGTATAGAATGTACTGGTTGAACCGTATGAATGCATAAAATGTTTTTGACATATCGATTTTCACAGCTCACTGGACACTAATTATTTACTGTTTTCGCTTCCGCCAGCATACTCTGTTTGATTGTTTTATCGCTCAGAGCCTTTGGTAATCTCGGATTCGCCGCCATTCTGATGCTAAACCCATAGTAGGGTTTGGTCGTGACAGAGTGGTATCGAGCGATACTTAACCATTTAGTTATACCGCACACACTTGTCCTAGTGAGCTACAGAGTGTCCTAGAAAAGCAATAAGGGCATCTCATGAAGTTGAAAAGTGTGTGCTTATGATCGATCGATTATATGTTAAAGTGTTAAACTGCTTAAGTGTACAATCGCTTATAATGATAATCGTTATAATCGCTATAGTGAAATGGATAATGCAAATGAACTCAATCATCATCCTCTCGAGGCCGTAATGGCCAGACTTGAACAAATGATGGACCGATAATTGAAAGACTCGAACAACAACCAACCAATTTCACCTCTCCTCCTCCTCCTGCAACCTAACAAAATGTACGTAATGTGAATGCTAATGAGGTGGACATTATTGCAATCGACTCGTAAATTCAAGAAAATGAAACCGCCGTCCTTTCAGTGGAGGCTTGAACCGTTAAAGGTCAAGCCCGGTTCTTGAGACTGAAAAAGTTGTTTGAGGTTTTTCCGTGTTCAAGCAAACAAGGTATTGTTAGCAACCTTCACCCTTCGTGAAGAAGCAAGAAGGTGGTGGATGTTGACCCGTGATGCAAATACTATTGTGACTTGGGCTCGCTTAAGGAGTCCTTCTTTGAAAAGTATTTTCCCAAAGGCATCAGTGATGTAAAAGTGACTGAGTTTGAGCAGTTGAGACAGGCAAAACGCTCAAGGTTTAGCGAGTATGAGAAGAATTTACCGAACTTGCTAGGTATGCACCACATATGGTGGATACCGATTATAAGAAGGCCAGGAGGTTTGAAGGCGGCCTTAGTGTTGCTATCCAGGACCGAATAAATGTGTTAAAAATGCCAACTTATGTGGGTGTTCTCGACCGAGCATTGATGGCCGAGACAAACATTGCAGCGGTGAAACAATCTGAAACACCAACAACTGAGTGGCAAGGAAAAAGACAGGGTGTTAAATTTAAGAAAGGCAAGCATAACCCAGCAAACAAGAAACAGAATACGGGGTCGACTACTAGCCCCAGCCAAGGGAGTGGATTTACTCCACCCTGTTCCATATGTGGCAACAAGCACAAAGGGGTTTGCTACCAGATTTCTGGAGCTTGTTTCAGGTGTGGCAAGGTGGGCCTAATTAAAGACCGCCTCTACCCCTTGACCAAGAGTAAAGCCGCACGAAAGAAGAAAGATCAAATGTAGCACCAAAACCGAACCCCAAAGCTACCGAGAAAGAGCCTATGAGGCAGGGCCGAGTGTTCGCCCTAGTACCGGAGACGGCAAAACACCGAGATCAAGTCGGTATCCTCTCTATCTCAGGCTCAAAATGCTTATGTATTGATTGATTCGGTCTACACATTCTTATGTGTCGCATGCTTTTTCGCCAGAAATTGACTAGACCCTTAGAACCCATGAACTATCCGCTAGTCAGATTATCACTGTTGGGGATCCATGACATGTGCATATATGTATCCCGCCAGAGATTATTGTTGGGGATATGCATCTGTTTATTGATTTACTACCGTTGAACATAGATCATTTCGATGTAATATTGGGGATGGATTGGCTACAAAAATATCATGCCACTATAGACTGTGTAACAAAACAAGTAGTTTTCCGTCCACCGGGTTTGCCTGAATTTGTGTTTAATGGGAGTGGAGTAGTACCTCCTCCATACCTGATTTCTTCTGTAAAGGCTGTCAAATTGATTAGAAAGGGGTGTAAAGGATATCTGTGTTCTGTATTGACTGTACCTGCTAATGATAATGTTAAAACTGATGTGAATTGCATTCCTATAGTCAGAGAATTCCCAGATGTATTTCCAGATGATTTGCCAGGGGATTTGATTGACAGGGAAATTGAATTTATTGTGGATGTGGTTCCGGGTACACAGCCGATATCTAAAGCTCCTTAATGGCTCCAATCGAATCAAGGAATTGAAAGTACAATTGCAGAACTGTTAGACAAGAAGTTTATCGACCCAAAGATTTCACCGTGGGTGCACCTGCTTTTGTTTGTAAGAAGAAAGATGGTTCATCGAGACTGTATTGATTATCAAGAATGAACAAGGTAACTGTAAAGAATAAATATCTATTACCACGTATTGATGATTTATTTGACCAGTTACAGGGTGCACAAATGTTTTCCAAGATCGATCTTAGATCGGGGTATCATCAACTGAAAGTCAAACCAGAAGACATTGATAAAACTGCTTTTAGAACGAGGTATGGCCACTATGAATTTTTAGTTATGCCGTTCGGAGTTACGAATGCCCCTGCTGCATTTATGGACCTCATGAACAGAATTTTTAAACCATACCTTGATGATTTTATTGTGGTATTTATTGATGACATATTGATTTATTCTAAGACTGTTGAAGAACATGAACACCATCTGAGACTTGCCCTGCAAACCTTAAGAGAACAGAAACTGTATGCTAAATTGTCTAAATGTGAATTTTGGCTTGACCATGTTATGTTTTTGGGGCATGTTGTTAGCAAAGATGGAATCTCTGTTGATCCATAGAAAATTGAAGCTGTAGTGAACTGGCTTAGACCAACCAATGTAACTGAAGTCCGAAGCTTTTTGGGATTGGCTGGATACTACAGAAGATTTGTCAAAGACTTCTCCAAAATTGCCTTACCACTGACTCAGTTGACACAGAAAGGAATATCATTTGACTGGACTGACCAGAGGGAATCAGCATTTCAAGAATTGAAAACTAGACTTGTGACTGCACCGATTCTGACTCTACCTTCAGGTACAGATGGTTATACTGTATTTAGTGATGCTTCTCATCAGGGTTTGGGATGTGTTTTAATGCAGAATGGGAGAGTTATTACTTATGCTTCCCGACAGTTGAGACCGCATGAAAAGAACTACCCGACCCATGACTTAGAACTTGCTGCAGTAGTTTTTGCACTGAAAATTTGGCGTCACTATTTGTATGGAGCAACCTGTGAAGTGTATACTGACCACAAGAGCCTGAAGTACTTTTTCACCCAGAAAGAACTGAATATGAGACAGCGGAGATGGCTTGAACTGATAAAAGATTATGATCTACAGATATTGTACCATCCGGGAAAAGCCAATACCGTTGCCGATGCTTTGAGCCGAAAATCGATTGGGAACTTAGCCTGTTTGCTGACTGGACAGAAAGAGTTGCTTCTTGATCTGGAAAAGTCTGAATTTGAAATCGTTTTGAGAGAACAGGGTGGAACAATAGCTGCCATTACTGCTCAACCAAATTTTGATTGAGGAAATTAAAGAAAAACAACAACTGGATGATTTCTTGAAAAAGGTTATTGAAGAAAGGGATTCAAAACCGAGACCGGGGTTCAAATTTGAGAACAATGTTCTGACATTTCAAGAAAGACTGTGTGTACCAAATGACACTGAATTGAAAAGAAGAGTTCTGCAAGAAGGCCACAGTTCGAAGTTTTCGATTCACCCAGGGAATACGAAAATGTACCAAGATCTGAAACAGAATTTCCGGTGGCCAGGAATGAAGAAGGAAATTGCCGACTTTGTGTCTAAATGTCTTCATTGCCAACAGGTCAAAGCTGAACATCAACGACCTGCTGGATTACTACAACCCTTGCCCATACTAGAGTGGAAATGGGAGCATATCACGATGGATTTTATCGTTGGATTACCTCGCTCCAGGAAAGGTATGGACTCTATTTGGGTTATTGTTGATAGATTGACTAAATCGACACTTCCTACCAAGACAATTTATAATGCGCATAAATTGGCGTATCTATATTGATGAAATTGTGAGATTGCATGGAGTGCCTCAGATCTATTGTTTACAGGATTCAAGTTTACATCGAGCTCGGCAGAGCCTACAGATCGCATTGGGTACCGAATTGAGGCTAAGTAGTGCCTATCATCCTCGCAGATGGATGGTACCAAAAAGGACCATCCGGACTCTAGAGGACCCATCGAGAATGTGTGTAATCGGACTTTCGTGAAATTGGGAAAGTATTTGCCAATTGGTCGCTTACAACAACAAATACCATTCGAGTATCGGTATGGCGCCGAGGCATTGTATGGCAGAAGTGTAGATCTCCAATCACTGGGCAGAGTTGGAGATGGGCCTTGCTTGGGCCCTAATTGTGTATGAAACAACCGAAAAGATAAAATCGATATGTAGACCGAAACCGCCAGAGTAGATGTAAGAGTTATGCAGATATCAGAAGACGAGATAGAGAATATGAAGTGGGTGATCACGTGTTTGTGAAAGTGACCCCAATGAAAGGCCAGACTCGCTTTGGAGTCAAAGGCAAGTTAGCGCCGCGGTATGTCTGGACCGTGACGATTATTGAGAAAATCAATCCGGTGGCGTATCAAGTTGCGCTTCCTCCGAAATGGAGCATATGCATAACGCCTTCCACATTTCGATGTTGAGACTACCTCCGGATCCGTTTCATGTGATTGAGCCTACTCGGATAGTGCTTAGTGATGACTACACTTACGAGGAACGGCCTATATAGAATGTAAACCGACGGATCAAGAAACTGAGAAACAAAGAGATCCCGCTAGTGAAAGTTGATTGGCAGAACCATGGTGGTGTGTATGCCACTTGGGAAAGGGAAGATGACATGGCTAGGCGATATCCTCGATTTGTTCCTCACGAACCTGCTTTTCTTCGATCGAAGGTAACTCGAGTTTAGATGACTAAACTCCTTATAAGGAGGGAGATCAGAATAACCTCGCATCGACATCAAGTTAAACCACCGAATTGTCTACCGACATCGCTAAACCGAATCGATAATGACCGATAAGTGAATGGATGAACTATCAATGCATCGAATGGAACTGAAACTGAAATTGAATAAGTTTATCTATTGAATTGCATTTCTATCTGTTTGATTGAATGATTATCTGTTTGAGTTTATGTGTTTAAACTGTTAATTGAAGGCCTTATCGGCGGCCGATTTAGAAACCGTTTGATGTTTTAGACTCAGTAGAATATTTCTGATTTAATGATATATTTATCTGAAAATTGATTAGGAATGATTAAATCAGATTAAATTAAGTCAATTAAAGAGTTTGTCATAATTACCGAATTGCCATTTTGAGTGGACTTTGTCTACTTCCATCACTTGAGCCTTATACACTTGATTAAAACATTTCATCAGCCATTTCTTTGCTCCATAACCGACCAAACAAGTGAGAAAGGAGAGAGAATGAGAAGTAAGAGAGATTTGAGCTCATATTGGTGAATTAGCTTGGAGTGCTTGGAATTAAAGTGTAACTTGGCTAAATTGAGCTTGCTAGACTTGAAATCAACACTCTAGGTAAGGAATCCATTGTCTTCTTGTCATCTTGGAGCTTCATTTTGTATGATTCTTGCTCAATTGTAGAATTAAACCATGTTTGAGTCCATATAGGTTGATTCATGCTAGAATTCATGCATGCATGTTGAATTTGTGGACTTTTGAAGTTGAATTCTTGAGAATGCTACATGCATGTCTATGTTTATATATTAGTCCATGTTTTCACTTTGTTTTGAAAGATTGGAGCTCACTTGAGCTAGTTTGGAAGCTTAAAACTGTTTTGAATCCATGCATGTCATGTTTGAGCTTTGTTCTTGAGAATTGGTTTGAAATTGGGTTTAATTGAAACACCCTTGGGCCTTGATTTCTTAAATTGAGCTTTAAAACTTGTTATTCTATGTGTTTGAAAGAGTTTTCCAGAAAATGGGCCCAAGAGGATCGAATTTGGAGCATCTAAGCTTGGTTTGAAACTCAGAGGTCGAATCGATTTTCCGTATTTGGCCGTCCGCCGAAAGGGGAAGTGTCGCCGAAAGGGAATTCATGCTCAAGATTTTTGGCATGTTTTTTATCCGCTCGGCCGAAGGATTTTAATGCTCGAGCGGGAAAATCGCGATCCAAAGATCTTGCATCAGATCACCGCCGAAAGGAAAGTTGACGCCGAAGGGGACCTTTGCCGGCTTGTCCGCTCGAGCGGGAAACCTGCGCTTGAGCGGAGGCCCTGTTTCAAAAATTAAAATTGTATATCAGGCACATTTTTGCATCCTCATCCCATCCTAGGCATTCTTAGGCCTAGTTTAAGGCATCTTAATGAGGATTTACACATAGAACCACACCGAGGAAATTTTGGGGATTTAAATTATATCCTTCCGACTGTGAACTTAGTGTGTGTTCTATTTATTGACTGTTTAGGGTTGGCTCTCGGGGACGCGCTCTAGCTGCTATTAGCCCAATCTCTGTGAGTAACAGATTGTGTAAAGATATGTTCAAATGGTTATATTTTGAATAATCGAATCGAATCTTATTGAACTGATATTGTTTATGGAATGAATGTATGTCTTGTATTTCAATCAGACAGGCATCCTTAGCACCCATCGTTATTGATCACAGAGCTCACGGTTTCCTTGTGGAACCATATCATTTCTTGATTGATGGCCATCATTATTGTTGTCAGTATGGCTGGTCCTTTCTGGACCTACCGCTTATAGGCTAATGGATGTACCACATATGACCGATTGATTGAAATCGATTGATGAAATATCGAAAGATTGAAATATCAGATAATGAATTGATTTCATTATCAGAAGGGACATTCATTCATAACCTCTTTACATCGTATGTTATTCATCGGGCTTTAGCTCACCGCTTATATATATATGTAGGTTCTCGCCTGCATCGTGAGCTAGGAGCGTGGGATTGATCCCCAGTTTTGTCAAGCCAGCCTATGTGCCTCACTGCGAGGTTCCGAGTTGCCATGTTATGGCTTGGGGTGTTTTTGTGTCCCCCGTCGGTCTCCTCACTGTTGTACTGTACTGTTGTCTAGGGACTTGATCCATGTTCTGACTGACTGTATATGATTGTATAGAATGTACTGTGTTGAACTGTATGAATGCATAAAAATGTTTTTGACATACAGATTTTCACAGCTCAATGGACACTAGTTATTTACTGTTTTGGCTTCCGCCACATACTCTGTTTGTTGTTTCTGCTTTATCGTGCAGGCCTTTGGTAATCTCGGATTACTGGCCAGTTACGGTGCTAAACCCATAGGGCCGGGTTTGGGTCGTGACATCCACCCATTCGTAATCCTCAACATCTTCGATCATTACACTCGTCTTAAGTCCCAATCACAACCACCTCATGCCGCCGCCAACAGCGGCGAAGCAACCCCTTCACCTTCCCCAGCGAGCGTCTTCGGCTATATCATCGGTGTCCAGAAGGGATGCACGGTCAAGATCTTCAACAGCTTCGAGCTCCTCTCTGATCCCTCCACCCATTCTCTCGATCGACCTTCCTCAAGAAAAAACAACTTTATAAGTATTTTCCAATTTCTAGATATTGGAATGGTATTCAACTGGAAGTGAAGTTCAAGAAGCAGATATGCAAATACACAAAACTTTGATGGATATTAATGAAAGCCCTATGTATGTTCTTCTCAACCCTTTAATCAATCATGCACAGAAGGATCTTCCAGTGACTATATATGAAAGTGAGTCGCACGCCATGTATAGGATTCCATAGCTTATTTTTGTCCGTTCAAGCTACACTATTGAGACATTGGAAGTAGAATGAATCTCAGTTGACCATGTTGCCCACCTTAAACCAAATTTCTTTGATTTGGAAAGAATTTCTATGTGAAGTCCAGAGAAAATTCGACCAGAGAAATTCTCTGTAAACCAGAGTTTATCTGAACCATAATTTCTCTATAAAGTCCAAAGAAAATTCAACCAGAGAAATTCTCTGTGAGTGATGTTCAATTGCTTGGAATGATGATCATTGTAAGTGATTTTCCCCAATACCTTTTGTTGACGGTAGTGCAATATTTGCAAACATTTCCAGAGATCTAAAGATTGAAGTCAAGAATGTGTTTTTTTCGAATCCGAATATTGAAATTTCAAATGTCACTAAGGAATTGGCCTAACAAGTTTTCTAGTTCTAAAGCTTACAGAATTGGTATCTATTTGTCTCTATTTTTGGTGTTTGAGTAATTTAATTTTCTCTGGTTGTTCAATTTTCTCTAGATTGAAATTTTATCTGGTTGTTCAATTTTTTCTGGATTGAAATGTTTAATCCATGTTTATGCGCGCCAAGTTTTGATTATTTCTCTTCAATCCCTCTCTCCTTATCCCCACCAAATTTTTCTAATTTAAACCAGAGAAATTCTCTGGTTTGGAAATCTATAGGTTATTTGTGTATATTTCTTGGTTTCAATGCTCACCAACCAAGATGTGCAATGGTTTGGTTTTGAGTACATTTTAAGCTCATCGTGAGATTATAGATGTTTGCGGTTTGAAGGATTCTGACTTGTTTGCAATATATATTAAAAGAGTTTGAATCCAGTGAAATTTTAATTTTCTCTACCCTGATTGAAATTTTCTCCGTGATGTGTCCAAAGAAATTTGAAATTTTCTCTGTGATGTGACCAGAGGAAATTCTCTGGATCGAATTTTCTCTAGATCAATGTTAAGAGATCTTAGACATTATGAAAATATTGAGTGTCTTTTATACTATAAAATCTTAATACCAAGGACCTTAAAAAAAATCTCCTATGTTTTATTGTGAATATTTATTTATTTAATGCGCACTGTATTTTTCTTTAATATTTAAAATATTTAAAATATTCAAATGAGTTATAATTTTTATTTTAAATATATATTTTTATTTTATTTGTTTTAATATTTAAAAAAAATTAAAATTTTTTCACTTTTTTTTTAAAATTTTAAAAAATTTTGGATCGCCCATATATATTTAATTTATAACAAATTATTTGGCCAATACTTTAAAAAATAACAAAATATTTTTTTGAAAATATCAAAAATATTTTTCTTCAAAAATAAAAATAAAAAAATTATTTTTTGAAAAAATATAAAATAAAAAATAATTTTAAAGAACAAAATAAAAAAATTGATTTTATTTTTTTAAATAGAGTTTTTAAAAAAGTTTTGTTATGAGTTTTTTAATTGAGTTTTGAGTTGTCTGTTTGGTTATGAGTCTTGAAAATAGTTTTTGAATTGTGTGTTTGGTTATAAATTTTAAAAAGAGTTTTGAAATTTTTTGACTAGAATCACGATTCCAAAATTAAATCAAACACTAATGGTTGAAGAATGATCTTTGAAGAATGAATATATTTTGGGCATGAAGCCGAATTTTTGGTACAAAAAAGGCAACAAAAAAAAAAAGGGTAAATTACACGACACCCTTGAGATTTATATTTATGCTTTCCTCTCTCATCTTTTGAAAATTACATCTCTCCCGAGGTTTAAAGTTTCATTATAAATTCCCTTCAAAGAATTTAATTTTTTTAAATACCAATTTTGCCCTCATTGGGTAAATTACATTGACACCCTTCACATTTTAAAAATTACAATCCCCTCCCTGAGGTTTAAAGTAGCATAACCAATTGCCTCCTCAGTTAGTATTAGTTGGAAAAAAAATTCATTGAAAAAATAAATTATTTAAAAAAAATTAATTGAAAAAAAATTTTGTTAGTAAAATTTTTAAATTTCTGTTTAAATTTTTTAATTTTTGTTACATTTTTTCAATTAATTTTTTTTCCAATTAATCAACTAATACTAACCGAGGGGGCAATTGGTAATGCTACTTTAAACTTTAGGGAGGGGATTGTAATTTCTAAAATGTAAGGGGTGTTAATGTAATTTACCCAGTGAGGGCAAAATTGGTATTTAAAAAAATTAAATTGCTGAGGGAGAAATTTGTAATGAAACTTTAAACCTCAGGGAGTGAGATATAATTTCCAAAAGATGAGGGGGAAACTGTAATAAATATAAACCTCAGGGAGAGTCAGTGTAATTTACCCAAAAAAAGATGAAAGAGTAATTTTTTTCATTATATATATATATATATATGTTTTTTTTTTCTCTATATTTGTTGATTTATATCTTGAATTGGAAAGTGTTCATATTTTTCTTCTCTTTAGCTTTCAATTTATTTATTCTTTTCTTTTCTTTTCTCTTTGAGTACTAAGGTGTTAGGATAATACAAACGTATTTCTCCCTAAATTTGTGCATTAGAATGTGTTTGACACATATTGGTTTCTCTTTAAAAATTTTTTTTTGTATATTACATAATCCTTCTCAACTTCATTCTAACACCCAAAAAAAATTGTAAAGACCTTAATGTAGTAGAGTCACTTTTCAAAGAAAAAATTTACAATAATGTTTACGGTAATCATATTTTCTTATTATGTATTGCTTATCATCTTATGTGTTAATACTATATTAGTATTAAATATGAGTAGTTAAGGTAATTGTACGGGAAAGAAATAAACCTTCTCGTATAATCCTGTTGACCAAATCAAGGCCCTCCAGACGCCGCTTTATCACCTGAAAACACAAACGTGAGCTAGCCGGCGGGTGTGTGCCGAAAACCTCTCCGATGCCCAAGTCAGTAAGCTTGACAAGTAGACAAAAGCTCTGTATATTCAGAAAACAATGTTGTGTTAACTCTCCATAGGTGATGTTTGTAAGCTTTTATAGGTTCCATGTGGCACAATCCCAATAGGACTTTTATTTCTCCATGCAGAGTCCTCTTAGGATTCAATCACCTGAAGGATAATCCTTATCCTCCAATACCCCCCTCACTGCTTTAAACCAAGTGAGATAGTTTTACCATGGCCGAACTACCAAACGACCGAAATAATACTTCCATACTAGACAGGTAGGTGTGGCCGATCTAACTTCGAGTCCGGCTCTTTCTTTCTTTGCTTCTATCTCGGCTTCAAATGCTAAGACCGAGCTATCCATAGAAGTGCCGAGCCGAACTAACTCAGAACAGTCCTGAAGAAGGCTTATCATACTTCGGTTTAGAGGACTTGATCGAGATAACCGTAATATACTGCGATCGACATAACATTTGGTACTTCAGAGACCGAACTAACTTCGGGGCCCTTCTACTCGCTTTCAGATTTTGGCCCATACTGCCCATTACTTAGTTCGCCCAATTTCCATATAAATTACCCTCTCAATTGCTCTTTAATCCCATTTGCGTAGCATGATAGGGATTACATGTTTATAAACCAGGCTAAAGTTTTAACCTTTCCAGCCGAGCTTCATTTAAACCGAGCTACCTTTATCCGGTCAAAACGTCTCTTTAGTCACAGAAACTGAATCGCTTCTCCTTCCATGACACGTGGCACTGCTTGGCAATCTTAGCTGCCGCGCTGCCTTCGTGTTTCGCAATTTTGAACAAATCCCGCTTTTCACCTTTCTACCTAAAACAAACCCTTGCTATTTTGACTCACCCTCACTTTTACTCGCTCATCTTCTCTCTTGTTCCCGAGCCTTGAGCTTGAACTTGTGTGGTTCGAGTTCTTCATCACGCTTTTGCTTTCATCTTTCTAGCTTTTTGACCGTAAGTCGCTTCAAATCTGTTTTTTCCTTCTTTGTCTTTGCTTTCGTTAAATCCATAGCATACTGCTCATGTGTTTTTACAAAACACTATTTTTGCTTTCATTCTCCACTAGTCTATGTTTTTTCTGGAAAAAAACTCCATTAAGAACCCTGTGAACTTCATGAAGTAATCTGTAGAACGCTATTTTGATTCATAAACATGTCCTAACCGAACTAGGATACTGTTTGTGCTATATGTAGATCTATCCAGATCATAACCGAACTAGAACTTGTGAATATATCAGTAGTTTCAATAAGTCAATACCTTCTTATTTACTTTAGCCAAGATAAACGAACCGAACTAAGTCTGAACTTAGTATACTGGAAACCTTAGCCTTCGACTGAGCTAGGTCTTTGCTAAGCCGCCTTCCTTAGTTTTAAATTGAACTAAGAAAGCTGCCCCTAGAGGCTCGACCGAGGTAACAAAACTCGTAGTTCAAACCGAGATAACCAACCCTATACACAAACCGATCTATCGAACCCCTTGCTCAATCCGAGTTACCAAGCATCTTATTGAAACCGAGATAGAACCTATAGCATCCCACATAGCCGAAGTAGGGCTTCTTTTATCTTGCTTTGATTTTGTAGCACGGTCAACGATCTGTGCTTAACACCTTTGTTTTCCACTTTGCAGACTTAGGTTGCCCAGGCACTCCTCTGCGCGCTCAACCGAGCTACTGAGCACAATTTTTCGACCGAACTAATTTATTTATAACTTATAAAATAAATTGGAAAGTATAGATTCTTAGTAGAGACACCAGGTGGTCTAGCCGAATTCCGAAAAGACTATAACATTCCTGACTATGTCCACCTTGCCCTAGCAAAAAAAGGTGTCACACCATGGGGGAATGAAGACTTTGTACCCTTTATCCTTCTTTCAATAATAGAAACCGGACTAAGATTTCCAGTCCAACCCTTAATCTGTGAATTCCTTAGGCAAACCAGAATATGCCCAACCTAGCTTTCCACCAATTCATACCGTATAATAATGGGAATAGCCCAACTAAACCGCCAAGCCGGTCTTAACCTCGGTCTAGCCGAACTGTTCCACCAATATTCCATAGGATCAAAAGAAGATGGGTGGGTCTATTATTTGAGAATACGTCGCCGGCGTGAAAAAATAATAAAGGATACGCCAGATAAAGACTTAAACGATGACAATTTTTTTGGGTGTCAGGGAACTTTGAGGATCATCAAGCCCAGATTCCTGGCCGAAGTATAAACTGGAAAAAAGGAATCCCTGGTATAACTTACTTCGGTTTCCTTTTATTCTTTTCTTTTACCTCGGCTTCTAATTATAAAACTGATCTAACAGTTTGTCTTCTTTTTGCAAATTCAACCCATCTTCAATCATTGTACAACTACCCCAACCTTGATACTCTCCGCGCCGCACTACGATATCCAGAACGGAGTTGGGCTAAACTGTTAAATTTTGAGCCGACCTACAGATACAGCGGTCGCCGAAAAGCCAGAGTAACTGACTTTTTGTTAGTAGACGCTCCCGCACCGGACCCAACCTTGCCGCAAATCAACTTAATCCCACTGACTGCTGAAGAAGAAATGGCCAAAAGGAACAGAGTCAGGGCCCTCTTGACCGAGACAAACAGGGCCGAGGTACCACCATCGAACCAATCACAAGAAACCGTGGTGGCCCTACCATCGCAACAACCCTCCACATTATGTCGACCTAAGTGCACCCGGACTATTGAGACCGAACAACGTTTAGTCGATGAAGACGAAACCACACTTCCACCGAGCCACCCACCAAGTCCGCAACCGGAGCCCATTGACCGAGCTAGCTCCTCCAAATGGGCTCCCAAACTTACCTTTCAGAACCGAGACATTGAAGACATTGATTCGGTGGTTGCAGAGAAGGACCACTTACTGGCTTTCAACCTGGCCAAGAGTGTATGTCTTCCAAAAGACATGGAGCACCACAACCAATTGAACATTGAGTTGAAGGCCATCCGGTCTTCAACGAAGTCTATGATCCTGGTAAGTAGCTCTCTTTTTTCTATCTTTGTTTTCCAACTGTTAGTCCGGCTAAAGAGAAAGTTGCTACTCTTTTGCAGGCCATTCAGAAAAACAACATCGCACACAGGAAAGTGTGGAGCTCCGGAGAACAACAAGGCAGGCCATGGCCGAAGCCGAAGCCAAGACCTCCGAGCTCAAACAATCCCAAGTTAGGACGGCCGAGCTGGAGGCCGAGGTAACTCACCTAACCGGGCTAGTTACCTCAGCAAATACTAACAAACAAAGAGCTCTAACTGTAGACACCCCATTTTTGACCGCCCTTAAGACTTGGACGCCACTACTGACGGTTTACTTGGTGGTGAAAGTTGTGTAGTGCAAAGGTTCAATTTCTTCGGCAAGAGGAGAGTCAAATCCTAACCTCACACCCCATTTTGGACCAAAGCCATTTTGAATGGTTTTTACACCTTAAAACCCTCTCTTTCAAAACCTTTTTGAAAATAAGTTCCTACGATGTTCTTACGCTCGCATTTTGTTAAATATTGCGTTTTTCGACAAACCGAGCAAGGACAGAGTAGAAATGAATGAAAGAGAGATGAACTCTTCGAAAAATATTTCCAAATACCTTGTTTAGGGGTTTGGAGTTGAAGAAAAGAGGAGAGGAGAGAAGAAACCCAGTTGGGGAAGGAGTTAGGCATGAACTGTTAAGAGAGAGACGAGAAATCCTCGCCAAATCAGGCCTATCCTTTTGAATACTTAGATTTCAGCTATGAGGCCACCACCGTTGGAAATCTTACTTCCGGGGCTTCAATTTTCATTCAAGAATCTCCTCGAGCCGAGTCCAGATGGGAGAGATATGGTTGTTGGAAGTTGGGTATCAATCCGGTTGGACCGAAACTAGGCAGTCTTCACTAAAAGAGGGATATCTCTTAGCACACATGGAATTTTGAGGTGAGGCTTCCAAAATTGGAAAGAAGACTTCCGGGGCTACAGTTTAGCCTCAAGAATGACCTGAAAAGGAATCCAGATGAAGGAATTTAGGCTTTCTTCAAAACAGGAACTAGGAGTAATTTTTGTTTCTGGCTCCTACGGGAATGTGCCGGCCATGAATGGCCAATGCCGGCCCTATGCCGGCCAAAAATGACCCCTGCCAGCCATCAATGAACCACTGCCTGCCATCATTGATGGCCTAAGCACCCTCTCAGAGGTGTTTCACTGAAGATCTTTTGAGCCAATCGAATTTGATTCCTCCATACACGTGTATGGAGGGATGAAGCTCTTGCCAAGCTTGTTCAAGAAGCTTTGAATTGATTTTTCTCTATATAAGGAGAGGCCTTCTCTCCTTAGCAGAGGTTCAGCTCTTTTGACAAGAGATATAGCTCTCTCTCTATATATTTCTTGCTCTCTCTCTATATTGTTGTGGTCTTAGCCCATTTTCCTTGCATTTTTGCACTACACCTCCAAGCCTACCACCTCCATCATCCATTCCATCACCTTGGAACTGATTTTCAAAGGTTAAAGAGCCCCCATCTTGGTCCAGAAGTTGCTGAAAGCCTGCTCTTCAAGGGTAAGTCTTCATTTCCCATTTTCTTGCATTATTTTGCTCTATTGCTCAGCATTACTTGCAAGCATTTTTGGACTTTTTCATAAACTAAAAAGTGTCATATTTTGAGCTCCTCTTGAATATTGTATAAGGACACTTTTATGTTTGAGGCCTCCTACACCCTTGCATGCTTTACCCCTCTTTGTAGGCCTTTTTTTGCATCATATCTTAGACCTACTTGTGAGCATATTCGAGATTTTCCATAAACTGTAAAGTGCCTTATTTTGATCCCCTCGTCAACTTTGTTGAAGGGCTCTTCTCTGTTTGAGACCATCTAAGGTTCCTTGTGCTATATCTCTCCTTTTAGGGCCATTTTTGCATGATAGATTAGCCCTACTTGTGATTATTTTTTAGATTTGATCTAAACTGGAAAAAGTCTTTTTTTGACATCCTCTTTAAGATTGATTAAGGTCTTTTTGATTTTTGGGGTCATCTTCCCCCATGCATGCTTTATCTCTTCATGTTTAGAGCCATACATGTGAGTATTTGCATTGCCCTTGTTTTTTATTTATTGGCCATCGAAATCCAAAGGATTTTAGTGGCCTTGTTGTGTTCTTGAAGGCCAAAATTAGAGGGGGGTGACCCCCTCTCTCCTTGTCTTGTTTGGTGGCCTTTTTGCCTTCCAAAGAGACCCCATTTTGCATGCCTCTAGGCCTTGTTCCAGGCCCTTTTCAGTGGGTTTTGGGACCCTCTTGAGCCATTTCCAGAATTGGTTTGGCCTTGTTGAATGTCCATCTTGCATGTGCCTAATAATCCCTTGTGTGGCCCTCCAAAGAAGCCCCTCATTTTGGCATGCATTGGCCACATTTCCATGATTATTTGGGCATATTTTGGCTTGTTTTTGTTCACTAATTTTTGCTGGTTTGATGAGTTCTTACCTGCTTCATACACTTGCCATGTAAACCATGTCTACTAGCCAATCTTGCATGCTATGTTAGTTCATCATGCTAGCATCTTTTGGCCATGCTTTGAACAAGAAATGTTCATGTTTTGGGGCTGCCCTAGCTCTATATTTATGCTTCTTAGTCAAATAATGCATGCTTTGTATAGCTGTAGTGTAATTGACCTTGCAAGCTTTGTGTTTCGGTGATGCATGCATGCTATCTTTGAGATATTTAGATGATTTGGCATCATTTAATGCTTCATTTCAGAGCATGTACCATTGTCACATTCTCATTTCATTCATGCTTCAAGTGCCTTTGAATGTCGTGCATCATTGCCTAGTTTAAGGCTTAGCTTGTGTGCTTGCATGCCTAGGTATTTGAGCCTTCATTCCAGCATGTTTAAGTCCTTGTTTAGGCTTAATTAAACTCTGTCCATGCTTAGTTCATGTGTTTGTGCCATGTATTGCATGCCTCCTTTGTATTGCTCTTTGCTAGCTTTCATGACTTAGGACCTTCGCATGCTTTACTTGTGTTGTTTAAATGATTTGGCATCATTTATCATCTCATTTCAAAGGCATATAGTGTTGTTACACTTGCACATTTGTCACTTCGTGCACTTTTGAGGGTTGCCCTTTTAGGCCCCTTTGTTGAACCTTTCGCATTTTGCATGCTTGAGTGTTTTGTGTGGCTTAATTCATCACTTTGGCTACTAATTTGGACCTAGTTGAGAGTTGTCCATCTTTGGTGTAAGCCCATTTTACCATGTTGTCGTATGCTTGTTACATGTAGTATGTTGTTGCATACTTGCTTAGCTTTACATGCCTTACATGCTCATATGTTCATATTGCATTTTGTCATAGGTTGTTGCCTCACATTATGCTCATATGCTTGTTGCATGTTCGGTTTGATTGCATGTTTGCATACTTAGGTCATGTTGCATGTTTGCCATGCTTATGTGTTACATTGCTTGGATTAAGTATTAATCCGAGCACGAGGAACGAGGGGCATTTCATACTTCAAGTGATGGAATGTGTCTCAATTCTCGGTCACCGACTTGATGATCCATGATAGAGTTCTAGGCTTTACTTGCTCTATTTGTGCATTCATTTTCATATTGATTTGCACAAGTTGGATCTCTGGCCATCATGCATCGGGATGCGTGATTGATGGTCGTAGATCCGACTTGGCCTCTCCCTTGATGTTTTGAGGTGATTTGGAGTGCCATGGTGCATACATGTCCTAGGGAAACCCTCCTTTTCCTCTATTTTGTGCTTGCAGCTTTGGTGTCACAAAGACACCAAGTCAAGTAGCCTTCCATTGATGGCGACAAGGCCATCTCTCGCCTAAGAATTTTTCCATCCTTGGTCGTGTGAAAGCACTGAGCTACCTACAAAGTTGTTTTGGTAAGTTTCAACACCTGTAACCGGAGGACACCTCGCAAACAGAGCCCCAAAGAGCAAATGGAAGGCATTCCAAGGCGAGGAACCGGGTTAGCATGTGCATCCTCGTGTCCCGAGGTTTCTAATTATGTAATAACTTAGATTAATTAGCTTCAGTAGCTAGCTAGATGCATGCTCAGTTGAAATTAGTTAATTTGTTAATTGGCTCATTTGTTTTTGTAATTATTTAATTAGCTTAGATGGTTAATTAAATTAGTTTGTGATGTAATAAGTAATTAGCTTAGATTAGTTAGTTGTTTATTTTGCTTTGGACTGTACCTATTTTGGACATTTGGACTCTTTATTCAACCCTCCTATGAGGGCATAATGTTGTAATAAGGGTGCGTGCGTGTGTGCATGTCTTCCAATCCCCTTTCTTTCTCCCTTTTATTTAACCGCTTACAATGGTTAGATTTATTGCATATCTCGATTAGCATTCTTATGCTTTGCATGTTTGCACTCATTTGTCTTGCATACACCGAAGGCTCGGTTCATCATTCAAATTGCATTCCAATTTTCAACACATTTTCTTGAATACGTGTTTCAAAGCATGTTTCAAAGTAAGTGCCATGACATGTCATTAGTAGCCGAGCCTACTTAGTTGCATTTTGTATGTGATACATTAGCCACTTAACATGAATTAGGGTCATGCATGTTTTGCTAACTAGTTTCATTGTTTTGGCATGGAGTACGATGTAAGTATTTATACTTTAGCATTTCGCATGAGTGTGAATGTTAACATGACAGCATGCTTACCATGTGGCTAAATGCTTATGTGATAAACTGCCTGAATGCCTGTGGGTGAAGATTGGATTGTTTGAGTTGGGATAATTCATTAAAATCCGTATTTTAGCCTACTTGCGAGTAGAAAATTTCAAAACGTTTCCAAACAAACGGATATGTAATGCTTTGTTTCAAATTAGGCGATCTAGTCTATACTTGTTTTGCTGTGCGCATCACATAGTAATTCTAGCTAACAACCGGAACAAGAACACATAATGTTTTTAAAAACGAGATATCACGGTTAGTAGAGGCCGATCTTTGGATCGGGCGAGAGGGGGTGCTCATAGCTGACCTTCCCCAATCGTACCCAAGTTCCCGAGCCAAGGCAACTTTGGTGATGATTTGACACGCGGCCTTTGGCACCGAGTCAAGGTTTCAGAATTTCCCATTATAAAATATTTAGGTAGCGACTCAGATTCCGCAAAGCACCATGTTTGGCACTTCTTTCAAAAAAATCTGTTTTTCTCAAAACGATTTGCCGGATTTGGACTCTTTGGTTCAAGATTAAGAACCGTGAAAATTTGAGTCCAAACTGTAGAGAGACCCAAATGAACAGAACGGGATTCATCCTCCCGGGGCGTTCGGGGACGTCTACAGTTTCTGACGACTCTGTTGGGGATTTAGAGAGCTTGACTCGAACTCGTGATATCCTGTTTTGATCTCATTTATATGTCTCTTTGCATTGCATGTGCATTGGTGCGCCTAGGACACCGTGTTTGCCATCTACCATTCCTAAACGGTTTGCCGGAGGCTTGACTTTGTCAAAGCATGCCATAAGGCTGACCAGTTGTAGGCTCTGACAGTATGGGAACACAAACCCTGGTTTTACCGGGGCACCCTTTTTGACCATTCGACCTAGTGCATATCGAGATCCATAGTGACCATTCCAAACTAGGACAGGTTACTTACCCGATGATAGGTTGTTTGAAGTCAGCCAAGTGTAGTGAAACCCTAGCTCCTGACAAAATAGGACAGGGAAACCCTACCCCGACATAGGGGTGTTTTGGCTCTCACTTGCTTGCTATGTGCTTTTAGGGTGTGTCCCTACAGGAATGCATGTAACAGTTTGCAAGTCTGGGTATCAGGCCAGCGGCCTTCAGTATTTGGGAATCGGTTTTACCTGAGGGTATCAGTTTACAGGCAGAATTCAGTAGAGGGCACAGTCATCCTATTATGCTCATATCTGTTCAGGTGAAATCAGGCTGAGATGCTGTCTCTTTTCTTTTTTGTTAGGTAGTCTTGGAAACATAGCTTCAGAAAGCTCCAATATCCCCCAGGTTCACCGGGTTTGTGCTAATAGACTTTGTCAGGTCAGAGATTCAGTTCAAGGGCAATCAGTGTTCCTTTGCCAGAGGCAGGGTAGAAGGGTTTGCCAAAGCAGACCACCAAAAAAGCCTACCAGATCAGTGGTCTTAGAGCAGTCGGGTTGAGATTCCCGAGCTTACTGCAAAGATAGATATACCATCACCAAACAAAGCAGAACATGGCAGGGGTGGAGGAGATGATGCGTCAACTCCAAGAGAGCATGAAAACCATGCAGCAGATACCGCTGCCAAGGTGACTTGCCAAACAAAGAAGCCGAGATCATGGCCCAACAGGCAGACTTACTGCAAAGAAGAAAGAAGCATCTGCTTCGCACCAGGATCCTCCCCCACCAAGAGTTTCCATACTCGGGGAGGCAACTAACGTCCAGGATGATACGGAGATTCCAGTCGGCCAGCTCCGCCCCCGATTCTACCCCAGCTATCTAAAGCACCCACCAACTTGCCGGATTCTCCCTTTGAGTCCGAGGTGGACCCCACAGCATTGAAGGTGAGCAAGCTTGAAAAGCTGTTCAAAAAGTCTCAGGGGGCCCACTCCATTCCTGACATTGAAGATGGGTATACAGACTCGGCTGTGACACTGCCGGACAGGTTCAAGATGCCTCACATCGACCGTTTTGACAGGTCAGGAGATCCCATGGTCCACCTGAGTTTGAGCCAGATGTTCTGGGCCCCATGGGCTTGACAAGATTACGAAGTTTCTCCTTTTTGGTAGGACCCTGTCGGGTATTGCGGCCATCTGGTACGCCAAATTGGAGGATTCAGTGAAACGAAGCTGGGAGGAGATGGCCGAGGCCTTCGTCGCACAATATTCATATAATACACAAATCGAGGTCACAACCCGTGATCTCGAGACGACTAGGCAGGAGCCTAAGGAGAGTTTTACTGACTTTGTAACCCGGTGGAGGGCCAAGGCCTCAATGATGACCACTAGGCCCACTGACAAAGATCAGATTCGGATGATTGTGCGCAATCTCCAGCCCAAGCTTATGCAAAAAATGATTGTTCTCCCCTTCCCCACCTTTTCAGATTTACATGAGATGGGGGTACAAATTGAGGATACTATGAAGCAGGGCCTTATTGACCAGGAGAAAGAGCAGCCCAGGAGGGCGTTTTCTCGCAGTTCGAATGCGACCACTAGTGGTGATGTAGCTGCAAGATCTTCTGAAGTGGGCATGGTTACTACCACTGCATCAAAAATAGCTACCTCATCCATCGGTGCGTCCGGAAGTAGCTCACAAAAAAACAAATATCCACCCCGAGTCAAGAGGGTTTTCACCCCACTTCATATGCCTTTGTCAAAGGCTCTAGAGGTCTTACTCCGGAAAGGACATTTGAAACCGTTGGAACAATGGCCCCTACCCGATTCTATCCCTGCAAAGCATGACCAGACTAAGTACTGTGCCTACCATCAACAAACCGGTCATGACACCGACAGCTTGCTTTTCGTCACGCCATGATGTACAAGATCTGTTTGACAACGGGGTCATTGCCGCACCAGGTCCTGCAAAGTCTATCGGCACTTGATCAGTGAACTTGTGGGGGATAATGTGATGTGATTGGGGGATGAACCACCTGCGGGCGGTGCTCAATTAACTCCAGATATAGTGGATGGCATGCACTGTTTTGAGCACATTCGCGAATGTTGTTAATTTGTACTTTCTGACTTGGGTATTGAGTTAGTCTTGTTGTTTTGTATAGAGTCAGTCTTTTCTTACTGAGCTAGTTGGGTCTGTTTTGTTGTACCGAGTCAGTCCTGTTTGGTTAGAGTCGGGTGATTTCGGGGGTGTTACCTCAGACATCACTTGCTTGTTTTGTGTTTTGTCTTTTCGTTTTCTTTTGAGTCTGTCTCTGCCTGGGAGCCAGTTGTGCCAATAGATTCTGAATGAAACAACAGTGATTTTTTTGTTAGCATTCTTGTGTTTGCTTCTGCCTTGTGCCGGTTGTGCTAGAAGTTTGAATGAAACGGCAGTGCATTTCACCTGCTCTTCTGTGCCTCGAATTCATTACATCGACCTAAGTTTTTCAAAATCTCTTTTTGAACACTGCGGTGAAAACAATGAGGAAGGAATTCCTCGGGATTTGCAAAAATTTGATCAATTGAGAGAAAGAGAGGCATGCTAAGCCCTTAACAAATGAAATCATGTTTGTTAATATGAGTACTGGGAAGGGTCCTGGCTTGATCCAGATTGATTCCACACTGTCTTCAGTGCGAGCGATTTGTCGCTTTCTTAAAAGTTTTCAAAAAATGTTTTATGCGCCTCATAAGACCTGTGGAATCGCCTTGAGATTGTGCACTAGGATCGCCTCACCGAGACTCAACCCCGGCTTTCAAACCTTGAACCGAGATTCGTAATGTTCAACTACTAACCGCAATGTGAGGCCTGGTGGTGGATCAAAAGCACCACTCAAACTAGGGCAAAGATGCCGATTGTGCTCAAAGAGTCAAGATGGATCATTCCACAAATCAATGAAGATCGGCAAGAATGCCAAATCCTGAAGGAGGAAAGAAGAAATGTTTGCCAAGGACAACCGAAGTTCCTATCCACAACACTAGGGGCAATCACCATTGATGGACTCGTGATCATCAAATAACAAAGAACTATTCTCTCGATTCAGATGACTTCAGGATCTCAAAACCATTTGATAGACAAAGCAGACTTTTACCTCGAGGCTCACGGGCCGAAAACCCTAAAGGCGTGCCTGTGCAAAAGTTAGAACAAGAAAAGAACAAAAGAACAAAAAAAAAGAGATAAGAGAAAAATGCAAAGAATGAAAAAGGAAAGAGAAGAAAAATAAAGAAAAATGCAAAGAAAAGATGAAAAAAGAATTGAAATGAATTGAAAAGAAAGGAAAAACAGAGCTCGCAAGGTTGAAAACCCAGAAGGGCGGCCTTGGCAAAAGTTAGAGCGCAAAAGGAGAGGTTAATACCCGAGTGTACCTTAACCGCGAACTACGTAAGGCTTGATTCCTATCTTTGGGATACGTAGGCAACTTCATTCTGAAGTCCAGCCTTAAAACATTCCAAAATGATTGTCTCCATATAATGGTTTTGAGCATCTTCGCCTTCTCTATATCCGAGAGTTCGGCCAGGATCGCCACTGAGGATTAATTACAATGCGCGCGATGCTATTCAAACAAGGCAACTTTCCGCTGCTATTCAATGCGCCATGTGCTATTCAAACAATGGGCAATTTTCCGCTGCATGCAAAGGTCGCTCAAATAAGGGGCAATTTTCCATTTGTTTTGGATCTGAGGTTGTGCATCTCAAGAGTAAATTATGCGTTGGTCGAGCAGTGGCCATTTGCAAAAATAGTTTTTGAGAATTTTTTTTAATGAGTTTGACTAATTCTCTCAAAAATCATTCCACTTTGCCAAAACTGAACCTTTTTCTTGGACCCAAAAAAGAAAAATTTTCAGTACTCATAACCTAACTCGCATGATTTCAAATCAGAAAATCGAACAAGCGCGTTAATCTAACTCTCATTTTGGTTAAAATTGTTTTAAGTAGAAGCCAAAAAACAAAAAATGGTCAAAATGATGAACTAGGGGCACATTTGAGTCAGGCTTCCTGTCTTTTCCCTATTGGCAACACACTTGCCAGAAAGGGCACTGTACTTGCCGGAAAGGGCACCCTATTCGCCAAGAAGGGCACAGCGGAAGCTAACAGAAAAGGGCTGAAAGCTCTTATATCCTCCAAGCAATGAGGTATCAAGCGCGGCTAACAAATTGAATGGGACAGATATTCCATTCTCATCTTGACAGATCCAATCACGCCCAAACTCCCCAAGAGAGCATCATCAACCAATGTCAATTGCAGATCCGCCGCAGATCCACCAAGATCACAACCCCTCTCAGGAAAGAAACTCACGCTAGAACAAGAAAAGAATCTAGCGTAATGCTAGGGCAAGACCCCGCAACTTTCTGTTTATCCATCAACCACCCTGGGGAAGGATGAAAAATGAGAGATTAAAGAATAGAGAGACGTGCGCTGAGAGGAAAAGCGAGGAAAGGGTTTTGAGAGAAAAACCGAGCTTGAGGGCCGAGTGATGTGAGAATCACAAATGAGAAAGGTTGGGAAACAATACCCAGAGAAACAGGCTCCCTGTGCACGTCTGAGTGTCGTGTCTTTTTGTTTTATCTAGATTCTTGTTTTGAGTCGTTTCGAGTGTTACTCAATGTGTTTAGGTTGTTTACCTTTTGTTTTCCGTTGTTGAGTCATAGTGCGCTGTGTTCGGTCGTAGGCTCAATACCCCGGTCAAGAATTCATCTCTCAATTTCAAAAATAAAATTGTTTTGTGTTCAATGTCAGGCCATTCTCTACATTTGTGCAAAACAGGATCTATTCTCTCATAAAACTGCAGGGTTCAACCCACGTCACATGAGAATAGTAAAACCAGGACCTATTTAAAGCTATATGGTTCCGAACTGCAAAGCAAAAGCAAAAGAGAAAAATGTCGGGCATCTGAGTTTGTTCCAACTTCAGTAAGTTCCGAGATTACATTCCGTATGTACCTCTTCAGGTCTTGTCAATGTTCCGAAGTATGAGTGTGCCTCTACCTCAAGCTCAAGATCAAGTCTACTTCAAGCCAGAATGGCGATCAAAAGTGCTCTCCCTGAGTACCTTTCCCTACCAGAAGCATCTTGGTTGTGTTCGCAATGAGTTCCTAGGAGACCAACTGTGACGGTGGAAACTAGAGTTCGAATGGCTGATGCCTAGAACGCAAAGGTTTGGGATTTTCGAGACTAAAGTCTGGTTTAAATACCCAGAGGCGTGTCCTCTACCGAAATCAGATGGAAGCCCCATAGGTTGAGATAGCATGTATGCACCTCAATCGGATATTGAACCAACCTAGTCTCACTCCGCTGGAGAATAGGAAAGTTGTGAATATGATCCGAAGAAAGGTAGGCCCAAAGTGTTCTACGTGAAGAACCCTTGTCAGTATTTCAGAGCCTTTGTACGGTAAGTTGAAGGAAAGTGTTTGAAGAGCACAAGGGGAGACCCCCATCAGAGAAGAGCGGTTCACCGCCACTCACCTCATGAGGTGCTTTCAAAGCGCCGCTTTGTCCATTTATTGCTTTCCTTACATCATGCATTGTAATGCATTGTACCTATCAAATTTCTTTTCTACCATGCACGATATTGTATGTACGGTTCATTCAAAGAAGTTTCATTTAAGATCATTTATTTAGTGTATCAATCACACCTCATTCACTTAGTGTATCAATCACACTTTCTCCATTCAGTTAGTGTATCAATCACACTTCATTCATTCAGTGTATCTATTACACTCTCATTTATTTAGTGTATCAATCACACTTCATTCATTCAGTGTATCAATCACACTTCATTCATTCAGTGTATCAATCACACTTCATTCACCTAATGTATCAATTACACTCTAACTCATTTAGTGTATCAATCACACTTCATTCATTTTGTGTATCTATTACACACATTCTCATTTAGTGTATCAATCACACTTCATTCATTTTGTGTATCTATCACACACATCCTCATTTTGTGTATCTATTATGCACATATTCACTTCATTATCTTTTGTGTATCCATCACACCTGTTCACTAAGTGCATCTATCACACTTCGTGTTCACATTTAGTATATCAATCATACTCTGTTCACTAAGTGCATCTATCGCACTTTGTGTTCACATTTAGTATATCAATCATACTTTGTTCACTTAGTGCATCTATCACACTTCGTGTTCACCTATTATGTATCCATCACACTTGTTCACTAAGTGCATCTATCACACTTCGTGTTCACCTATTGTGTATCAATCACATTTTGTTCATATAGTGTATCTATCACACACTCGCTTTGTATCTATCACACTATGCCTACTTTGTGTATCAATCACACACGCTCACTTTGTGTATCAATCATACACACTCGCTTTGTATCTATCACACTATACCTACTTTGTGTATCAATCACACACGCTCACTTTGTGTATCAATCACACTATGCCTACTTTGTGTATCAATCACACACGCTCGCTTTGTGTATCAATCACACTATGCCTACTTTGTGTATCAATCACACACGCTCACTTTGTGTATCAATCACACACACTCGCTTTGTATCTATCACACTATGCCTACTTTGTGTATCAATCACACACGCTCACTTTGTGTATCAATCACACACGCCATTTGTGTATCAATCACACTATGCCTACTTTGTGTATCAATCACACACGCCACTTTGTGTATCAATCACACACACTCGCTTTGTATCTATCACACTATGCCTACTTTGTGTATCAATCACACATGCTCACTTTGTGTATTAATCACACACACTGGCTTTGTATCTATCACACTATGCCTACTTTGTGTATCAATCACACACGCCACTTTGTGTATCAATCACACACGCCGCTTTGTGTATCAATCACACACGCCACTTTGTGTATCAATCACACGCACTCGCTTTGTATCAATCACACTATGCCTACTTTGTGTATCAATCACACACGCCACTTTGTGTATCAATCACACATGCTCGCTTTGTGTATCAATCACACTATGCCTACTTAGTGTATCCATCACACACCCTTTTGTGTATCTATCACACGTTCACTTTGTGTATTTATCACATGCTCACTTTGTGTATCTATCACACGTTCACTTTGTGTATCTATCACACTCTCGCTTTGTGTATCTATCACACGCTCGCTTTGTGTATCAATCACACACACTCGCTTTGTGTATCGATCACACTACGCTCACTTTGTGTATCGATCACACACGCTCGCTTTGTGTATCAATCACACACGCTCGCTTTGTGTATCGATCACACACTCTCGCTTTGTGTATCTATCATACCTTGTTCACTTAGTGCATCTATCACACTTTGTGTTTACCTTTTTGTATATCCATCACACTACATTCACTTTGTGTATCTATCACACATGCACATCAGATTCAGAGTGAGAATTGCAATAATTCTCTTACATCCTTTCTGCATTGTAATGTAGCTTGATTTCTACTTACTTAAAACTGTTGCATTGATTTGCTTCATTACAGCTTTCTATGCTTGATCATAAGTTATGTTCGGCTTTGTGCATATCATTTGCATCTTGCCCCTACCTACGGGCGCATCTCTTTATTATCTTGCTTGTTTGTCTAAGTCTTCGGCCTTGTCAAAAATGGGTCGTCTCTAGGCTTTGACATTCACTCCCGTCACTTTGTGACTTTCGAGTTCACAAAGAGGGCAAATCAGACACCCCATTTTTGATCGCCTTAAGACTTGGACGCCACTATTGACTTTACTTGGTGGTGAAAGTTACAAAGGTAAGGGTTCAATTTCTTGAAGACGAGAGTCAAAGCCTAACCTCACACCCCATTTTGGACCAAAGCCATTTTGAATGGTTTTTATACCTTAAAACCCTCTCTTTCGAAACCTTTTTGAAAATAAGTTCCTACGATGTTCCGACGCTCGCATTTTGTTAAATGTTGCGTTTCTGGACAAACCGAGCGAGGACAGAGTGGAAATGAATGAAACAGAGATGAAATCTTTGAAAAATCTTTCAAAATACCTTTTTTAAGGGTTTGGAGTTGAAGAAAAGAGGAGAGGAGAGAAGAAACCCAGTTGGGGAAAGAGTTGGGCATGAACCGTTAAGAGAGAGACGAGAAATCCTCGCCAAATCAGGCCTATCCTTTTGAATACTTAGATTTCAGCTATGAGGCCACCACCGTTGGAAAGCTTACTTCTGGGGCTTCAATTTTCATTCAAGAATCTCCTCGAGCCGAGTCCGGATGGGAGAGATATGGTTGTTGGAAGTTGGGCATCAATTCGGTTGGACCGAAACTGGGTAGTCTTCACTAAAAGAGGGATATCTCTTAGCACACATGGAATTTTGAGGTGAGGCTTACAAAATTGGAAAGAAGACTTCCGGGGCTACAGTTTAGGCTCAAGAATGACCTGAAAAGGAATCCAGATGAAGGATTTACGCTTTCTTCAAAACAGGGACTAGGATTGATTTTTGTTTCCGGCCCCTATGGGAATGTGCCGGCCATGAATGGCCAATGCCGGCCCGATGCCGGCCAAAAATGACCCCTTCCATTATCATCGAGCTAACGCCGCCATCATTGATGGCCGGCAAGACTCTCTCAGAGCAGGTTTCACGGAAGATCTTTTGAGCCAATCGAATCTTTAATTCCCTCCATACACGTATGGAGGGATGAAGCTCTTGCTGCTTGTTCAAGAAGATTTGAATTCATTTTCCTCTATATAAGGAGAGGCCCTCTCTCCTTAGCAGAGGGTCAGCTCTTTTGACAAGAGATATAGGTCTCTCTCTCTCTATATTGTTGTGGTTTTAGCCCATTTTCCTTGCATTTTTGCACTACACCTCCAAGCCTACCACCTCCATCATCCATTCCATCACCTTGGAACTGATTTGCAAAGGTTAAAGAGCCCCCATCTTGGTCCAGAAGTTGCTGAAAGCCTGCTCTTCAAGGGTAAGTCTTCATTTCCCCTTTTCTTGCATTATTTTGCTCCATTGCTTAGCCTTACTTGCAAGCATTTTTGGACTTTGTCATAAACTAAAAAGTGTCATATTTTGAGCTCCTCTTGAATATTGTATAAGGACACTTTTATGTGTGAGGCCTCCTACACCCTTGCATGCTTTACCCCTCTTTGTAGGCCTTTTTTTGCATCATATCTTAGACCTACTTGTGAGAATATTCAAGATTTTCCAAAAACTGTAAAGTGCCTTATTTTGAGCCTCTCGTCACCTTTTTTGAAGGGCTCTTCTCTGTTTGAGGCCATCTAAGGTCCCTTGTGCTTTATCTCTCCTTTTAAGGCCATTTTTGCATGATAGATTAGCCCTACTTGTGATTATTTTCGAGATTTGATCTAAACTGGAAAAAGTCTTGTTTTGACATCCTCTTTAAGATTGATTAAGGTCTTTTTGATTTTTGGGGTCATCTTCCCCCTTGCATGCTTTATCTCTTCATGTTCAGAGCCATACATGTGAGTATTTGCATTGCCCTTGTTTTGGCCTATTGGCCACTGAAATCCAGTGGATTTTTAGTGGCCTTGTTGTATTCTTGAAGGCCAAAATTAGAGGGGGGTGACCCCCTCTCTCCTTGTCTTGTTTGGTGGCCTTTTTGGCCTTCCAAAGAGACCCCATTTTGCATGCCTCTAGGCCTTGTTCCAGGCCTTTTTCAGTGGGTTTTGGGACCCTCTTGAGCCATTTCCAGAATTGGTTTGGCCTTGTTGAATGTCCATCTTGCATGTGCCTAATAATCCCTTGTGTGGCCCTCCAAAGAAGCCCCTCATTTTGGCTTGCACTGGCCGCATTGCCATGATTATTTGGGCATTTTTTGGCTTGTTTACCTCACTGATTTTTGCTGGTTTGATGAGTTCTTACCTGCTTCATACACTTTCCATGTAAACCATGTCTACTAGCCAATCTTGCATGCTATGTTAGTCCATCATGCTAGCATCTTTTGGCCATGCTTTGAATTAGAAATGTTCATGTTTTGGGGCTACCCTGGCTCTGTATTTATGCTTCTTCGTCAAATAATGCATGCTTTGTATAGCTGTAGTGTAATTGACCTTGAAAGCTTTGTGTTTCGGTGATGCATGCATGCTATCTTTGAGATATTTAGATTATTTGGCATCATTTAATGCTTCATTTTAGAGCATGTACCATTGTCACATTCTCACTTCATTCATGCTCCAAGTGCCTTTGAATGTCGTGCATTATTGCCTAGTTTAAGGCTTAGCTTGTATACTTGCATGCCTAGGTATTTGAGCCTTCGTTCCAGCATGTTTAAGTCCTTGTTTAGGCTTAATTAAACTCTGTCCATGCTTAGTTCATGTGTTTGTGCCATGTATTGCATGCCTTCTTTATATTGCTCTTTGCTAGCTTTCATGACTTAGGACCTTCGTGATGCTTTTACTTGTGTTGTTTAAATGATTTGGCATCATTTATCATCTCATTTCAAAGGCATATAGTGTTGTTACACTTGCACATTTGTCACTGTGCACTTTTGAGAGTTGCCCTTTTAGGCCCTTTTGTTGAACCTTTCGCATTTTGCATGCTTGAGTGTTTTGTGTGGCTTAATTCATCGCTTTGGCTACTAATTTGGACCTAGTTCAGAGTTGTCCATCTTTGGTGTAAGCCCATTTTACCATGTTGTCGCATGCTTGTTACATGTAGTATGTTGTTGCGTACTTGCTTAGCTTTACATGCCTTACATGCTCATATGTTCATATTGCATTTTGCCATAGGTTGTTGCCTCACATTATGCTCATATGCTTGTTGCATGTTCGGTTTGATTGCATGTTTGCATACTTAGGTCATGTTGTATGTTTGCCATGCTTATGTGTTGCATTGCTTGGATTAAGTATTAATCCGAGCACGAGGAACGAGGGGCATTTCATACTTCAAGTGATGGAATGTGTCTCAATTCTCGGTTGCCGACGCTCTTGATGATCCATGATAGAGTTCTAGGCTTTACTTGCTCTATTTGTGCATTCATTTTCATATTGATTTGCACAAGTTGGATCTCTGGCCATCATGCATCGGGATGCGTGATTGATGGTCGTAGATCCGACTTGGCCTCTCCCTTGATGTTTTGAGGTGATTTGGAGTGCCATGGTGCATACATGTCCTAGGGAAACCCTCATTGTCCTCTATTTTGTGCTTCGTTGCAGTTTGGTGTCACAGCACACTAGTGGCCGGCAGCCTTCCATTGATGGCCGGCAGTGTGCCACCTTTGGCCAGCAGTGGGCCATCTCTGGCCGGCAGCTTTCCATCCTTGGCCGGCAGGCCACTGGGAGCTTCCCCTGCAGTGTTTTGGTAAGTTTCAGCACCCAGAACTGGAGGACACCCTGCAAATAGAGCCCCCAAAGAGCAAATGGAAGGCATTCCAAGGCGAGGAACCGAAGCGACAATGTGCATCCCTCGTGTCCCGAGGTTTCTAATTATGTAATAACTTAGATTAATTAGCTTCAGTAGCTAGCTAGATGCATGCTCAGTTGAAATTAGTTAATTTGTTAATTGGCTCATTTGTTTTTGTAATTATTTAATTAGCTTAGATGGTTAATTAAATTAGTTTGTGATGTAATAAGTAATTAGCTTAGATTAGTTAGTTGTTATTTTTGCTTTGGACTGTACCTATTTTGGACATTCGGACTCTTTTATTCGGACCCTCCCTGTGAGGGCATAATGTTGTAATAAGGGTGCGTACGTGTGTGCATGTCTTTCATATCCCCTTTCTTTCTCCCTTTTATTTAACCGCTTACAATGGTTAGATTTAGGGCATATCTCGATTAGCATTCTTATGCTTCGCATGTTTGCACTCATTTGTCTTGCATACACCGAAGGCTCGATTCATCATTCAAATTGCATTCCAATTTTCAACACATTTTCTTGAATACGTGTTTCAACGCATGTTTCGAAGTAAGTGCCATGCCATGTCATTAGTAGCCGAGCCTACTTAGTTGCATTTTGTATGTGATACATTAGCCACTTAACATGAATTAGGGTCATGCATGTTTTGCTAACTAGTTTCATTGTTTTGGCACGAAGTACGATGTAAGTCTTTATGCTTTAGCATTTCGCATGAGTGTGAATGTTAACATGACAGCATGCTTACCATGTGCCTAAATGCTTATGTGATAAACTGCCTAAATGCCTGTGGGTGAAGGTTAGATTGTTTGAGTCGGGATAATTCATTGAAATCTGTATTTTAGCCTACTTGCGAGTAGCAAATTTCAAAACATTTCCAAACAAACGGATATGCAATGCTTTGTTCCAAATTAGGCGATCTAGTCTATACTTGTTTTGCTGTGCGCATCACATAGTAATTCTAGCTAATAACCGGAACAAGAACACATAATGTTTTCAAAAACGAGATATCACGGTTAATAGAGGCCGATCTTCAGATCGGGCGAGAAGGGGTGCTCATAGCTGACCTTCCCTAATCGTACCCAATTTCCCAAGCCGAGGCAACTTTGGTGATAACGGACACATGGCCTTTGGCACCGAGTCAGGGTTTCCTAAATTTCGTTATAAAATATTTAGGTGGTGACTCAGATTCCGCAAAGCAGCCCATGTTTGGCACTTCTTCCAAAAAAATCTGTTTTTCTCAAAACGATTTGCCGAATTTGGACTCTTTGGTTCAAGATTAAGAACCGTGACAATTTGAGTCCAAACTGTAGAGAGACCCAAATGAACAGAACGGGATTTCCCTCCCGGGGCGTTCGAGGACGTTTACACTAACCGGAATGAAGGACAAGTATTTATGGAGCCGGTAAAGCTTGAAGGCATCAAAAACGCCAAATAGAAGAGCTCAAAAGAAAGTTAAAGGCGCCGAATCGAAGGCTTCAAGGAAGGCGAAGCAGTTTATATTCAACCATGTGAAGCAGCAAAAGATTTGTTCTTCAAGCATGGCTGGAGAGGTACTGTGGAGCAAATTTTGCCAGGTCCCGACACCGAGGTCTACAATGCTCCACAAGATTTCATTTCGCCTCATCAAGTGAGTATGCTGCCGATCTCCAGAAGCAATTTCTTGAGGCATCTGATGACGATGAAGAAAATGAGCAAACTGAAACTCCGATTGTCAATGAGCAAACAAATGATCAATCAGCTCGGTTGGAGCCAACGGCGGAAGACTTGAAATAAACCGTGCTTCCAATAGAGACCGAAGCTTCAAACCGAGATCGCTTATCCTCTAACACCGGTGTTCGTGTTGATGTTGACGCCGATCCGGAGGATCTTTTCAACCGATTCGTAATTTTCTTTTTCTTGGACTTGTAACCGTCGCCCCTCCTTTGTATTTGCTCTTAATGAATGAAAATCTTCTTTTCTGCTCAACACTCATTCCGGTTTGATCTGTATGCTTTATACTTGTAATGACTTTTGAATGACTTCTATTGCTCCAACTGTTATCTCGGTTTGCTTTCCTGTTTGAACATGCTTTTCAACTGCAATTTGAAATATTCTAGGCCGAGATACAGTATTCCGGTTTTAGCTGGTCAATCTGACTACGCTTACTAGCCAACCACTCTTTAGCCGATATAATTACTTCGGCTGAAGAGTACAAAAAAACTTTGTTTGATCCAGCCAACCACTCTTCAGTCCACACCCTTACTTCGGCTGAAGAGCAACAAGAGTTGGTTTAATCCAGCCAACCTCTAAGTTAGTTTTTCCAGCCAACTTAGAATAAAATGTTTGGTTGTTCCGACCAAACGTCCTGTAGCCTGGATCCTTATCCTGGGCTTAGGAGGGATGTTGGTTTAATCCAGCCAACCACTCTTCAGTCCATACCCTTACTTCGGCTGAAAAGTAACAAGAGTTGGTTTAATCCAACCAACTTCTAAGTTAGTTTTTCCAACCAACTTAGAATAAAGTGTTTAGTTATTCCGACCAAATGTCCTGCAGCCTGGATCCTTATCCTGGGCTTAGGAGGGGTGTTGGTTTAATCCAGCCAACCACTCTTCAGTCCATACCCTTACTTCGGCTGAAGAGTAACAAGAGTTGGTTTAATCCAGCCAACCTCTAAGTTAGTTTTTCCAGCCAACTTAGAATAAAGTGTTTGGTTATTCCGACCAAACATCCTGCAGCCTGGATCCTTATCCTGGGCTTAGGAAGGGTTCGCAGTTGGTTATTCCGGCCAACTGTGTTCTTTTATGCCCCTAACTCACTAACAAACTAAAACAAACTTTTACAGAGAAAAAAATGTCTATACTAAAAAGAAAACTACTTGTTTTATTGAGAAAGGGAAAAAATTACATATACTTGAAAAAAGCTAAAAATAAAATAACTTGAGATTGGCAATATTCTATGGCTTGGGAATTGTCTTGCCGTCCTCATCTTCTAAGTGGTATGCCCCTTTGCCTACTAATCCAACCACTTTGTAAGGTCCTTCCCAATTAGGCCCTAACTTGCCATCTCCAGGCACCAAGGTGTTTCCCATCACTTTGCGCAGTACCCAATCTCCGACCTTGAATTGCCTTGGATGAACTGTCTTGTTGTATTTCCTGGATAACTCTTGTTAGTACAAGGCAATGTGAACCAGTGCTTTTTCTCTTCTTTCCTCTGCAAGGTCGAGCTCCAATGTTATGGCTTCGCTTGCTCAAGTCTAGATCAAAATTCTCGCTCAATTGTGGGGAGGCCAACTTCCAAAGGATTACTGCTTCCATGCCATAAGCTAAGGAGAATGGTATTTCCGTTGATCGGCCGGGCGCAGCGGTAAGCCCATAAAACATGAGGGAGCTCTTCTGCCCACTTGCCTTTGCTTTTTCTAACCTTTTCTTCAATCCATCCAAGACTACTTTGTTTGATGCTTCTGCCTGACCATTTGCTTGGGGATATGCCGGTGTAGAATTGTAGAACTCTATCTTGTACTCTTCACAAAAGCCTATGAAAATTTCGCCACAAAGTGAGTGTCGTTGTCTGAGATTAGGGCTTTTGGTATGCCAAACCGAGTGATTATGTTTTGCTAGACGAACTTCTTTACGTCTTTTTCCTTGGTTGATGCCAATGCTTCTGCTTCTACCCACTTTGTGAAGTAATCGGTTGCAAGGAAGAACTTCATGCTCGGTGTCATGGAAGTGGTCCTACTATATCCAACCCCTACATTGCGAAAGGCCATGGACTAGTTAGAGGTAGAAGTTCTCTGGCAGGTTGGTGTATTTGGTGTGCAAATTTTTAACACTTTTTGCACTTTTTGACATATTTTTCTAAGTCTGCTTGCATGTATGGCCACCAATATCCTTGCGAAATTACTCTGTATGCTAGTGATCTTCCTCCTTGATGGCTTCCACATACGACCTCGTGTATTTCGAACAAGAATGCTTCCACTTTGCCGAGATGAACACACTTTAGGTAGGGTCCTGAGAATGACTTTTTGTATAATGCCAAAGATGGGGAGAGCCAAAATCGCTGGGACTTCGCTCTTATTCTGTTAGCTTCTTTTTTCTCTTCTGGTAAGATGCCATCTTTTAAGAACAGTATGATGGGATCCATCCAAGAGGGGCCTAGCTCTACGCAACATACCTCTTCTGCTTCACGGTCTTCAATGCTTAGTCTAGGTAGGTAGTCGATCAGCAATGGATGAGGGATGGAAGTGTCTGCCATTGAGGCAAAGCCTGCTAGTTCGTCCGCTCTGCTGTTTTCCTCCCTGCCGATTTGTTCTATCCTGACTACTTCAAATTTCTTGATCTCTGTTCTGACCAATTCTTGGTATTTGGCCATCCTGTCATCCTTCGCTTCATAGTCGCCAGATATTTGGTTTACCACCAGCTGTGAGTCGCTGTAAACCATTAGCTCGATGGCCTTTATGTAGAATGCTGACTTGAGACCTGTAAGAAGCGCTTCATACTCCGGGCTTGTTTGATGTCAAGCCAAGGTTGATTGCTCGCTTCCACTACTAGGCCGTTCGAGAGATGAGGACTATGCCAAGTCCTCGCCCATGCCGCTAGATGCTCCATCCACGAAGAGCTTCCACATCTCTCCAACAAACAACTTCCAAAGAAGTGGAGGGATCGGATGATGCCTTGGGATCTTCTCAGGTTGGTGGTGTTTTCTTCAAGGTCCGTGCTGGCCGTCTGCCCTTCGCAATCTGATTGTACCAAGTCTTTAATTGTTAGTGAGTCTTGACTTGGTGTGGCACGGTCTGCCTCTTCCTTCCTTGTTTCACTTTGGTCTGCCTTGGCATCTGGTTGAGTATCCTGCACTGTGGTTGCGCTTATTCCTGCCAACTTCCGTCCCCGCTACTGCTTTTACCAGTCAACTGGGTAGATATAATGACTTCCTAGTGTGAATTTCATGACAAAATCGCCAATGCTTGAGCTTTTATTGCGCTCTGGGTTGGAACTTGATGTCGATGTTCTAACTCTCGCCCACTTGCATCAGACCGTAAAAGTTCGCCTTTCAAACAAAGCTTTTAATGGAAAGGCTGTGAGGACAACTATGGTGTGGGCGTGAAAGTAGTGTGAAAACTTCCTTGAAGCCATCATCAAGGCCAATGCCAGTTTTTCCAGTGGCAAGTACCTTGTTTCGGCACCCAGTAATGTCTTGCTGACATAATAGATGGGCAGATGTTGGATTCCTTCATGACCAACATCGGCTAATTATGCGTGGGAGACTACTGTATAGGAAGAGTTCTTCTCCAGGTACTGGGGTGACAAGTAGTGGTGGAGAAGATATGTATTCTTTTAAGCTTTCTAGGGCGTGGTCGCATTCTTCGTCCCACAAACTTGGCCTTCAAGGCATGAAAAAATGGCCGTAGTCTATCTAACAACCGGCTTATAAACCGATTGAGCGCAGCTACCATGCCGGTGAGATGCTGCACTTCTTTTATTGAGTTTGGTCTCTCCAACTCCTAGATTGCTTTGATCTGGGAGGGGTCTGCTTCGATACCTCGGTTGGTCACCAGGAAGCCTAGGAATTTGCCAAATCCTACTCCAAATGCACACTTAGATGCATTGAGGCGCAACTTATGCTTCTTCAGGATCTCAAACATCTCACCTAGGTCCTTGAGATGGTCATTCTCGTCCTTGCTCTTGACCACCATGTCATTGATGTAAGCCTCCATTGTTCTGCCGAACAATGGTTCAAACATCTTGGTGACCATCCGTTGGAATGTCGCCCCTACGTTCTTTAGGCCAAAGGACATGACCTTGTAACAGTACAATCCTCTTGGAGTTGTAAAGGATGTGACCTCCTAGTCTAGTTCATGCATGGCGATTTGGTGATAGCCTCTGTATGCATCTAGAAAGCTAAGTCGGTTGTGCCCCGCCGTTAGGTCTACCAGTTGATCTATCTGTGGTAGAGGAAAGCTATCTTTTGGGCACGCCTTGTTGACTGTTTTGTAGTCGATGCAGACACGCCACTTGCTATTCTTTTTTGGCATTACGACTGTGTTGGAGATCCATCTTGGGTAGTGTACCTGTCTGATTGCTCCTGCCTCCAGCAGGTTTCCCACTTCTTCCGCCACTATCTCGGCGTGATGGAGTGCCGATCTGCGGGTGCGTTGAATGACTGGTCTGGCGGATGGATGGACATTGAGTTAGTGATAGATGAAGTTAGGATCAATGCCTGGCATGTCGTATGGTGTCCAGGCAAACACTTCGATGTTAGAGGTCAAAAATTCCAAGACCTCTAATCTCTCAAGGTCGACAAAGAACGAACCGAGCAAAAAGAACTTATCCGGTTCTCTTCATCTATTCTACCTCTACCAAGTCTTCCACCACTTTCTAATTAGTCATGGTCGACATCTCATGAACAGCTTCATTGCTCTCGTGTTCTTCCACCGAATGAACGATCCTTTGGCATGCCGCTGCTCACCGTGACAAAGCATTGTTTGGACATAACTGATCTCCATAGACTTCTTCAATTACCCCTTGTCGTTGGGGAACCGTGACATTTGGTGGTAGGATGACGCCACTAATCGCATGGCGCGTACCATGTTCGCCCAAGATGATGTTGTAAGTGGAAGGAACTTTCAATACCCGTAACCCCACTTGTTTCGTTATGCTTCCTCGCCTCGACTAGAAGAATTATTTTGCCGATTGGCCATTCTCGCATCGAAGTTAAATCCAATTAGGGAGATACGGCAAAGCAAGTCTTTGTCATGTAACTTCAATTGTTTAAATGTTTCAGAGTACATGATTTCACATGAACTACCCCGTCAATCAAAATCCGCTTGACGCCAAAATCTTTGACTTGAGAGTGACGACCAAGGAATCATTATGAGGGCAATATATCCTTGCCAAGTCTTTATCCTAAAAAGACATAACGCTTGTGGCCTCCATCTTCCCTTCTTGATGGCAAAGTTGGGCACTTAGAACCTCTCTAAGTGCTCACTTTTTGATTGATCCTCTAAGCTCGTGATACCCGCCAGTTCAAAGACTCCATGTATCACATTGATAATGCCTTGAGGTAGGGCATCGATTGGCATCCCATTGGGGTTATTATGGTCCTAGGGGGCTGGCTGCGCCCCTCCTTCGATGTATTTATCCAGGTGGCCTGCTGCCACCAACTCCTCCAGGTGCTGTCTCAATGGCGTGCAATTCTCAGTGCGGTGCCCCTTTTCTTTGTGGAAGGTGCACCGTGATCTTTCATCATAGTCCTTCTGAGCTTCCCCAAGCTTGGCTGGCCATCTGACGAAAGGCTCATCCCGTATTTTACTTAGAATTCGGTAGATCGGTTTCTAGAAGACCGTGGTTATGGCAGTGCAGACTCTCAACCATCTTTTGTCCTGGTCTTCTCCGTTGTCTCGCTTTTGCTTGGACGGCCTACATGGACCTTTGCTGAGGCCTTCTTCTCTAGTACTGTGGTCATGCCAGATTTTGTTTTCGTACGTGCGCCATCCTCTTCTACCCTGATGTGCTGATGCACTCTCTCCATCATGGCTTCCATGGTGAGGGGTGGTGTCATAGTGATTGAGTCCCTAAGTCTGTTCCCGACTGAAAGGCCTCTCTTGTATTGTGCAATGGCAAGATTTGTGGGACAGTCTCCAATCTGGTTGAAGGTTCCAGTAGCAACTGTTGTAGGATCTTAAGGTCTCCTTATCGCCCATTTCGATGGAGAGCAGTTGATCAATCTCCACCGGGGTTTTGGTGTTCGTTCGGAACCTTGTGACGAACACTTCCGCCAATTGCGCCCAGGAGGCTATGCTGCCTTCTGAAAGTTTTTCGAACCAAGTCAGGCCTAGGTCGCCAAGGCTAGATGGGAAGAGGATGCACATTAAAGCCTCGTTTCGCCGGTATACCGCCATGACCTGGCGAAAGTGGCTCAAGTGTGAGTAGCGGTCCGTCTTCCCCTCATATATAGTGAATTTAGGCTGAAGGAAGCCTAATGGTAGGGGCGCGTTTTCAATTGTCGGAACGAACGGTGAGGTCTGCAGCCTCGCTAATGCCTTGTCCATCGGTTCGTAGGCAGGGCGCGGAATTGGCATTCCAACCTCGACGCTTCCATGCATCCGAGGAGCCAACCGCTGTAAGGCAGAAACTCTATGTGGATCGCGTACCCTAGCATCCTCCTTCCATCGCGGCTTTCTTCGAGCACGGTTCAGAATCGATGATGGGCAACTCCGCCTCGCCTCGATCTTGTTTGGTGAGTATGTGAGGGCCAATACGCGCTTCCTCAGCATGACCTCTCAGATCTCGCTCTCGCACTGGAGGACGAGTTCGAAGATCTAGATTGCGATCACCCGCCCCCGAGGCTTTTACTCTCTGCTTGAGAGGGTGTGGTATTCCTACTACGACCTTCCGAGTGGCGAGGGGGCGTCTTGTTTGTGCGCCCCTCTCCTGTCGCCACTCCTTTTCCCTTTACCTGGCGCTTTAGAGATTCCATGTCCGCTGTCATCCGACGTATCAACTCGTCTTGCTTCTTGACGCGATCTTCCAAAGCCTGAGGATCAATCCTCCGCCTTTGTCTCTCTGGACTTTGCGAACGAGAGTGATGGGGGCTGTTAGTCCGCCTTCTTCCCCTTGTATCCCTCCTGGGATTTTGTCTTTATGGTTCTAAATCAGCCATAAGAGGAATAAGAGGTAGACCTTCGCGCCTCACACCTCCTTCTGGTGTTTGTCTGTCGATGGCGGACTGTGGCAAATCTTCGTTGTGCGCCATTGATTCTTAAGAGGAAAAGCTTGATCAAGAGGTTTTGTTCTTGTTTGACTTCCCACAGACAGCGCCAATTGTACGGGAAAGAAATAAACCTTCTCGTATAATCCTATTGATCAAGTCTGCGCTCCTCCGTACGTTGTCACTTTATCACCTGAAAACACAAACGTGAGCTAGCCGGTAGATGTGTGCCGGAAACCTCTCCGATGCCTAAGTCAGTAAGCTTGACAAGTAGACAAAAGCTCTGTATATTCAGAAAACAAAGTTGTGTTACCTCTCCATAGGTGATGTTTGTGAGCTTTTATAGGTTCCGTGTGGCACAATCCTAGTAGGACTTTTACTTCTCCATGCAGAGTCCTCCTAGGATTCAATCACCTGAAAGATAATCCTTATCCTCCAACACCCCCCTCACTACTTTAAACCAAGTGAGATGGTTTTACCATGGCCGAACTACCAAATCCCCGAAATAATACTTCCCTACTAGACAGTAGGTGTACGATCTAAGTTCGAGTCCCACTCTTCCTTTCTTTGCTTCTATTTCGGCTTCAAATGCTAAGACCGAGCTATCCATAGAAGTGCCGAGCCGAACTAACTCAGAACAGTCCTGAAGAAGGCTTATCATACTTCGGTTTAAAGGACTTGACCGAGATAACCGTAATACACTACGACCGAGATAACATTAGGTACTTCGAAGACCGGACTAACTTCGGGGCCCTTCTACTCTGCCTTTCGTACTTTGGCCCATACCGGCCCATTACTTAATTCAGCCCAATTTCCATATAAATTACCCTCTTAGTAATAAACAAATTGTGGTAAAAAAGATGATCATTCTAACATTATTGTAGTTCAAAAAAAAAAATTTGTAGCATTATTGAAAAAATTTAATTTGGTCCATGCTAAAACCAATATAATTTATTTGTGAGTTTCTATAATGTATTTAATAGAATTACTTGTAAAACTTTATGTACCTAAGGATATTGTGTGATAGATTAATTATATTAAGATTTTTTTAACTATTACCAAATATTACCTTAACATTTATCTATAAATTCTTACATTTTGATGTCCTTAACCATAAAATTCATACAAATAATATTCAATTAAGACTAATCTCTTATAATTTTATTTGTCCAATTGACCTCTATTGAGTAATAATAATGATTTAATGAAATAAAATTTCAACAAATCTATCGATACTAAGTAGATTTATTCTATGCCTTCTTTTTGGAAAAATGGCCCCTCACCGGAGAAATCCTAACTCCGCCTACCTTTACCAAAATGATGTTCCCACACTATGGAATAATTTTCTTTTTCTTTTTTTGACCAAACCATGACCAACTACATACACTACAATATACAGGGCATTAATCTTCAATCCATCTCAATGCACCCATGACCCTACTAATTCTATATTATCAAGCATAGATAGCCTTACATTTGGAAAGTTTTGTCCATGAAGGGGCTGAATATGAAATGGGTTGGATCCAAGCCTTGGGCCGGCCCAATCCATTAAAGCCCCAAATCCAAATGAATTAGATGAATATATGGGCAAGCCAATTAAGCCCAAAATCCTCGATCAACAGTCTGCCCAAGTCCCCAAGCACTTGGGCCCAACCCGCAGTGGGAAGGCTAATCCAGCCGTGATGCTGGGCTGGGCCGAACTACAAAACCTAATCCTTGGGCCAAACAGAAAGGGCCGAGCCCATACAAAGATATCCGAATGGATTAGTCCATCTCCATGAATAATCCTATGAAAGGCCGAGACAAAGCATAATGATGCCGAGCTGAGGCACAACGGTACCGAACCGAGGAAACCTCACAAGGAAACGTGGAAGTTGTGAATGTGTGCATGTGCAAGTTGCCACATTAGCTGGTCCCCTACCCCTAGAATCACGGAAGTTGTTGAACCAAAAGAATGTGGTTAGTTATCAGCATGACTACAATGAGTATATGTATTCAATGACAACTACCAAGTGGTCCCCCACCTTGAGCAATGCCAAAAGGACACTTGGCAACATCCAAGCTCCATGAAACCATCTTGAGAAGCAAGCAAGGAACACTATATATACAACACAAACTTCACATTGAAGGTAACTGAACTATTCTGAGCAAAATCATACTTAGATATAAACTCAACTCTATATACACTCCTGCTCCGATCACTAATTCCAATACCGGAGGGGTTATCCGGCCAACCCCGGCTGGGCAGCTCCAACGGTGCATCTTTTGGCAGGAACCTCAGTCCCTGGATAGTCCAACTGAGTGCGGGGCCCCGATCCACTTTCATCTAGTGCGGAATCCGGTACGCACAATTGGTGCGGTGAGCATGGATCACTTCATCTCTAAGCTCTGCACTCAATTCCGGCGATGGAGATTGAGGACATTCCGCCTTCAACACATACCCCACAGACGGAGAAGACAAAGGAAAAAGGGCTGGCACTCCCAACAGTTCTGGAAGAACAAACTGGAAACAACAACCGGACTCCCGAATTCATCGAGCATCGATTACCCTTCGCTGGAGGTTCTTCTCATCACTTTCTTCTGGAAAAGGATTACAGGGATCGAATCATAGACTCTATAGGGATGGAGATACAGGAGCTGAAAGCCCAACTTAAAAGGGTACTGGACGATCCGATAGAAAAGAAGACGGAAGCGGAGCCCTCTCGTTTGCGACGGAAGAGCTCATCCAGAGAGCCACCAGTGAAGAAGTTCCCCTGAAATGAGTCTGGGCAACAAAGCCAGCCTATCCCGGTATAGAGTGAGGCAACAAGTAGTCACAAATTGGTCGCGCCAAGAAGGGCCAAGAGGCGTAAGACGCTTAGTCAACAAACCGAATACCCCTCAAGACCTTTCAGACCGTTAATCGGCAACAAGCAGAGCGTAACAACATCGGATCATCTAGACCGCATCGCTCACCAGAGAGAACACCGAAGGCCGGATAGGCCTGCCTCTCACCATTCTCCCCGGAAATTGAGGCCATGAGACCTCCAAAGAAATTCACTCCACCAAAGTTCACTTCATACGATGGAAAGTCGAACCCGCTGACACATATTAGCCATTACAGACAAATGGTGTCCCTATGGAGTTTAGATGAGGCAATCGATGTGCAAAAGTCTTCCCATCCAGCTTGGGAGAAATCGGACTCCAATGGTTCGATTGACTCCCCGCTGGATCGATCTGTGGCTGGAAGCAACTCTCCGAAGAGTTCCTAGCCAAGTTCATCTCCAACACTAAGATTCCGAAAAAGCCAGATACATTGTTCGGCCTTCGAAAAAGGTAGGAAGAAACGCTGCGCAGTTATGCTAGGAGGTACTGGGAATATTGAGCATCCACCTCAGCTGATAATAAATGTGATCCATGGGACAACGACTCAGGAACCTGAGGAGACACCGAGAGAAAAGATTGCTAAGGCTGTGTAAATCCAACAAGTCATGTCAATGGAGCCTGCATCGAAAAAGGTACACGCGGCATCCAAATCCCCCTTGTGCACTGTTTTATTTACTAGAAAAGATTTAGAGGGCATACAGCACCCATATATTGATACACTGATTATAACTGTGGGAATTGGAAAACGATTTGATGTAAAACGAGTTCTGGTAGATCAAGGTAGTGCAGCAGATATATTGTATTATGACTTGTTCAGAAAGCTTGGTCCCTCCGAGCAGCACCTCACCCCAGCGACAGCCCCGTTGGTTGGCTTCAATTCACAGCCAGAATGGCCGCTTGGCAGAATAGTGTTGCCAGTCGTAACAGGAACAAAAACCCTCCAGATAGAGTTCTTAGTTATTAATACACCATCTCCTTACAATGCCATACTTGGCTGTCCATGGATTCATCAAATGGAGGCGGTCCCTTCAACCTACCACCAGCTGATTCGTTTTCTAACGGAACACGGAGTAGAGCAGATCTCAGGGGATCAGGTTGCGTCCAAACATTGCTTCATAGCAGCATTAAAGGCAAAGTAGCTCTGCAATCGGGTGCAGATAGTAGAAGTGGCCGAACAGCCAATCTTGGAAGATGTATGGGGAGCCCTAGAGGAAAAGATAGTAGAAGATTTGGAGAGAGTCCTGGAAAAGGAGGATGATCCAGAAAAGTACTTCCTTATCGGTACCTCGCTAGGCGCTGATGAGAAACTTCAACTGCTGGAACTGCTAAGGGAAAATATGGAGGCATTCGCATGGTCAGCATATGATACTCCAGGGTTGGACCCAGAATTTGCTTGCCACAAGCTCAACATCAACCCTTCAGCTCGGCCCGTTGTGTAGAAAAGTCGGAGATCCTCAGTTGAGCACACCGAAGCAGTAATTGCCGAAGTCAAAAAACTCCTAGCATTATAAGCAATCAAAGAAGTTCAGTACCTGTAATGGCTGTCCAACACAGTTATAGTCAAGAAGAAGAACGGAAAATGAAGAGTTTGCGTCGACTTCACTTGCTTGAACAAAGCCTGCCCTAAAGATAGCTTTCCGCTACCTCGCATTAATCAACTAGTAGACTCAACAGCAGGGCATGAGCGCATTAGCTTTCTGGACGCTTGTAGCGGCTATCATCAGAGACCACTGTTCGGTCCAGATCAAGAAAAGACAACATTTGTCACTCCGAGAAGAACTTATTGCTACAAAGTGATGCCGTTCGGCCTCAAGAACGCTAGGGCAACCTACCAGGGATGATCACTCGGATGTTCAAAAACCAACTCGGGAAAACCATGGAAGTTTATATAAATGATATGGTAGTAAAGAGCAAGTTCGCTACAGACCACCTTACAGACTTGAAAGAAGGTTTTGGTATCCTGAAAAACCATTAGCTTCGCCTCAATGCCTCGAAATGCGCTTTCGAGGTAGGAACAGGGAAGTTCTTGGGATATATGGTCACTCACAGAGGAATCGAGGCGAACCTGGACCAAATAAAAGCAATACAAGATCTTGAAGTACCAACAAAGGCTAAAGAACTGCAGAAACTGGCCGGCATGGCAGCTACACTGAATCGGTTCATCAGCAAATCTTCAGATTGGATGAAGCCCTTCTTCCAGCTTTTGAGGAAAAGGGCAGCGTTTGAATGGAGTTACAAATGTACCGAAGCACTGCAAAGTCTCAAAAGATACCTCAGCACGCCACCTCTTTTATCTACTCTAGAACCAGGAGAAGAGCTATACCTCTATCTAGCAGTCTCAGATCATGTCGTAAGCGCAGTATTAGTTCGGGAAGTGAACAGGGAACAGAGGCCAGTGTATTATGTCAGCAAGACCTTACTAGATGCCGAGACACGGTATCTACCATTGAAAAAGTTAGCTTACGCGCTGCTTATCGCCTCGAGGAAGTTACAACACTACTTCCAGGGGCATACCATCAATGTCCTCACCGACCTCAAATCAGATTCACCGAGCCGATTTCTCGGCCGAACAAAGAAAATGGACGGTCAAACTTGGTGAGTTTGACATTCGGTACTAACCCAGGATGGCGATCAAGGCCCAAGTCTTAGCAGATTTCGTCACAGAATTTACTCCCACTCAGATTACCAAACCGGGGAATCCTAGTCCAGCACAGATGCCACGCGTCACCAAACAGGGAAAGCCCTGCGCTTCAGAAGCATGGAAACTCTTTATTGGAAACATCTGGCAGCGTTATGTTGATGGGTCATCCAATAATCGAGGCTCGGGGGCAAGAATAGTACTTATCTCACCAGAAGGATTTATCTGGGAACAGGTTCTCAAGCTCGGTTGAAAGGCCTCAAACAACAAGGCAGAGTACGAAGTGTTATTGGCTGGCTTACGAGTCAACACTTCAAAGCGTAATGCCTTCTTGTTTTCAGTGATTCACAACTAGTGGTAAACCAGCTTTCTGGGGTCTATGAAACACGAGATGAAAGAATGGCCATGTATGCAGGAAAAGCCAAGGACCTACTCAAAAAGTTTCAATCCATACGAGTAAAATGAATCAGTCGGGACAAAAATAGCCACGCTGATGTTCGCTTGCCTCTACCATCAAGGATACAAATGATGCTAGAAAAGTTTGGATTGAGTTTGTGCCAGAACCAAGTATTGCATCTCCAGTCCTCTACAGCAACTTAGAGCCGAGCTAGATGGATCCAATACCTGCTTTTCTGAAATCTAGTACTCTCCCCGAGGACAAAAATGAAGCCAACAAAGTCAGACATAAGTCAGCTCGGTTTTGGATCTCACCATCCGAGAAGTCAGATAGACGCTTCCTATCTTGGCCCTTACCTTCTATGTGTGCATCCAAATTTGGTCGAGAATGTTCTCTACGAAATTCACGATAGGATTTGTGGATGCCATGTTGGCAGAAGGTCACTGGCGTACCGAGCCCTCACTCACGGGTATTGGTGGCCACGGATGCAACAAGATGCTTAGCAGTACGTTCAGAAATGTGATAAATGTCAGAGGTTTTCTCCATTCATTCATTAGCCAGCCAAAACTCTCACTCCACTCACCAGCCCATGGCCCTTTGCCCAATAGGGCCTGGATATTGTTGGACCATTGGCGCGAGGCACGGGGAACAGACAATTCTTCATTGCTGCAACCGACTATTTTACTAAATGGGTCGAAGTCGAGGCATTGGCAAGTATCAAAGAAGCGGATACAAAGCGGTTTGTCATGAGAAACGTGGTGGTGTGTTTCGGCATGCCACAGGTACTGATTGCGGATAATGAAACGCAGTTCGATGGTAAGATCTTTAGAAAGTTTTGTGCCGACCTCAGGATTGAGTATAGGAACTCTTCTCCAGGGTACCCGCAAAGCAATGGATAGGCAGAAGCGTCAAACAAAACCATCATCAACGGAGTAAAGAAACAGCTTGAGCATACCAAAGGAAAATGGGTTGAAGAGTTACCCCACGTGCTATGGGCATACTAAACCATAGCACGGCGCTCAACGAGGGAAACACCTTACTCCCTAACTTATGGAATGAAGGCTGTCATTCCACTCGAAGTAGGTCTCCCAACCCTTTGGTCTGAATTTTTTGAGAGCACCAATAATGAGGAAGCTATTGCACAAGCACTGGATATGGTAGAGGGCCGAAGAGAAGCAGCACTGATTAGACTTGTAGCGTACCAGCAGCAGCTCATCAAGAGTTTCAACCAAAAAGTTTTCCCAAGGCAATTTACACCAAGAGAACTGGTTTTAAGGAAAGATATGGATCACAAAAGGGTGCCTGGCGAGGGCAAACTTGGGCCTAACTGGGAGTGTCCCTACAAAGTCACGGTTGTTGTTGGAAATGGAGCTTACTACCTAGAGGATCTGAAAGGCAGAGCTATACCTCAACCCTAGAATATAGCAAATCTCAAGAAATACTGTCAATAGAATTATCCCCCAACTTCTCTATCAGAATGTAAAGGCATTTATCTGTTGACCAATGCAAATGCTTCCCCACTTCTCTCAAATTTATCAAGTTCTTGTAATTAGCTTTGATGTTTATCAAACGGAATTAGCTTTGGTTCTTACCAAACGGAATTAGCTTTGATGTTTGTCAAACGAAATTAACTTTGGTCTTCACCCAAATGGACTTAGTTTCAGAACGAATGGACGGAATATAAATTTGGTTAGCACTCAAACATGCTAAGTGGTATTGCTTGATGGAATAATGTTTGGCAACTAAATTGGACTTTAGCCGAGTGGAATTGCTTGGTGGAAACCACATTAACATATCTTAAGTAAACGTCTTTGAATCCACAGAATTCCTTAAGTACCAACACGTCAACACTTCAGCACTGATTCAAACAAACAGAGTCGGAACAAATGTGACCAAGCTCTATCAAGAGTAAACTTCCAGCATTAGTCTTACTCAACTCTAGGTGGGGGCAAACAATTGTTCTTTCAAACCAACCTGGACCTGACTAAGACACCTCTTCATGCCTTTATCTCATTTCAATGCATCTGTGCTATCAAAGTTGAAACAGACTTAAGCAGTTCTACCTAAGAGCACAATCTTCAGTATCAATCTTACTTAGCTCTAGGTGGGGGCAAACAATTGTTCTTTTTACAAAACCAACCTGGACCTAAGTAAGGCCCTCTTACGAACTTAAGCACAGCCACACCACATATTCAAGAATATACCGAAAGCATCTGCTCGAATCTCGAGGTCCCAACAAGGTTTCACGGGGCAACAAGACATAACTGCATCGAAAGCACATGTTCGCCCTGTTGTCCCAACAAGGCTTGGCGGCAAGTAAAGATGAACTGCATCAACCATCTATTTGGCCCTGAGGTCCCAACAGTGCTCGGCCGGGGGCAAGCAAAATAGAAAACATTTAGACATAAAAGCCAAACAGCATCAGATTGCAAATTCAAAGAGAAAATTCTATCATCCAACAGAAGACACAGATGGCCTTATAACCAGCAACGAAGAAAAGAAAAGAGAAAAGAAAATTTGTCTTGGCAAGTACAGAAAGAAAGCTCGTCAAGAGGACCGAGCCACAGTACATCAAAATAGAAAAGCAAAAACTTCAATTCCTTTCAACTTCAACTTTCATTAACAAAGGGAACCTCAGGAGTAGCGTCCACGATCTTGTCCAGGCCGTCTTGGGAAGGAAAAGTAGAGGCAGCTCCAACTTCCTGAGAAAAAGAAGCCTCCTTATCCACATCTCCTGCGGTTTTGGTCTCCAGGGTTTTAACCCCTTCAACATCCACCATTTCAGCAGCAACATTACTGTCCTGGGTCTTGTTTGCAAAACCAACTTCTGGGGAAACTTCAGCTGGAAGAACAGCAAGGATGGAGACAGTCTTTGAACCCAAGGATCTTGAAGGAATTGGGACATCCTGAAACAGGGAAGGGCCTTCAAGAACCAGTGCAGCAGCCAACGCACTCGTCCAACCCTTTAGAAAGAGCTTATCTCGCAGCACTAGCACCTCTTCCTTATAGGCAGCCCCAGCCTCATCCTAGCATTGTTGCCAGTGTTTTGGCCTCCAACGCAGAACGTTCGACAGCCATCACGGCAATAATGGCCTTCAGTTCGACCACCTTCCTTCGAAGTTCAAATTTATGTCCCAATAGCGCCTCCTTCGATTTTTTTTAAGCGACAATCTTGTTCAAACGAACGCTTTCTCTCCGCTATTAAGCATCCTTCTTTCTCGTCTCCAAGCTTACCATCAACCTCTTAGCATTCATTGCCTCCAAAGATAGCCCTTTCTAGCTCTTTCAAAGACGGTAATGAACAGTGCATCCTCCGGATACACCGCAAAAGACAACGAAGAATTAAGAAAAAGGAAACAATGACACAACAATAAAGACAAGTAAAACGAGGAAACACTCACAACAATATCATCATCGAAGGGTCATCATCTCAAGGGTCCCTTCAGATAGGAATATCACGGCCCATTATGGTCACCATGTCAACTAGCATCAACAAAAACTTAGTCAAATCAAAAGCAAAATCTTGTGAAGCAACAACGAATCGAAAATGGAAATGGGCCGCCTTTGTGCGACATTGGCGGCTCCTATTTCTCAAATGCCTCATCCTCAACAGATCCTCGTAAGCTTCCCCACCGCTTTGCCACCTCTCTTCTTCTCTTTTTGCTCACAAGAAGAATCAAGCCGAGGGCTCAAGCAGCCAGAAGGCCCCAGAAGCTCCCACCTCCATCTTCACTTCCATGAGGCTCTTCGCCTCGGTCTTTTCTAAAGGGGTTTCCAAAACATCGGAGGCTCCGAAAGCCTCGGCCTCTAAATCCACCAACACTCTTCTTTCGCCACAGACTCGCCCCCTGTGAAATTAGGGGCAGGAGAGGGCGTTCTCTCAGAAAGTGTACCCTAATTCCTGCGACGATTAGTAACCAAAGGAGTGAGAGATGTGTCAGTCTCGGTATTAGAGTCCAAAAGAGAAGCAGCGAGCCTCGCCTTCTTTGGATTAGTGGAGCGGTAAGTTGACTGGTAATCCAATAACTTGGGTGCAAATATGTTTTTATACCTCAGAGCAGCTTTTATGGCTTTAGCATTTTCCTGTTCGGTCTTTTTGCCGAAACGAGAGGCCTCGCAAAAAGAAGTGAACCATTAGAGCGACATCCAAAATAAAGTAAGAAATACAAAAGGCACTAGAAGGAAAGGCCGAACTCGATAGCCGCTCTTCGAGGCATCCGCCAGATCGAACTCGCCTGGGAAACTCCCAGTTGCCACCAACTTGCAGGAAATCATCGTTGTGTTTATCCGAATCGGGCAACCCGGTAACCAAATGGCAATCGAAAGAGCGAACACGCAAGTAATACGTGCTGTGGTCTTTGTTATAGGAAAGAGTGTAACAGCCTAAGATATCCCATATGTCAAGGTTCAAACCCAACTGTCTATTGAGGGCAGATACGCCGCAAACAACACGGAAAAGGTTAACAGATACTTGCATTGGGGTTAACTAGACTTGATGCAGAAACCGGCGCACCAACGGGTCAAGAGGAAACCGAACCCCTCCCTCGACAATGGCCGCAATCGAAAAAGCGACAGTATTCCTCATGCCCATACGCTTGGCACCTTCGCCAACGAAAGGGTAACGTCGTCGGGAATATTATAGTCCAGGAAGAACATAGCCATGGCCTCGGGGGTATCAACTAGAGAGCGAAACTTCCCCATCTAACAAACCTAATAAGATAGAGGTAAGACTCAGATGATAGAATGCAGAACACAACAGAGCAAGGGCCAGACAAGATAATTGAGACAGAAAGAGGCAAGAGAAAAAGAATCACAAGAGGACTTACAGAGATTAGAGAAGTGGTAGCAAAGCATGACCAACGACGAACAAGTCTGAGCAGAGCACCAACGAGACTGGTTCAGAGGAACGGAAAGAGTTCTTCTCCTCTCTTTGAAACTCTAAAAAGAACGAAGAAGCAGATAAAGGGATTTATGTTGACAACCATAGCATTTATTGCACCAACCGGCGTGAAGGTACATGAAGCATGACCTTCGGTATGGAATCGACGACTATCTCGCAGACGCCTATCCCATGTCGCCACGTGTCACCTTGAAAGGACGCATGCAGGGGTTGTGTGTTAGGATTGAACCGTCACCAAGGCCGAACTGGGGCAGAACCGAAGCGACACGACACTTGGAGAGTAGAACAATAGCTCTCCCCAAAAGGAACCTTAGCATGAGCTAGGGGGCAAATGAAAGGGCTGAATATGAAATGGGTTGGATCCAAGCCTTGGGCCGGCCCAATCCATTAAAGCCCCAAATCCAAATGAATTAGATTAATATAAGAGCAAGCCAATTGAGCCCAAAATCCTCGATCAACAGTCTGCCCAAGTCCCCAAGCACTTGGGCCCAACCCGCAGTGGGAAGGCTAATCCAGCCGTGATGCTGGGCTGGGCCGAACTGTAGAACCTAATCCTTGAGCCGAATAGAAATAGGCCAAGCCCATACAAAGATATCCGAATGGATCAGCCCATCTCTATGAATGATCCTGTGAAAGGCCGAGAGAAGGCATAATGATGCCGAGCTAAGGCACAACGATATCGAGCCAAGAAAACCTCATAGGGAAACGTGGAAGTTGTGAATGTGTGCATGTGCAAGTTACCACCTCAGCTGGTCCCCTACCCCTAGAATCACGAAAGTTGTTGAACCGAAGGAATGTGGTTAGTTATCAGCATGATTACAATGAGTATATGCATTCAATGACAACTACCAGGTGGTCCCCCATCTTGAGCAATGCCAAAAGGACACTTGGCAGCATCCAAGCTCCATGAAACCATCTTGAGAAACAAGAAAGGAACACCATATATACAACACGAACTTCACATTGAAGGTAACTGAACTATTTTAAGCAAAATCATACTTAGATATAAACTCAACTCTATAGACACTCCTGCTCCGATCACTAATTCCGACACCGGAGGGGTTATCCGCCAACCTCGCCAGCAAATTTAATCTGCATCTTGTGGCAGAACCTCCCCTGGATAGTCCGACCGAAAAGGGCCCAGATCCACTTTCATCTAGTGTGGAATCCAAGACGACAAAGGCGTATTGTCAAACTTTTGTTTGTCTCTTCGTCAAATTATATTGAACAAGATTTGTATTTGTACAACTTTGGAAAGTTCAAAGAAGAAAGAGTTGAACCAAAAAACAAAAGAAGGATAATACTGTTTGTATTTAATTGTTTGATTTCGGACCAAATAGAAAATGTGCCTAATGAGGATTAGTAGAAAAAAAAAACAAACACACACCATTTTATTAATAAAAAAAAATGCGTTTCTTAAGATAATATACACTGGTAAATTTTGAGTTACTTTGGGAATAAGTTTGTGCTAAATTTTGAAATTTCATATTGTCAAAATCAAAATTGATGTCTAATTGTCTCTTTATTTGGATTTATTGCTCTTATTTATATTTAGGATTTATAAATTGACATTTTATTTACGGAGAAAATAAAAGTTGCAGATTTTTTTTCTTTCTCTACTTCTGTCTCCTTTTTTCAAATCCTATTAGAATATGAAGACAACAAAGTCATTGTATAGTGTTTTTGTTGTGCCATTGTTCTTACATGAAGCTCATATGAAAAACATGTGCTCATTTTTTCTTGAGTGCTTTAGTGGAGGAGGTAATAAAACTAAAATATGTAAAGAACAGGGAGCTTGGCTATGTGCATGATGGTGTTAGTGTTGATAAATCATGAACTAGGATACATCATAGCTACTTTTGAGAAGTTTAAAAGTTTATTGTTACATTATTTGGAAATACTCAACATCAGGCATTTTTTCTTTGATTAGATTTTCTTCTTTTAACCCATCTGATCTAACTGTATGTAGTTTATTTCTTTGTTTCAGCTATTGTTACTAGCAATTGTCAATGACCATTGAATGAAATCCTTTTAACAATTTCTATTTTAAAAGGCAAATTTAGCCAAAACCTCCAAGACCCAACATATAGTGTATAAAAGACACTCCAAAATATTTTACTTCCTAAACCCCCTAAGTAGGAGGCGCGTTCTTCATAAAGTACAGACTAGTATTTTTCCTTTTTTTCCTGGCCAAGCTTACCCTAGATGTATATCTCAGAGATTTGAACCAAATTTGTTAGCGATTGACGTTGAAGTTTTGTTGAATGATCATTGTTCATTAATTACTGAATAGTAATCATTGTTCACCGTTTAATCATTGTTCATTGTTCTTTATTGTTCATTGTTCTTCAGTAACTTGTATTATTGTTCTTCAACCATCGTTCATCCTTCAATTATTGCAATCGTGAACTAATCAATAATCAGTGTTCAATGATCATTGCTCTTTATTTCATTGCTATTCTTGTTAGAGTTAAAGCTTCATTCAATCATTGTTTGATTGATGCTTCAGTTCGATCATGTATGTTTAATTTTTAATTAATTATTTGTTTGATTGTTGTTTGTTCGATCATGTACTTTGTATTATTATTATTATTATTATTATTTTATTTTTTTTTTTTTTTTTTTATGTCATGTTCATATGACAATAACATATTACTCTAGTTGTGTGATTTATTTTGTAAGGCAAATGTAGAATTATATATTAACAACAATATTTTTCAAACACAAAATCATCATCCCTTTGTTGTTATGATCAGTAATGTTGATGAATTGGTGCATCTTGCAACTCATCTGCATTTACTTGGTTGTTACCAACACATGCATATTGGGGTTGATTAATGGTATACAGGCCTCGTTTGTGAATATGTTTTTTTTAATTAACTTTTTAGTTTTTTAGCTAAAATATAATATAAAAAAAATAGTAAATTTGAAATGATTTTTTTATTTTTTACAAAAAGACGTGCAAAAAGTAGAGAAAAAAAAATCTTTGACTTTTTTGTATAAGTTATTGGCTTTTTGATTTTTTTAATAACTTTTTGACTTTTAAACTAAAAAGTGATGTTGTCAAACAAGGCAAACTAGAGACAGTTTTTTCAAAATTGTAGGGGAGTTTAAAAGATGATTGTGCTTGACCCCATCAGAAAATGTAGGGCTCTGTTTGGTATTTTCAAAAATTAATTACACACTCACTTTTGAAAACGCGATCGAATGCGGGAAAATTTGGACTAACCGGTCGGTAGACCAAAACAGTGCAAATTTATTTATTTATTTATTTTTCGCACAATTGATACATGTTAATTTTTATATAATCAATAAAAAATATTTTTTGAATTTTTTAAAAAATTTATAAACTTTAATAGAATTTTGAGTTGTGTGTTTGGTTATAAGTTTTAAGTTTTTGTATCAACTATCATATGTCACATCAAAAATTCCCCACTCAATTCAAAACTCATACATCAAACAAATTTTCCACACTCAAATTATAATTCCAAAACTCACAAATTCAAAATACAACTCTATTCTCAAATCATATTTTGAAAACTCTACCAAATGCAATCTAGTATTCTCTAAGCTCATTCCCGACTTTGCTATAGACATTGCCATTCGAGAAGGAGAAGAGGGATCAAAGTGCCTTTTTTCTATATGAAGGAGCAAAGAAAACATAGAATTGGGACAAGTTTACCATGAAAAATCACTCCTAACAATTATAGGGATGTAAATTGTAACATCCCAAACAAATTAAATCCAAAGCCTCATCCACTAAAACAAATCACTTGTGGACTTTACACAATAAAACTTTTACATGATATATATATATTGTAATTTTTTTGTTTTTTAGTAATATGTAGGGTATTTTGGCTAGCTTATGCGCATCAAACTAAATTCTTACAATCCAAATAAACTTTCTGAAACCAGTTTATTCTTAGCAATCTGTGGCCTCCTGAGTTTTGCTGGGAAAGGAAGTTAAACCTGAGACTAGAGTTGTACACAGGCCGGTTCGAGTCAAGTTAAAGCCCTATCCACTGCCAAACTAAAAGAGTTCGGCTAGCTGAAAAAATCAATCGCAACCAACCAAATTAAATGTCAAAACATCCATTGATAGTTTTTGGTTTAGCGGTCATGTTCAAATCGGGGGAACGGGTTAGGCTTCTAATTCTGGGCCTTCATGAATTATTATTACTTTTGGTCGATTTACATTCAAACAACCCATTTTTATATATTTAGTTCTGTTTTGTTTTGGAAAAATGGCCCAAGCAACCTATTCTACAATTAAAAAAGTAATCATTTAGCTCATTACAAAAGATTACAATGTTCTTATTTAAAAGGGTAAATTATAAATATATAAGTTTTGTTTAAAATATGAATTATTTTTTGTGATTTAAAAAATTATAAATATTTCTCTATCAGTATTTTTTATTTAACAGAATTAATTAAAAAAATAAAATTTCTAATTGTTTACCTATGCAATAATAAAATTATTAATTAAAAAAAAATTAACATTATTAAAAACTGTTAATTAACTTAATGATTTATTAATAAAATGACCTATTCATTATAAAATTAAAAATTTTAAGAGGTATAATATAATTTCTAAAACTACGTAAGCTAATTTGTAATTTAAGTAAATATCAAAAAGTTTGTTTGTAATTTACCCTCTTTAAAATCGGGTCTTTTCCTAAATTAAGACAAAATAACAATTTATTTCTCAAATTAGGTCTAGTTTGAACGGAATTCCCAAACTAGGCTAAAACGTGGTTATGAACCACACTTTCACCGTTTATCTGACCTTCCTATTAAAAATTTCTAAAATCGTAAAAGCACGGTTACAAACCACGCTTTTAATTAAAAAAACGTAATTACAAAACAAGCTTTTAAATTTTTATTTTTTTTTCATAAAACGTTTCAAAACACACTTTTAAAACACGTTTTCAGCACAAAAAAAAAAAAAAACCAAACCCAGCACTCACTCTTCTTTCTTACACGCGCGCACACACTCTCTCTCTCTGACACTCACACATTCACGTCCATATATAATTTTTAATATATATAAATTTTATTTTATAAAATTGATATCAATATTAAATATATATATATATATATAATAATTTATAATAATAAATTTGAAAACGTGGTTTGTAACCACATTTTCTTAATTAAAAGTATGATTTATAACCACGCTTTTACGATTTTAGAAATTTTCAACGGGAGGATCAGATAAACGGTGAAAGCGTGGTTCACAACCACGTTTTAGCCTATTTTAAGAATTCCGTCCAAACTAAACTTAATTTGGAAAAAAAAAAAAAAAAAAAAAAAAAAAGTTCTATTTTACCTTAATTTGGAAAAAGGCCCTTTAAAATCAGCCCAAACAAGGCATTACAAATAAAATGAATAGCTTGTAAAACCAGTCCAAACACAAACAATCCAGAACAACAAAACTCTGTTTTTCATCTTCAAAACTTCGAAGTTATAGAGGGTTTTCATCAGTAGCCCTTGAATCGTAAAAGGACATCATGGTTGATCTGTAATATACAGGTTTCCGAGTTTGAAATCAAGGACTGTTGAGTTCAGATTTATGGGTGAGACCATTAGAAAATCTATGGATGCATAGAGAGAGGATTCATGAAAGAGAGACATGAGAACTTGTGAGACCATGGAAACAAAGAAACCATCAGATAAGACGGTACTATAGGCGAGAGGAAGATAAAGTGATGACTATGAGATCTCTAATGAAGTGACATATATATATATATAGAGAGAGAGAGAGAGAGAGAGAGACATGAAATGGGTAAGTGAGTGGGTTTGTTGAGAGCCTTATGAGTTTTTTTGAGATTAGAAAATTAAAAATTAAATTGAAATCTGAGAGGAAAGGAAAGAGATAAGGGTCTCTTGAAAGTTATAAGAGAGAGAGGAGAGGAAGGGGGATAAGGAGAGAGAGACAGAGAGAGACGAAAGGGTAAGTGGGTTTGGTGAGTCGTTTGTGATTTTTAAGATTAGAAAATTAGAAATTGTGTTAAAATATGTGGGAAAAGGTAGAGATAAAGGTCTCTTGGAAGTTGTGTATAATCTGTCAAGCGAATCAAGGAATACACGTGAGAATGGAATTTATTTTCTGTAGTGTATGTAAGATATTCGGTCGGTTCGGGTTTAAGAGAGTTTTTTGCGATTCAAACTGAAATCCAATCGAAACTCAATTTTTTAATTATTAAAACAGACCGGGTTTCGACCAAATGTGAGTTTGAAACCGCTCGTTGTGTCTTCGGGTCAGTCAGGCTGAGCTGGGTTGGTCAAGTGGTTCAGTTGTTTGAACATGCTTACCGAAGACCTTGGAGGGCATAAACCTTTAGAGCATGTTTGATTGGGTGGATTAGAGCATGGGATTGTGATTATTAATCCATGGGCCAAATTATCTTATGTTTGTTTTAATATTTTGGTTTTGGATTATTAATCCAATGGATAATTAATCTAACAAATTTGTAGGATTATTAGTAATGAAGTAGGGGTGGAATTATTAATCCAATGGATATTAATCCAATTGGATAGTGAATACTATACTAATTTAATAGGATTATTAATACTTCATTATTAGTCTTGTGAATCAAACATGACCTTAAGTCTTAAACCTCATTCACTAGTCAGACCTTTGGAATTATTTATCTTGTAATTATCCCCTAACCAATTATTTATAATTTGTAGGAGGGAAAAAAAAAATCTTAGTAGAGTTCCTTTTTTGGGATAATCCTTGATAAATCCACATTCCCACCAATATAAGTCATTGAGGACAAAGGTGGTTTTGTTGCGGACATAAGGACATTTGTTGGTGGAAAATTCATATTTTAAGGGTTTAAAAAATTTAGTTCCCTAAATACCATTTATCTATACAAATTTTTATTTTCAATTTTTTGAACCTATCTATCCAAATTATTTTAACCTATTTATGCTATTTTTTTATCTATCCAAATTGAATATATCTGTCCTAGTATTTTTGTTTATCTGTACATGTTGAATCTATATGTCCTAGTATTTTTGGTAATCTGTCTTATTATTTTTTTCGTAAATTGAATCTATCTATCCAAATTAAACAAACTGGGAAAGTCATACAGACAAACCATACTATCTCTCTGTCTCTGTCTCTGTCTCTGTCTCTAGAAAACCATGGCTTCAAAGAAGTTGTTCTCTCTCCTCTAATCATTCTTGCATCATTCTTCTTTCAAGTTTGCACTTAGAGCCCCCTTGCCATACCCCTCCCACCGCTCTTCCCCCAAGGGCTTCCTCTTCAACCATGTTCTCGATTATGCTACAACCGCCATAGCTCCATCATAGACGGCAGTGACACAACTGAAAACTGGTGGCCCCAGTAGAAAGATCACAGCGACAAGTTCACTAGTAAGAAAGTCTACCAGCTTATCGGATAAAGCAAGTAAAGAAGAATGATGAGCCGAAAATGAACTCGAACAAAATGGAGATAACAAAAATGGCGAGAGAGTTTCAGAGGCATTGTTTTAGTGGCCAAAGCTACAACTGAAATTGAAGAAGAGCAAAGACAAGATAGATATGAGTGATTGGGGAATGAGAAAGATTTGAAGGGGTTTGAGACATTATAGAATCAAGGGTTTTGATTGTTGATGATGGGTTGTTGTTGTTGTTGTTGCAATAGGTTCATGCTGAAACTAGGTTTGCTTGAAAATTTAATGGGTTTGAATCAGAATTGGAAGAAAGTTCACTGATTTCTTATCCGATATGAAATTGAGACTTGTTTATGATGATTGCATTTACATAAAAGAGCATAGGTTTGTTTTGGAGGTAGCACAGCATTTGGGAAAAAACATGGTAAGGACCATAGCTATGAATAGGGTCATCAAATTAAAGACAATTTGAGTCTTTGATTTTATTTCTCAATGAATCAGCTACAGTGATAATGAATCATCTATATACAAATCTAACAGGTGTCTTGACGTAACCATAACTACCTGACCTAACCCTCAACTAATTTTAGTTAACTCCTAACAAACTAACCACTCAATTATAACAAACTAACCATCCAATTACACATGTGCTAGAATATTAGTAGTGTTGCGAAATGCTTTGTTCTCGAAGTGAGGCCTTGGTCAATCATGGGCCTATGGCTGTAGCCTTGGCACTTGATGCTGAGTGTTAGACTTTGGCTTAGGATTGGATGGCTTATCAATCCCTCTCAAACTCAAGATAGACACAATAACCAGTTAGATCTCCTATTAAGGGCATTACCAGCCCAATCTCAATCTAAGTGTGCATGAAGAAGAAGATGACCACTGGAGAAATGAAGAACATGAGTTAAAGTCCTTTTTAAATATCTGAGCAATCTTTTAACAACAACAAAATTTCTGTTTAAGGGTGATTGCGCATATTGGCAAGCTTGATTCACTACAAAGGCTAGATCCGGCCTGGTGATAGTAAGGTACTGGAGAGCACCTACCAAACTTCTATAAAGAGATGGCTAAGAGAAGGGTAAGTCATCATGTGAAGAAGAGGAGCTAAAACACTTAGAAGCCATAAGAGAGGAATAGGGAACCACTCATACCAATTTTGGCCAAAATATTTGAGGCATACTTATGTTGAGAGAGAACATAACCTGAGGTGGACTTGGTGACAAAAATTCCTAAGAAATAATTGATGAGACCAAGCTCTTTCATGAAAAGGTAGCATGCATTTGTTTGATAAGAGAATCAATGTAGAGAGGATCATTACCTGTAAGCAAAATGTCATCTACTTAAATTAGAAGAATAGTGATGGAAGTAAAAGTCTTTTTGACAAACAAAGAGGATTCACAATGATTGGCAGCAAATTGTTGAGTAGAAAGAAAAGTAGAGAAAGTGGAAAACCAAGCTCTAGGAGCTTGTTTCAGACCATAAAGAGCTTTGTTTAATTTGCAAACACGAGAAGACTTTTGTTGGATGAACAAAACTCTGTGGCTAGACCATGTACACTTCCTCCTCAAAAATTCCATGTAAGAAAGCATTAGAAATATCAAGTTGTTTAATTATCCAATCAAAATGAAGGGCAAGACATAAGAGAACCCTGATAGTTGGTTGCTTGGCTACAGGGCTAAAGGTCTCATGGTAATCAACACCTTCAGTTTGGAGAGGGCCCTTGGCCACCAATCTAGCCTTATGCCTAGCAATAGTGCCATAAGAATTTTTCTTTAATCTGTAAACCCATTTCATCCAATAGCTTGTTTGCCAGGAGGAAGAGACATCAAAGACCAAGTGCCTCATATTCATCAAGCATAGTAGCTTGCCAAGCAGGAGAAAAAGCAACCTTTTTATAGGTTTGAGGTTCAAAATTAGCAGTAGAAGCAGTAAGACAAGTAGGAATTCTGGTCTTAGATCTGGTAATCATAGGATGAACATTAGTTGGAAGAGAAAAAAGATCAATGAAAATGGATGAAATAGGAATCTAAGAAGGTTGTGAGGTCATAGAGAGAGAAGGTGGAGCTAGAGAATGTGATAAGTGTGATGGATCAGAGAAGGATAAAGATGATGGACTATGTCTGTGGGAGGTGGTGCTGTAAGAGGAATAGATGGTTGTGAAGAAGAAGAGAAAATATAAGAAGAAGAAGAACTGCTAGGTGAAGAAGTAGACCAAAAGAAATTAAGCAACTGTGGCACTAAAGATGAAGAAGAAGAATGAGAATGAGAGGAAGATTGAAAAGGGAAAGAGGATTCATCAAAGATAACATGTTTGGAGATATAAACTTTACTTGTTTGAGGATTAAGACACCTATAGCCTTTAATAGAAGGTTGACATCCAATAAACACACAAAGAATAGATTTGGGTTGAAGTTTATGGGAGGTAAGGCTTAAGCCATGGATAGCATCTACAACCAAATGATCTCAAGAATGTGTAATTTGGTTTTTGTTTGAACAAGACCTCATAAGGAGTGAGATTATTGAGTTTGAGAGTAGGATGCTTATTGACAAGAAAAACATATCACAGAGGAATTGATTGCATGTGCAGTGATATTTCTGCCTCTCTGAGATTGATTGGGACCTTTCCTCTGATAATGACTAAACTGACCTCAAAACCTACCTCCATCCCTTCCTCTGAAAGTGCCTCCACCCCTATAATGGCCTCTATGACCACCTCGATTAGAATAATTGCCTCTATGTGCAATATAGGGAGCAGATCTTAGAATTTCTAAGGCATGTTGATGCTTGAGATAGGACTCCACATGGATAGATTTTTAACAAAGTATAGAGCATAGTTGATCCACAAAAATAGGATTTGATCTAGCTCATATATTAGTTTTCAAAGCATTATATTCCTCAAGAAATCCATTCAAGATCAAGAGAGCTAAATCATCATCATCAATGGGTGATGATGCCAAAGCAAGCTGATCTCAGATTACCTTGAACTGGTTCAGATATTTTTCCATGGCTGCTCATTTTTTAACAATTTGACTTAACTTGTTCTTTAGTTGATATATGTGAGATCTAGAAAAAGAAGTAAATCTTTTGGCAAGAACACTCCAAACTTCATGACTAGTTTGACAATGAATCACATATGTGAAGATAGAAGGAGACAATGTTGCAATTATACGTCTCAAGAGGTGAGTATCAATTGTATTCCGCAGAGTATAGTTTGGATTCAGAACTTCAAGATTGTTTGAATTTAACACAACTGATGGATGACATACCTCAGATCTATCTACATAACCAAGAAACTTGGTTGCTCTAAAAATGTTTTGAAGTTGATTCTTCCAAACTATGTAATTTGATGAATCAAGCTTGGTAGTAACAAAGGCACTAAGATTCGAGATCAGTAATGTGAGATTTGAAGGTAAAGCAGTGGACACAGGAATTGAAGAAGAAGAAGATAATGCTAGTAGAGCTATGGTGGTTAGAGAAGCCATTGATGAACTTCTCTTTGAAGGATTGGTGCTCGTGGGAGCCTAAAGCTCTAAAACCATAAAGAGAATTTGAGTCTTTGATCTTATTTCTCAATGAATCAATTACAGTGATGATGAATCATCCATATACAAATCTAACATGTGTCTTAACCTAACCACAACTACCTAACCTAACCCTCAACTAACTATAGTTAACTCCTAACAAACTAACCACTCAATTATAACAAATTAACCATCCAAATTACACATGTGCTAGAATATTAGTAGTGTTGCAGCTTGAGCTGCTCTGTTCTAAGCTACAACCTTGGCTGCATGTAGTGACCCAAAAATAAATAAATAAATAGCCAGTGCATAATTTAATTAAGCAAATTTTTGAATTTGAGTGCTGTGTAAATTCTGTGCGAAAACAGTTCAGTTTTGTATTTTTTAAAAATAGTTCCCGATCTCAGAAAATTATGAAATTTTTATATGTTGTTCCCATATGAGTCTAACACATTGGATAAAAATGTTAGAATTAAATGATGAGTATTTATTTTATGAAAATTCACAGACTGATTGGTGTTCAGTTTAATTTATATTAGAATTTTTTTATTTAATTTTTAATGTTTAAATCATGATTTGGATAGATTTGTTGGGTCTACTTTGATATGTAATTTGGTGATGTTTGGCTTATGGGTGGGAATTTAATTCAAGACCCGTGATTTAGATTTAATTTAATTTGAGTTTGTTTAATTACTCATATTTAACTATTTGGTCTTTTTTGATTATGTAATTGGTAATAACCACGTTGGGAGTTGTTATTATTTATTATATAGGATAATAATTAATATTTGTTAGTTGATTTTATGGTGTGTACCATATGGTGAAAAATTATATATTTTTGTAGTGAATAAAAGGTGTATATATTTCATGATGAGCAAAATATTATATTTTGTGGTGAAAAAAATTATATCATTTTATAATTTATATTATAAATTCTGATATATTATTACAAAAAATTATATATATATATATACATGGGAAGCAAACCCATGTGGATGGGCCCCCTTTTGTCTCCTTGCCATCATTTCTTCTTCCTTTCCATTTCATTTCATTTGTTTGGCTTGGGTTGGCAGAACCGTCTACCTCTCTCTCCCTCTCTGTCTGTCTCTCTCTCCCTTTCTCTTTTCTCCATTTTTGCTCAAGCTTTGAGCTTCCAATGAGAGTCCTTAGAGTGAGATTTTGCAAAAAACTTCGTAAATGAAAGTTAGAGAGCTCGTCGTGATTTTCACAATAGTAGATCGGGTAAGATATGCCTTCCAGATCTACTCTTCTTCATTATTTGAGGTAGGGACTTTCTTCATATTTTTACATTAATGTCATGTTAGGGTTATTTTAAGAAAATATATCATTATAAGAGGTATTACATATATATATATATATATTCATAATTTTTGTTTGGTAATTTTTGGAAAAAAAACTATGTTGAAATGTTAAGAATGTTGGCATTTTGAGATTGTTTGGGAAAATCATTTTGTGTTGATAATTTTGCAAAGAAATCCAAAAATAAAATTTAATAGTTGTATGGATTGTCTCTACACCATATTATAATTAGATGATTTATTTTGAGAAATATAAAGTTGAATTTTTTTATCTTTGATTTGGAGTTTATTTTTGAAAAAAATAAATTAATGTTGAAGAATATAGAGTAAATGCTTAAGTAGGAATTATAGAGTTGCTTTGGGATTAAAAACTCTAAAAGTATTATATTCATGATATTTTATAAAAGATAATATGTTGATGATTAAGTTGTGTTCATTTTTATGAAAATAAAAATGTGAAATGTGGACTTTCAAACTCATAACCTTGAAAATGTTACTATTAGGCACATTTCATAATTTTTGATGTAAATATCATGTTGGTTAAGTAATTTTAGAAAAAGTTGTAAGATTGCTATTGGTAGAGAATTTGGTAAAAATATTACCTCTTTAAATAGCTTGACATGAAAAATGGTTATGTTGAAATATAGTTATATACATGTTTTTGCAAGATCTAGATGATTTTTGAAATTGTCTTTTGATTTATTTTGAAAATTGATTGTTAATTCAAGAAAATGAGAGATTTTTTTTGAAAGTGGATTTACTTTCGTGTTCCTTTTAAAATAGAAATTGAGGATTTTGAACTATGAGGATTGAAAAGAGATGTTTTTGGTGACTTTCTTTCAATAAATGAAGATGAGTGGTTTTGGTGAGAAAATTTAGAAATTTGGGGTTTCTAAAAAAGATGTTGACAATCTTTGAAGATGTTATTATATTTATTTTGTGTGCCAAAATAAATGATGTTTGAAAATTTGTTTATTTGTTTACATATAAATGATGGTTTTCATGGAATATAAGAATTGTTGAAGTTTTGGAAATTGTTGTTCAAAATGTTGATATAGTCTTGAAGTGACTAAATGGTTGAGATTATTCTAAGTGTAGGAATTTTGTTGTCCCGTGGATAAATTAGAATAAAAGTATTTATATTCATCTTGAGAAATTATATTGAAATGAGAAATGAGAATTTTGATCACAATAGGAATATTGTGTAGAAGTATTGAAAGTGGAAGAAATATTACATTGTATTATTAATCATTGCATTGGCATATTAATTCATTTCATAATGATGAGCTTTGAAATATGATTTGAAAACTTTGTATTGAGAAAGGAATGTTAGGAAATAAGTTTTCATAAAATGATTTTGGGGTAAATACGATGGTAAGTCTTGAAAGGTGATGTAGATGATAGGTGTCGAACCTTCTAATTAATACTGGTAAAAATGACAAATTGGTAGTACTTATATAGTCTACTTGCAGACACCAACCTAGGGATTGGAAGGTGGTGTAGATGATAGGTAAAAATGACAAATTAATAGTACTTGTATAGTCTACTTGCAGACACCAGCCTAGGGATTACCTGAGTTGTATTTACCATCTTGGAATTTTATTGAAATTGTTGGATTAATGTGTTTTCAAAATGGCATTGTGCGTAAGATTTTCAAAAGATGAGAAAAATATTTTGAACATGACATAACATATGCATTCATCTCATAAGACTGTATAAAATGGATTTGATGAATTGTTTAATTATTTGATTCAATTGATAATGAGATAATTGAATGAATTGAAAAGGATGTCCTATTACTATTGAAACATATTTATTTATTTAAGTTAACTTGTTATGGTTAATTAAATAAATTAGATTTAAGAGATTATGTAATAAAATCATATGGTTTTAACATGATATGATTTCACGTATATGTACGAGTATTTTGGTACCCACATATCTTCTAATATTTTAATATAAGATTGCTTGATGAGTTAGTGGTTGCTCACCCCTTGCCTGTACATGTGTACAGGGAATGCTTTTCTGATTTGAAGATCAAACAACGGGTTTTACCATTTCGTAAGTGTAATGTAGTGATGGATTGTACTACTTCATTTGTTGTTTGGCTGAGTGCTATTTTTTTTGTAAAGAATAGTGTCCTCTCTTTTATTGTAAGCCTCAGGGAATTTCTTTTATTTGTATGTAAATGTCATTGTTGTATAACAAGAGAGAATATGTATATTTAATTATTCATCATTTCATCCAATGATGAAATATTATTTGTAAATAGACTTAATTAATGAATACTGATAAGGTTATCCGAGTAATAAAATACGGAGCATTACACTGCAACTGTGGCTTGTGGCTATAGGCTTGGCCTGTGGCTGCTGCACCTGATGCTAAGTGTTGGACTTTGGCTTAGGATTGGATGGCTTATTACAAATTATCCCGCAAGCAAAAAATTCGGTATTACCCACCTCGTCCAACCCGTCCCATGAGCCATCCCAACTTGCTTGATTGCTAGCCCGTCCCATCCCATAGAAGATCATTTAAGGCTTTAGGCAGAAGTTTGAAACCCGAGCCCGACAATGAACCTAAGTCGTACAAGCTTGCATAGGTAAATCCAACCCGACCATCCCATCAACGCAACTTAAAGTATCTCATCCAAAAAAAAAGTTTAATATTATCCAAAAAAATAACATTGTTAAATTCAATTTTAATCCATTAAAATCAAATACTATTCCATTAAAAAAAAAAATCATTTGGTAGCCCATATTATCCTTATAAATTGTATTTAAAAAAAAAATACACAAAACATAATTTGTTAAAATTGAATTTGACATTGATTGATGATATCTTCCTAACTCTCAACTTTTTACAAATAATAATGTCATAATTTGTTAATTTGGTGAATTTATACTTTAGTTTGATTGTGTTAATAGTATTAATTAATTTGATCATATGAATTAAAAGAGAAAAAAAATAAATGAGTATAACTTGATAATATAAGCCTATTAAAAAATGTGTAACCCGGTTCAATTTGATTTTGGCCCATAAGATTTGGACTTACGGGCCTGGCTCGTACTAGCCCATTGACTAGTCAAAACCCAAAAAGTCCATTAATATATAGGATGTAGATACAATATTTGCGAGCCAAGTATGCCTGACCCATCCCATTGATGACCCCTACTATGGATGGTACTGAAAGGATTGTCCTTATGGATCCAAAAAAAGGCGCATGATTTATGTTCTTAAAAGTCTATAAAATAGACCTATGACTTGAGTATCCTTTTTTTTAATGTATTTAATTGGATAAATTATAAATACACCTCGTGAGATTTATTTAAAATAAAAATTATCTCTTGTGGTTCTAAAAATTACATATTGCCCCTTCAAATTTCTAATCATATAAAAAATGACCTCTTTTATTAATAAATAATCATGCCAATTAATAGTTTTATTCAATGCTAAAAATATATTTCAATTAACAATTTAAATAATTTTATTATTATATAGAAGAGTAGTTAAAAAATTTATATTTTTTAATTCTATAAATTACAAATATCCCTTATCAAAAAAATTTATTTAATAGGTAATTCGTGTTTTAATTAACCTAGAGTATTTATAATTTACACTATTTAATTTTGCATATTTATGTTCATAATTTATGTTTAATTTTACATATTAACCGTCTCAATGAATTGAAAGACAAGCGTGGCACTTCACTCTTGCCCCTAGTGTTTCCTAATTTATATAACATAATAAAATAAATACTCATTTTGATATTAAAAATAATAATTAAATTAGAAGAAAAATTAATAACATAAAATTAAAATTAAAATTAATTCTAACTATTTAATTTTCTTTTATATTCATTTAGAAAATAAAAATATGTAGAAATGGAAATTATATAAAATTTATTGGAAAAATTAAATATAAATATGTTATAATTAGATTATCATATAATGATTTTATATAATATATATTAAATATAAGATTGTAAAATAAACACTTTTAATTAAATTAAAATATCAATTATATAAAATAAATAACGACTATTTTATAGAGTTCATATAAAATAGGTAAAATCAGTGTAATTTAAATTAGGTTTGAATTTGAGTTTAGTAAAGTTTTTTTAGGTGTTTAATTTGACATATTTGTCCATATAATTGGTGTTTAATTTTACATATTTACACACCCTCACCAATTTTTTATGTTGCCCTAATCTTTCCTTATTATAATAGTATAGAAGAAAAGTGGAGTTGCCTTTATCAGTTGTCTCTTGGTACTTGCAAATGGTATGCAATATCCTCTCCACTTGGTAAATCTGACATCTAAGTGGATGGTGTTGTTGGCTTCCTTCGGCCCATTACAAGATCCATCTCGATAATTTGAACCGATCATTTAACACAACTTTTTAAGAAGCTCATTTATACCAAAATTCAAATTAATTAGATAATCGTAACCACATGATCCAAACAAATTTTCAAAAAAAATAAATGACTAATATAATTTTAAAACAATTATCCATAGTTTTATGAAAAATATAATGAAATTGGGTTGCTAAAATTATCGGATCAATATGATTTTTTCACAAATAATCTACACGTAAGTCTTACAAGACGAACAACTTAGATTATCAAATTCTGACCTAGGGACTCCATGGCTGCACCTCTACCCCGACCCAGACTGGTGAGAAGCTGTTTCCTATCTAAAACTATGGACTTAACCATGTCGGTGAAGCATATTACCCTTGCTAGTATATATTTCTAATCGCTCCTGATAAAAAGAGTAGCTGAAAAAAAAAAGAACTTTCCAAATTGAAGACCCAGAATATACCTCAGATAATTAACAGTGAAGATATGTTTACAAGTTGCCAACTGATACCACACAAGGCTCCAAAGCAGCAGCTACAAGCAATTTTACAGAGATATCCTCTGAGGTGCACTGATTTTTGGCACTTCCAACAGATTAAATATGGCCCCGGATTCTGCATTTAAAGTTATACCTGTTTGTTTCCTTGGATGAAAGATCAAAGTGAGTACAAAATCAACTGGAAACAGTACCAAACAGGATGTCATATAAACAGAAGAGACAATAATAATATTAATAACAAGCAAACCAATTCATAATAAGCTTACTTCATATGTATAATATGCTAATTATTAAGGATAAATTACTTTGTGAAATGGAAAATTTCAGGAATATAATAAATGTACGGGAAAGAAATAAACCTTCTCGTATAATCCTGTTGATCAAGATTACGCTCCTCCGTATGACGTCGCTTTATTCCCTAAAAACACAAACATGAGCTAGCCGGTGGGTGTGTGCCGGATACCTCTCCGATGCCTAAGTCAGCAAAATAGACAAATAGACAAAAAGCCCTGTATATTCGAGAATCAAAGTTGTGTTACCTCTCCATAGGTGATGTTTGTGAGCTTTTGTAGGTTCCGTGTGGCACAATCTTAGTAGGACTTTTACTCCTCCATGTAGAGTCCTCCTAGGATTCATACTCCTGAAAGATAATGCTTATCCTTCAACACCCCCCTCACTGCATAAACCAAGTGAGATGGTTTTACCGTGGTCAGACTTCAATATGACCGAGGTAAGCATGGCTATGCTAAGCTACATACTAGACCGAGATAACTTTAGCTCGGCTCTTCCATTTACTGCTCTTACCTCGGCTTTCCCAATGCTAACCATGGTATGTCTTGACCGGTATAACCAATACTCCAGTCCCGATCGGGACAACTCTGAGTGACGACTGAACTTACCGCAAGCTCTCTGGGACCGGAGTAATTTTACACCTCTCGCGGACCGGAGTAACTTTACACCTCTTTACTCAGCCCTTCGTACTGTTGGCCCATAACGGCTCATGGCCCAGCTCGGCCCAATTTTCATATAAATTACCCTCTCAATTGCCCCTTAATTCCATCTGCAAAGCATGATAGGGATTACCTGTTACCAGTCAAGCTAAAAAGTTTCAGCCTTCTAACCGATCTACAAAACTTTAGCCGTACAACCAAGCTAAACTCTTGAGCCTTTCCAACCGAGCTAAAATTCTTTAACCTTTCCAGCCGAACTAAAATTACACCGGGCTCTACCTGTCCGGTCATAACGTCTCTTCATTCACAGCAACTGAATCGCTTCTCATTCCAAGGACACGTGGCACACTCTGATTGGCCCAATCATTGCCACGCCGTCTTTCAGACTCCGTGTTTTTTGAACAGTCCCGCGCTTTTTTGGTTCTTTCTCCTACTCAAAACCAACCCTAGCATTTTGAATCATCTTCACACTATTCATCTCCTTCTCTCTCTTTCGTCTCTGAGCCTCTATTGTTCTTCAATCTGGTAACTGCGAAGCTCTTGCCTCCTAGTGCCGTTTCCCTCTTCCAGTGCCGCTTGACTTGGTAAGTTACCCAAATCTCTCTTGTTTTTATTGTTTTTGCACTTGTTTTCTACAATCCATAGCATAGTGTTCGTGTTTTTGCAAAACACATTTTTTCATTTTGTGCTTTGCCTTGCATTTTCTGCAAAAACTTAGGAATAGAACCTCTCTGATTCGAGAAATAATTATGAGAAACACTAGTTTTGATCCAAAATCATAATATAACCGAACTAGGAAGTTGTTTGTAATGGATGTCAATCTAGGTAGACCATTCAACCGAACCAACACTTCATGCTATATACTAGTAGTTTAAACAAGTCGAACCATCTTTTGACTTTAGCCGAGCTAACAAACCGTACTAAGTCTGCGTAATAGTGTGCTCGATAGTCTCAACCACGGCCGAGCTATAACTTGGGGCTAGACCAGCCTTCATAGTTCAAACCGAACTAAGAGCGCTGCCCCTAGAGGCTCAACCGGGTTGACAAAACCCTTGCACAAACCGAGATAACAAAACCCCCTTGCACGAACTGAGTTAACAGTCCCTTGTGAAAACCAGGATGACAAAACCCTCTGCACAAACCGAGCTATCGAACCCCTTGCTCAAAACCGAGCTAGGGCTACATTTGTCTTGCCTTTATTTCTTTTAGCATAGTCCCACGATCTGTGCTTAACACTTGTTTTTCACTTTGCAGCTTTAGGTTGCCCAGGCACTCCTTTGAGCGCTAAACCGAGCTACTCAGCACCTTTCTCGAACCAAGCTAAGACAAGCTTAAATTATTCATAACTTATAAATGGGGAAGTATAGGTTTTTAGTAAACACACCTGGTGGAATGGTTGAATTTCGAAAGGATTATAACATCCCTAACGATGTTCACCTCACCTTAGCCGATCTAGACACCACCCCATGGGGAAACCCCGGCTTTGTTCCCTTTACCCTTTTATCAATTATAGAAACCGGACTAAGATTCCCTATACAGCCTTTACTTTGCAAATTCCTTAGGCAAACTAGGATATGCCCCACCCAGTTATCCACCAATTCATACCGCATAATAAATGGCATTGTCGAGCTAAACCGTCGAGCTGGCATTAACCTTGGTTTAGCTGAACTCTTTCATCAATACTCTATAGGCTCAAAAGAGGATAGTTGGGTTTATTATTTAAGAATACGACGCCGGCGTGAGAAAATAATAAAGGACACACCGGACAAAGATTTAAACGACGATGATTTTTTCTGGGTATCTGGGAATTTTGAAGACCACCAAGCCCAGATCCCAGGCCGTAGTATAAACTGGAAGAAAGGAACCCCTGGTATAATTACCTCGGCTAGTTTGCATGCTCCTTTTTATTTCGGTTTTCTATTCCTGAACCGAACTAACAGTTGTCTTCTTTATACAGATTCGGTCCACCTTAAGTCACTATACAGTTACCCCAATCTAGACACCCTTCGTACCGCACTACGATATCCTAAAAGGAGTTGGGCCAAGTTACTGAATTTTGAACCGACGTACAGATACAGCAGTCGATGAAAAGCCAAAGTAACAGACTTCTTGCTGGAAGACGCTCCTGAACCGGATCCATCCTTGCCTCAAATAAACCTGGTCTGAACCACTGCTGAATAAGAGATGGCAAAGAGGAACAAAGTAAGGGCCCTTCTAACCGAAACAAACCAAGCCGAGGTACCACCACCGAACCAGACTCAGGAAACCGTGGTGGCCCTTCCATCTCAACAACCCTCCTTATCTCACTCAAGCAAGCGTGCCCGGACTACCCCAACCGAACAACATCTTGTTGATGAAGACGAAACTATTCTTCCACCAAGCCCTCCACTGAGCCCGAAACCGGAGCGCTCCGACCGAGCCAGCTCCTCCAAGTGGGCACCCAAACTGACTTTTCAAAACCGAGATATTCAGGACACTGACTCAGTGGTCGCTGAAAAAGATCACTTAATGGCATTTAACCTTGCCAAAAGTGTCTACCTTCCAGCAGACATGGAGCACCACCAACATTTGACCGAACTGAGGGCCATCCGTTCGGCCACAAAATCCATGGTGCTTGTAAGTAGCTTCTTTTATTAACCTTTCTAATTTGCACAACTTTCATCTCGGTTTGATTACAAGTCTCCCCCTTCTTTTGCAGGCCATGCAGAAGAGCCACATCGCTCATAAGCGTGTGCATGAACTTCGTAAGACTACAAGGCAAGCCCTGGCCGAAGTGACTAAAAAGACGGCCGAGCTAGAACAAGCCATGAAGCAAATAACCGAGCTAAAATCCGAGAACGGTCATCTGACCGGACTTGTTAGCTCGGCTGAAGCAAAAAAACAAAAAGCTGCAGCCATAATAAAAGACAAATATCTGCGCGAACTAGCAAAACTTAAGAGAAAGAAAAACGCTGAGATAGAGCAGCTAAAGAAGAGTGCTGATGACGCCGAGCTCCGGGGTTTCAAGAAGGGGGAGGCGAGTTACATTAAACAATGTGAAGCTACCAAGGATCTCTTCTTCAAATGCGGTTAGAGGGCAGCTGTAGAGCAGCTCGGTCACGGTCCAGAGACCGAGGTTTTCAACGCTCCTGCATACTTCATTCTGAGCTCTATGACGAAATATGCTGCTGCCCTTCAGCAACAATTTCTTGAGGACTCAGATGATGAAGAAGAAACCGCACCAAAAGATACTCCGATTGTCAATGACCCGGTTGATCAATCAGTTCGGTTGGAGCCAATGGTGGACGACCTGACCAACGAGCAGCCTACTGAGACCGAGCTCCCAATCGAGACCGTGCTGCCGTCTGAAACCGGGCTCCGGGTTGATATTGATGCTGACCTTGATGATTTGTTTAACTGACTTTGTATTTTTTCTTCTTTTTGCTTTTTTTCTTTTCTTTGCTTTTGGAAAAAATTGTAACCGGGCTGAGGCCCCACCCTTTGTACTCTCTTTAAATTTGCAATGAAGTCTACTTTTTGTTCGAACACTTATTTCAGTTTATCTCTATGCTTGTTCTTTACTTTCCAACTGAAGTTTAGGATGAGGTACAGTATTCACTTGCTGAGATACTTTATATCGGTCTTAATATTGCAACTATAAGTATACCTGCCAACCACTCTTTAGCCGAGATAGCTACCTCGGCTGAAGAGTACTAAGAGTTGGTTTAGTCCAGCCAACCACTCTTTAGCCGATATCCTTACTTCGGCTGAAGCGTACCAAGTGTTGGTTTAATCCAGCTAACCACTCTTTAGCCGATATCCTTACTTCGGTTAAAGAGTACTAAGTGTTGGTTTTAATCCAACCAACCACTCTTTAGCCAATATCCTTACTTCGGCTGAAGAGTACTAAGAGTTGGTTTTATCCAGCCAACCACTCTTTAGCCGATATCCTTACTTCGGTTAAAGAGTACTAAGTGTTGGTTTTAATCCAGCCAACCTCTAAATTGGCTATTTCTGCCAATTTAGAAAAATGTTTGGTTATTCCGACCAAACGTCATGTAGCCTGGATCCTTATCCTGGGCTTAGAAGGGGTGTTGGTTTAATCCAGCCAACCTCTAAGTTGGTTTTTTCTAGCCAACCTAGAGTAAAGTGTTTGGTTATTCCGACCAAACGTCCTGCAGCCCGGATCCTTATCCCAGGCTTAGAAGGGGTGTTAGTTTTTCTGGCCAACTATGTCTACAATGTTCCTAACTCACTAAAGCTATCTTTTACAGAAAATAACTTATACTGAAAAGAATCTACTTGTTTTATTGAGAAAGGAAAAAGAAAATTACATATGCTTGAAGAAAGTTAAAAATAAAATAATCTGAGATTGGCAGTGTTCCATGGCCTGGGAATGGCTTTGCCATCCTCATCTTCCAAGTGGTATGCCCCTTTTCCTGCTAATCCAATCACTTTGTAAGGTCCTTCCCAATTGGGCCCTAACTTGCTATCTCCTGGTACTATGGTGTTTCCCATCACTTTGCGAAGCACCCAATCGCCGATCTTGAATTGCCTTGGATGCACTGTTTTGTTGTATTTCCTAGATAACTCTTGTTGGTATGAGGCAATGTGAACCAGTGCTCTTTTTCTTCTTTCTTCTGCAAGGTCGAGCTCCAATGCTATGGCTTCACCATTTAAGTCTGGATCAAAATTTTTCACTTCGAATTGTGGGGAGGCCAACTTCCAGTGGGATTACTGCTTCCATGCCGTAGGCTAAGGAGAATGGTGTTTCTCCTGTTGATCGTCGAGATGTGGTGCGGTAAGCCTATAAAACATGGGGAAGTTCCTCAACCCACTTGCCTTTTGCCTTCTCTAGACTTTTTTTTAATCCATCAAAGACGACTTTGTTTGATACTTCTGCTAGACCATTTGTTTAGGGATATGCCGGTGTAGAATTGTAGAACTCTATCTTGTACTCTTCACAAAAGCCTCTAAAGATTCTGCCGTCGAACTGAGTGTCGTTGTCCGATATTAGGGCTTTTGGTATGCCAAACCGAGTGATAATGTTCTGCCAGACGAACTTCTTTACGTCTTTTTCCTTGATTGATGCTAAAGCTTCTGCCTCCACCCACTTTGTGAAGTAGTCTGTTGCTGCAAGAAAGAACTTCATGTTGCCTGGTGCTGTTGGAAGTGGTCCCACTATATCCAAGCCCTACATTGCGAAGGGCCATGGGCTGGTTAAGGGTAGAAGTTCTCTGGCAGGTTGATGTATTTGGTGTGCGAACTTTTGACATTTCTCGCACTTCTTCACATATTTCTCTGAGTCTGCTTGCATGTAAGGCCACCAATATCCTTGCGAGATTTCCCTATATGCTAATGATCTTCCCCCTTGATGGCTTCCACACACACCTTCGTGTATTTCGAACAAGAATGCTTCAACTTTGCTGGGATGAACACACTTTAGGTACGGTCTTGAGAATGATTTTTTATATAATGCCAAAGATGGGGAGTGCCAAAATCGCTACTACTTCGCTCTTATTCTGTTGGCCTCTTTCTTTTCTTCCGGTAAGGTGCCATTTTTTAAGAACATTATGATGGGATCCATCCATGAAGGGCCTAACTCTGTGCAACATACCTCTTCTGTTTCGGGGTCTTCAATGCTTGGTCTAGGTAGATAGTCGATTAGCAATGGATGAGGGATGGAAGTATCTGCCATTGAAGCGGAGCCTGCTAATTCATCTGCTCTGCTGTTTTCCTCCCTGCCGATTTGTTCTATCCTGACTACTTCAAATTTCTTGATTTCTATTCTGACCAACTCTTGGTACTTAGCCATCCTGTCGTCCTTTGCTTCGTAGTCGCCTGAAATTTGGTTAACCACCAGCTGCGAGTCACTGTAAACCATTAGTTCGGTAGCCTTCATATAGAATGCTGATTTGACGCTTGCAAGAAGTGCTTCATACTCCGCTTCGTTGTTTGATGCTGGGAAGCCGAGGTTGACTGCTTGCTCCACTATTAGGTCATATGGAGAGATGAGGACTATGCTGAGTCCTACTCCATGTCGGTTGGATGCTCCATCTACGAAGAGCTTCCACATCTCTCCAACGAATAACTTCCAGCAAGTGGAGGGATCAGATGATGCCTTGGGGTCCAAAATGTTTCTAGTGTTTTCTTCAAGGTCCATGCTTGCTATTTGCCCCTTGCTATCTGATTGTACCAAGTCTTTATTTGTTGGTGAGTCTTGGCTTGGTGTAGCATGGTTTGCTTCTTCCTTGTTTTCTTTATTCTGGTCTACCTTGGGGTCTGGCTGAGTATCCTGTACCAGAGGTTGCGTAATTCTAGCGTCAACTTCTATCCCTAGTCCGATTGTGTTAGTCAGGTCGACTGGGCAGATATGATGACTTCCTAGGGTAAATTCTGCGACAAAGTCTGCCAAAGTTTGGGCCTTTATCGCGATTCTGGGTTGGAACTTGATGTCAAATTGTCCCAACTCTATTGCCCACTTCAAAATTCTCCCAGAAAAGTTCGCCCTTTCAAACAAAGCTTTTAATAGGAAAGCTGTGAGGACGACTATGGTGTGGACGTGAAAGTAGTGTGACAACTTCCTTGAGGCCATCATCAACGCCAAGGCCAATTTTTCCAGTGGTAAGTACCTTGTTTCGGCGCCCAATAATGTCTTGCTAACATAAAAGATTGGCAGATGTTGGATTCCTTCCGCTCGGACCAACACTGCGCTAATTGCATACTGAGAGACTGCCAGGTACAAGAAGAGTTCTTCTCCAGGTAATAGGGTAACAAGCAGTGGTGGAGAAGACATGTATTCTTTCAAGTTTTCCAGAGCGCGGTCGCATTCTTCATCCCACTCAAATTTGGCTTTTAAAGCATAAAAAAATGGTCGTAGTCTGTCTGACGACCAGCTAATGAATCGGTTGAGTGCAGCTGCCATGCCAGTGAGATGCTGCACTTCTTTTACTGAGTTAGGCCTCTCCAGATCTTGAATAGCTTTGATCTGGGAGGGGTCTGCTTCTATACCCCAATTGGTTACTAGGAAGCCCAGGAATTTTCCAGATCCTACTCTGAATGCACATTTAGATACATTGAGGCGCAACTTGTGCTTCTTTAGGATCTCAAACATCTCACCTAGGTCCTTGAGATGGTCATTCTTATCCTTGCTTTTGACCACCATGTCATCGATGTAGGCCTCCATTGTTCTGCCTAACAACGGCTCAAACATCTTGGTGACCATTCTCTAGAATGTTGCCCCTGCGTTCTTTAGGCCAAAGGGCATTACCTTGTAGCAATACAGTCCTCTTGGAGTTGTAAAGGACGTGAGCTCCTGGTCTGGTTCGTGCATGGCGATTTGATGGTAGCCTCTGTACGCATCAAGAAAGCTAAGTCGGTTATGCCCCGCCGTTAGGTCTACCAGTTGATCTATCCGTAGTAAGGGGAAGCTATCCTTTGGGCATGCTTTATTGACTGTTTTGTAGTCGACGCAGACACGCCATTTGCCGTTCTTCTTTGGCACTACCACCGTATTAGAGATCCATCTAGGGTAGTGCACCTCTCTGATTGCTCCTACCTCTAGCAGGTTTCCTACTTTTTCCGCCACTATCTCGGCGTGGTGGAGTGCCGATCTGCGTATGCACTGAATGATTGGTCTGGCAAATGGGTGGACATTGAGTTTGTGACAGATGAAGTTAGGATCAATGCCTGGCATGTCGTATGATGTCCAGGCGAACACTTCGATGTTAGAGGTCAAGAATTCCAAGACTTCTAATCTCTAAGTGCTAGACAATGACGAACCGAGCAAAAAGAACTTATCGGGGTTCTTTTCATCTATTCTTACCCCTACCAAGTCTTCCACCGCTTTTTGATTAGCTGCTTTGCCGACATCTGCGAACAATTCATTACTCTCAGGTTCTTCCACCGAATGAACATATCCCTTGGCAGTGCGGCTGCCATTCACAGTGACAAAGCATTGCTTGGACATGATCTGGTCTCCAAAGACTTCTTCAATTACCCCGGCTTCGTTAGGGAACCGCATTACTTGATGGTAGGATGACGCTACCGATCGCATGGCATGCAGCCATGTTCTTCTCAAGATTATGTTGTAAGTGGAGGGGACTTTCAACACCCAGAATTCCACTTGTTTTGTCACACTTCCTGCTCTGACTGGTAGGATTATTTTGCCGACTGGCCATTCTGGCATTGAATTGAATCCGATCAGGGGAGATACGGCGGGTGCCAAGTCTTTGTCTTGTGGCTTCAATTGTTTGAATGTTTCGTAATACATTATCTCACATGAACTATCCTGGTCAATCAAAATCCGCTTGACGTCAAAATCCTTGACTCAGAGAGTGACAACCAGGGCGTCATTGTGAGGGCAATATATCCTCGCCAAGTCTCTATCTGAAAAAGACATGATGTTCGTGGCCTCTGTCTTCCCTTTTTTTATGGTAGGTTGTGCACTTAGTACCTCCCTTAAGTGCTCGGCCTTCTTAATTGACCATTTGAGCTCGCATACACGCTCAGGTTTGAAGATTTCATGTATCACATTGATTACCCCTTGAGGTGGGGCGTCGATTAGCATCCCGTTGGGGTTATTGTGGTCCTGGGGTGCTGGTTGCGTCCCTCCTTCAATGTATTTATCCAGGTGACCTGCTGCCACCAACTCCTCCAGGTGCTGTCTCAATGGCGTGCAATTTTCAGTGCGGTGCCCCTTTTCTTTATGGAAGGTGCACCGTGATCTTTCGTCGTAGTCCTTTTGAGCCTCTCCTAGCTTAACAGGCCACCTGACGAAAGGTTCGTCGCGTATCTCGCTTAGAATCCGGTAGATTGGCTTTTTGAATATCATGGTAATGGCAGTGCGGACTCTCAACCATCTTTTATCCTGGTCTTCTCCATTGTCCCGCCTGCCTCGTCCGTTTTTGCTCGGACGGTCTACCACGTTGACCTTTGCTGAGGCCTTTTTCTCCAGTATTGCAATCGTGCTAGATTTTGTTTTGGCATGGGCACCATCCTCTTCCACCCTGATGTGCTGATGCACTCTTTCTATCAAGGCCTCCATGGTAAGGGGTGGCGTCATGGTGATTGAGTCCCTTAGTCTGTTCCCGACTAGAAGGCCTCTTTTGTACTGTGCAATGGCTAGATTGGTGGGGCAGTCCCCAATCTGGTTAAAGGTCTCCCAGTAGCGACTATTGTAGGATCTAAGTGTCTCCTTGTCGCCTATGTCAATGGAGAGAAACTGGTCGATCTCCACTGGCATTTTGGTGTTCGTTCTGAACCTTGTTACAAACACCTCTGCTAGTTGCGCCTAGGAGGCTATGCTACCTTCTGGAAGTTTTTCGAACCAAGTCAGGCCTAGGTCGCCAAGGCTTCATGGGAAGAGGATGCACATCAAAGCCTCGTTGCGTCGATATACCGCCATAACCTGGCGGAAGTGGCATAGGTGCATGCAGGGGTCTGTCTTCCCCTCGTACATGGTGAATTTGGGCTGAAGGAAGCCTGAAGGTAGGGGCGCATTTTCTATTGCCGGAACGAACGGCGAGGTCTGCAGCCTCGCTAATGCTTTGTCCATTTGTTCGTAGGCAGGCCATGGTAATGGCATTCCAACCTCAACGCTTCCGTGCATCCGAAGAGCCAACCGCTGAAGGGTAGATACCCTGCGAGGGTCACGCACCCTATTATCCTCCTTCCATCGTGCCATTTCTTCTAGTACGGTCCATAAGTCAGATGATCTTGGCAACTCCGTCTGCCTGGATGATGTCTGGTGTGTGCGCGAGGGCCGATAGGTGCTTCCCTCAGTATACGACCTCTCAGTCTTCATTCTCTCAGACTTGGGGCAACGAGTCCTGGAGGTTCTGGATTGAGTATCGCCCGTCCTAAGGCTTCTACTCTCTGCTTGTGATGGCGTGGTATGCCTACTGCGATCTTCTGAGTGACGATGGGGCATGTTGCCTTTATGCCCCTCTCCTGTCGCCACCCCTTTTCCCTTGATCTAGCGTTTCATGGCCACCATATCCGCCGCCATCTTCCTTATTAATTCATCCTGTTCTTTTACGCAATCCTCCAGAGTTTGGGGGTTGATCCTCCACCTTTGTCTGTCAGGACTTTGTGAACGAGAGTGACGGGGGCTGTTATTCCGCCTCCCCCTAGCATCTCTCCTGGGATTCTGTCGTGTGGCTCCAAGTCCGCCATAGGAGGGATAGAAGGCAAACCTTCGCGTCTCACACCCCCTTCTGGTGTTTGTCCGTCAATGGCGGACTGTGGTAAATCTTCGTTGTACGCCATTGATTCTAAAGAGGAAGAGCTTGATCAAGAGGTTTTGTTCTTGTCTGAAATTCCCACAGATGGCGCCAATTGTACAGGAAAGAAATAAACCTTCTCGTATAATCCTGTTGATCAAGATTATGCTCCTCCGTACGACGTCGCTTTATTCCCTGAAAACACAAACGTGAGCTAGCCGGTGGGTGTGTGCCAGATACCTCTCCGATGCCTAAGTCAGCAAAATAGACAAATAGACAAATAGACAAAAAGCCCTGTGTATTCGAGAATCAAAGTTGTGTTACCTCTCTATAGGTGATATTTGTGAGCTTTTGTAGGTTTCGTGTGGCACAATCTTAGTAGGACTTTTACTCCTCCATGTAGAGTCCTCATAGGATTCATACTCCTGAAAGATAATGCTTATCCTTCAACACCCCCCTCACTGCATAAACCAAATGAGATGGTTTTACCATGGTCAGACTTCAATATAACCGAGGTAAGCATGGCTATGCTAAGCCGCAGACTAGACCGAGATAACTTTATCTCGGCTCTTCCATTTATTGCTTTTACCTCGGCTCTCCCAATGCTAACCATGGTATGTCTTGATCAGTATAACCAATACTCCGGTCCCGACCGGGATAACTCTGAGTGACGACTGAACTTACCGTAAGCTCTCTGGGACCAGAGTAATTTTACGCCTCTCGCGGACCAGAGTAACTTTACACCTCTTGCAGACCGGAGTAACTTTACACCTCTTTACTCAGCCCTTCGTACTGTTGGCCCATAAACGGCCCATGGCCCAACTCGGCCCAATTTTCATATAAATTACCCTCTCAATAAATATATCAACACTTCATAATTTTTCACTCAACATCTTTTCCTACTGCCATTCTCAGGTCTAAGCATATGGAAACTCGAGAATTGTCAGTTACGGTCTTAAATCACGGCATGCAAGAAGGTTGTCCTCTTGACGATGCATATACTCTTCAGCCATCTATAGGACGCACAAGAGGATCCAAAACATACTTGTAACGACTTGGAAGCACAACCTTTTTCTACAAAGATGTGGCATTTTCACGGACATACATTTGAATGGCCAAACAGTGGCTTGATGCCCAATTTTATACTGCGCAAAATACCGAACCAAGATGGAAACTTGCCATGAACAGTGATGCGTCCATAGTCTGGCAAATTTCAGTAAAATTACCAAACAATTAGAAACTATGTATGACCTAACTTCGTGGCTTTCCAAGGGATTATACTGTTAGTTCAAATTGTAAGAAAGGCATATATTTAGGGCCAATTTGGTTTGTGTTTTGTTTCAGTTTTTTGTGTTTTTGTTTTCAAAAATTTTGACAGCACAAAAAAAAAAGGTAAATTACAATAACCTTCCTTAAGGTTTGGAAAAATATCGCATGCCTCACAAACTTGGTATAATCACATTGTCTTCCCATAAAGTTCAAATTCATCCAATAGTTATATGGACGAAAAAATGATGATGCCATTTCTTTTACACTTAAATATATATTTTATATTAATTATCTTGATTGCCCACCCACTAGCTGCATTAGTTCCATTTGCTTTACCCTTATTAAATAGGATGTCGGTGTAATTATTGTAAATCTATGGGGCTTCTTGTACATTTTTTTCTAAACCTTAGGAGAGGTAAGCATAATTTCCTCCCCCCCCCCCCCCTCAAAAAAAATGATAAACAATCATAGGAAGCCCACACCAAAAACAAAATCTCGAGGAAGGAAAAAAGGACAACAAGTCTACTTTGTAAATAGAGATAACTAAACAACCCTTAATGTTTTGAAACTTTAAGCTTGTGACATTTTGTTCTAGGTGCTCACTTGAGCGCAGGAAGTTGTGCTCAAGTAGAGAATGTTGGCTCCCAGTTGTTTCACTATAGCTCTGAAAAAACTTCTGAGACTTGTCATTTTATGCTCGAGCGAGCCTTTCGAGTTTGTGTCTTATGCTTGAGCGTAAAAAGTTGCGCTCGAGCGGTCTACGCGATATCAATAATTTAAAAAGGACATTCTAGATCATTTCTTTACCTTTTTCTTTTCTATCTTCCCTTCTCTCTCCTCATTTCCAAAAACCTTAGATTTTCACTCTAAAATACCTTCCATTTTACTAAGATTTGACCAAGATTGCTTATCAAAAAGTGAAAAAAAAAACTTGAAGATCTTACTTTTACCGATTGAAATTTGGAATTGTGAAGGATTCTCCTAAAAGCTTTGTTATATTGCTTGATCATTGAGGTAGGGTTACATTTAACCTTCTATTTCTTTGTTTTGAAGAAGTAATGGTGGTATTGTTGTGGCTTAAGATGAAATGTGGATGTTGAATTGAAATAAACCCTTAATTTACATAAAGTAGATTTGCCCTCACTTCCAATTAAAATTTCCCAAACTCTTTTTATCAAATATGCATATTATGGTAATGGAAACATGTGTAAGTGAAGAAGTGGAGAAAACCCCAAATGTAGTAAAACCCTAATTTCAAATTTGGGTAGAGAATGGTGCTTTAATTGAAGGTTTTCTTTAAAGTATTAGTATATTAAGAATAACAAGAAATGAGATATATGGATATTATTGTGGAGATGAAATTGTGATTTGGGTAGTGGTTTCCTTTGAATGTTATTTGATGTTGCATATTTGACAATGTTGAGTTTTTGATGTTTGAATGGAAATTTGACGAAATGTGAATTGACCATGAGTCCGGGTAAGAGTCGGTTTTGATGTTATGTGAGTTGTGTTGGTACCCGCGGCGGGGGAAATTAAAGGTGCCCAATTGTCTTGTCTAGGCTTATCGCTGGACGAATGTGGAAAAATATTTTTGGGTGTCCACTGGTCCTGCCGTATTGTAGTCGGCAAAAGTGAAAAAAACGGATGATTTTGGGTGCCCACTTCCTGTCGTATAATAGTCAGCAAATGTGGGGATGGTTTTTTAAACAAAAAAAAAACTTGTGTTTTGACTTTGACTCTTACATGGGACTCATGGGCTATTTCCTTTTTATGTGATAATGCTTCTAGAAGCTTTACCTGTGATTTTTCTTCATTATAATGTACTCTATTGGTGCCAACTGGGCTATTGAAGCCCTTTTTTGAGATTTTTTTGATGAGCTCTTGGGTGCATTTTTGGTCCTTCTACTACTTCAGTTCTATTGTGGGTGGTTCACCTATTTGATTTCTTGCCTATACCAGCATCTGTGGATGCTTACTGGACCCTAGGAGTCCTTGAAGTTGTTTTGAGGTTTTGTGGTCCTTTAAGTCTTTTGTTTAAAGTTCTCCATTGGTGGCTATTACATGTTCATTGTTGTGACTGTTGTTTTCATTTTTTTCTTGCTTCAGTTCCTATTGGTTGTTTCTTATGGCTGAAGCACCCCCCCAGTACTTAAGGATGATGATTTGCCTAAATCAATCACTACAAAGAAACTAAATGGTCTTAATTATCTAACTTGGGCACATTATGTGAAAATGTTTCTTCATGTCAAAAAGAAACTAAAATTTCTCTCGGATGTTCCTCCTACCAAGGACAAGGCTTATAATGATTGGTTAGGCAAGGATTCAGTTGTGATGGGATGGCTTTGGCATAGTTTGGAACCCCATATTGCCACTACCGTGTAGTTTTGTAAGACCTCTAAGAAGATTTAGGACTCTTTTGCTAAGTTTTTTTTATCATCAGAGTAATGTTTCCTGCATAAATGAGTTGTATGAGAGGATATTTTCCACTAAGCAGTCAGGTCGTACATTGTCTGAATATTATAGCACCCTTAAGAATTTATAGGATCAACTCTTGCAGCATTGCCCCTTTACTACTAATGTAGCACAACAAAAGCGTTATTAGGAGGAGTTTATGATTGCATCATTACTTTCCAGCTTAGATTGATTTGCAGGGTTTTAAGGATCAAATACTTGCTAGTAAAACTTTGCCTACAGTTACTAATGCTTACTTTTGCTTATTACGTTCCTCCCTTGGCCAACACTCCTCTACTTCCTCTTTAACTACTCCCACAACTGCTACTTCTACTTCTACTTCTACTTTTGCTTTGGTTTCTAGTAATGGTGGTCGTGGTCCTCCTCGTGGTTTTCGTGGTGGATCTGGTCACAGTGGCTCTCATAGTTCTCATGGCAATCTATCTCGTAGTGGAGGTTCTTACAGTGCTCCTCGAAGAGGTAGCTCTCATGGTGGTGGTTTCCCCTCTCGTGGTGATAGGAAGTGTGATCATTTTGGTTCCACTAGCCACATTGAACCTTGGTGCTAGAAGAAGTATTGCAACCCTAATTATGTACATCAAGTTATGGATGAGGTTCCTTCTTCTCAGCAGATTCCTTCGTCTGATTCACGTGATGAGGTTCCTTCTTCTTAGCAGACTCCTTCGTCAATTCACGTAATGCACTCATTGCTTGTATTAGCAAGCTTACTGAGCTTGTTCATTTCCTTTGTGCTGCTCTACTCTCATCCTCTACTACTACCTTGGCTAGTTCAAATAATATTGCATATCTGGCTCAATCTTGTCAAACCTTGGCTCCTAAATTCTAGTGCTAGATCTCATATGTCCAATAATCCCTCTCTTTTCACTGGTCTACACTCTAGTACACATAATATTATTCTTATTGATGGGTTTTCCAGACCTATTAGTGGGAAGGGTAGTCTTCATCCTACCATGTCTTTTTCTCTACCTTCTAGTCTTTATGTTCCTAGTTTTCCCTTTAATTTGCTCTCTGTTAGTCGATTGGCTAAGGTTTTACATTGTTCCATAACCTTTTCTCATACCTCTTGTGTCCTGCAAGATCTCAAAACCAAGAAGATGATTGGTTCGGGACATGAGAAGGATGGCTTATACTATTTGTATCTTGATTGCTCTTCTCACAGCACTTTCTCCGCCTTGAGTGTTACCATCTCTACTCTTTAGTGGCATTTTCACTTGGGTCGTCCATCCTTGGCCAAGCTTAAGTTAGCTATAACTAGGTTGAGTCATCTGTCTCGAGTGTGAAGCTTGTTAGTTTGGAAAACATCATAGTAGTTCTTTTCCTAATCGTAGAATTAGTCATGAGTTTACGTCTTTAAATGTAGTCCACACAGACATATGGGGACCTTCTCGTACTCCAACTATTAACAATTTTTTTTTATTTTGTTGTTTTCGTTGATGATTTTTCTCGAATGACATGGTTGTTTTTAATAAAATTGAGGTATGAGTAACCTCAAGTTATTTTGCGATTCTATAATGAAATTGTTACTCAATTTGGTAATCATATTAAATTTTTTCATTCTAATAATGTTTTAGAATACATGCAGTCGATTGTCGCTTCATTTTGTGTTTATCGTGGTATTATTCATCAGACGAGTTGTGCTCACACCTCTCAACAAAATGGTGTGGCTGAAAGGAAATATCATCATTTATTAGATATTGCTCCTACTTTGTTATTTAACATGCAAATTTCCAAATAGTTCTAGGGTGATGTTATTCTCATTACTTGCTCCCTTATCAATCATATGCCCTCTATGGTTTCAAATAATTAGTCCCATTTTTCTATTTTATATCCTACCTGTTCACCAATTTTCCTTTCTCCTCACATTTTTTGTTGTGTCGCCTTTGTTCTATTTGTTCATGTCCTAGATCTTGGTCAGGGTAAGTTATCTGCTTGGGCACATAAGTGTGGTCTTTTAGGATATTCTCACACCCACAAAGTGTACCGGTGTTATCATCTTGAGTCTCGTCGTTATTTTGTTAGTGCTGATATCACCTTCTTTGAGTCCACCCCTTACTTTTCTTCCTCTAGTATGCAGTTCTCATTAGACCTTATCTCTTGTCGTAAAAGGGCACTCTTCTGCCTTGCTCTTACTTTTTCGTTGCCCTTTACGTCCTCCTCCTCTTCTCCTACTTCCTCTTCACCTCTAGTAGCTCTTTCTCCACCTCTCTCGTCTTCTTTACAGGTGTATCAACGATCTCAAGCTTGATGTGTTGTTTTTTATGGCCCAACTGATTCATCTTCTCCACCAAAGGTCCCTGCTCCTACCCCGCTTCCATCCTCTAATGACTATTGCATTGCGCTAAGGTAAACGCACTTGTGCTTAACATCCCTTTAAACATTTTGGGTGTGTGTGGTTTGTGTTTTAAAACATGTTTTTGAAAGAAAATTTACAAATACATGTTCGGTTACAAATTTTCTCAAAAAGATTCCAAAATTATCTCTCTATATTACACATCAATCAATCACTTTTTATCTCTCCTCTCTCCTTCTTAATCACTTTTTCTCTCACACACATCTACTCAATTACAACAAAATATCAAATCATCCTAAACTCCCAAACTCAAAACTATTTTCAAAATATGTAACCAAACAAACCAAAAAAAATTCTAAACTCTCTCTCCCAAATTTATTTATTTTTTTGAAAATTTATCTCAAAACACAAACCAAACACACCTTTTATCTCTTATTCTCAGGTTTCTCTAAATTCCTTTGTTCATAGCGTGTCTTCTATTTCCATTCCATCTTATTAACAAGTCTTATCTATGTCTAGATGAAAACTTGCTATGGATGAGGAAATGAGTGCCCTTCATAAGAATCAAACTTGGGAGCTTATGCCTTCCTCTTCTAGGAAGCATACTGTTAGTTGTCGTTGGATTTATCTTACTGATGGTTCTGTTGAGCACCTTAAGGCTCGTGTAGTTGCCAAATGGTACACCCAAACTTATGGGGATTGATTACCTAAAGACTTTTTGCCTTATCTTAATTCTGTTTAGATCCCCCTCACCATCTTCACTTTGATGTCGTATGTCGTATGTCATATTTTACGTTATCTAAAGGGTGCACCGAGCCGTGGTCTGCTTTATCGCCCTTCTATTTCCTTGACCGTCACAGGATTTAGTGGTGCTGATTGGGCTAGTAGTCGTACTGATAGTTGTTCTACTTCAGGCTATTATACCTTTGTTGATGATAACCTGATTAATTGGCAGAGTAAGAAGCATAATGTTGTGGCCTATTCTAGTGCTAAAACTGAGTACCGTGCTATGGCTCATATGGCTTCTGAAATGTTATGTGTTCGCTCTCTTCTCCATGTGTTTCCATTTCCACGCCCTATGCGCATGTGTTGTGATAATCAAGTTGCTATTTTCATTGCCAACAATCTTGTGTTTAATAAACGTACCAAACACATCGAAATTGATTGTCACTTCATTCGCAATTTATTAATACGAAAACAATTGATGACTCCTTATATTCGCTCTAACAACCGATTAAGTGACATTCTCACCAAGCCTTTACCTCGTCCTTTGTTTCAACAGTTGTCTACTAAGCTGGACATGTTCAATCTCTATGCTCCAACTTGACGGGACATGTTAGACTTGTTATGTTATTTTATTTTATATTCAGAGTATTATTGTCATAATAATATTAATGTTTTAATATAAATGTGTTAGGTGAGAATTTTTCATTATAACCCAATAACCTATTCTCTATATTCTCTCTTCTTCTCTTGCCTTCTTTCTCTCCTCTTCAACCCTAACCCTAATTTCTTGAACTTTGCACTTTAACTATTCCTTCTCTCAATTTTTTAAGAAAATGAAGAGGGGTGGTAAAGCTTTTAAAATGAAGTCTTACTTTGCTATGTGCTTGTAGTAGATTTGGATCATATGGATGATATTGCATATTCCTATAAGATTTCTGAATACAATCGATCTAATATATTTCCATAATTAATATAATATTCTTACACCCCTACTCAAACTTAAGGTGTTTTAGTAAAAAATATTGACAGTTTGTCAAGAAGAAATTGAAATTAAGCAATAGTGTGAGTCTTAGTAAAGAAATCAGTAAGTTGCAATACCGAAGAGGTGAAAGGAGGCGAGATGAAACTAGACTACAGATGCTGACGAACAAAATATACAATCAATCTAATATATTTCCATAATTAACATAATATTCTCACAATTCCATCAATTCATCACTTCTTTAAAAAGTACATTCCATCTCTTAGCTCTAATTTCTCTTCTACAATTAGACCGGATAAGAAGGTTTGCAGCTGTTGCAGTGATTTGTCATAAGGAGGATCAGCTACACAAAACATCTGCAGCAATAGTTGTCATGTGAGTAACTCATGTGATGATACTGTTCTTGTCTAAATCAAAATCTGAGACCTAAGCAAAACCATTATAACCTTGAGAGTATTATGAATTCGATCCAATGCCATGCTGCCAAAATTTGTTAGCATCCCCGTAATAAATTTCTACAACCAAACCAAAAGCCCATTTAGAAGAATGCAGGAAAAATATGATTACAAGCCCTCAGAGATACACATGAACCATGATACATTTAATTATTACGAAAATTACTAATCCATGGTGCTGTTCTCAAATATTTATGAAAAATAGTAATTGGTCTTCTCCATTTCTAAATGCAAGAGTTTCAGAATAGTTGACAATTAGGTAACAAACAAGCCTGAAGGCTGTTTCTGTCCCAGTCAAGAGAGATGTTGGCCACCTCTTTTTCCTACAAGTGATAGGCAGTCTTAATGTTCACTTTTCTTGTCAGATTATCCTTTCTTTGATTGCAAAATAAAAAACGAGTGAGAGAGAGAGAGAGACAGAGAGAGAGAGAGAAGGAGAGAGAATCTACAGCTTCCCTACTTATGAAAAGTTTTATTGAATTTATTCTTCTGTCACCCTCATCACCACATCAAACCAAGATCTCCTTCTAGGTGAAGAACATGATAGCTTACACTTTCATTATTAGACACAGTTCAGAGTGACATTGATTTTGCCTGAGGCTAATGTGGCTGGGGATGGTTGCTGGCCACCGGAAGTAGTGGCCAAAGGTGGTTGGAGATGATGATCAGCTACCGAAGGTGGTGGCCGACAACCGGAGATGGTGATTGGCTACCTAAGGTGGTGGTTGAAGGTGGACTCTGGCAAGAGGGGTGGCCAAAGGTGGTGGCCATCAGTAGGAGATGATGGTTGTCAGTGGATGTTAGAGATCACTGGTGACAATAGCCATAGGTGAAGGTGGCCAATGGTTGTTGGGAACAGTGGTTGGTGGTCATCATAGGGGGTAAAAAAAAAAACACAAACAAACAAAAAAACAAGCTTTTTCCTAAACAAAAATTTAGTACATTTTATAAACTGTTTACTAAGTTCTCAAAAACAAAAATAGATACCAAATGAGTTTTTGTTTTTAGTCTTTAAAATTTTTGTAAATATAAATAGAAAGTTGTAAACATAAATGTTACCAAACAGATAGTGTTTGGTTCAATAGAATGGGAATGGAATGGAATGCTCATTTTTCTGAATTTCCTTTCCCATGTTTGGTTTGGTTAATAACAAAGTAATTTACATCAAAAATGGAATAATCATTCAATAATTTAGAAGAGTGGTTATTTCATTAAGAAGTCGATGAATTGTCATTCCATTAATGTTCTATTTGGTTCATTAGAATGAAAGAAAATGGAATGGAATGTTCGTTCCTTAAGCTCTTCTATGGAATGATGATTTCATTTGTAATGTATTTTTTAATAAATAAATATGAGAACGAATATTTTGATGAAATGAATATTCATTCCACTCCATTCCAGCTAACCAAATACTACCCAAGAGGTCAATGAATTATCATTTCATTCCTACCTAAAATTATTCTTACGAACCATATTCTTAAAAAAAATAAAAAATAAAAAAATTAGTTTTTACACAAACATGCATATGATTTGTGTGGAAGTTTTAAAAATAAATAAATAAATAACTCTGACCAATACTTTGTTAGAAGTGAATAAATCTTCAAACAGTATCAATGTTGTTAGCATGATACTGTCTACAAGAACTTGTTCCTTATTTGTTAACATCTTTTTCATTCTTTTTTTTCATTTACTGTGTTTTGTGTAGAGGCAGGCAGCTCACACTTGAAAGCAGCCAATGAAAAGAAAAACCAAAATGCACGTGTACAAACACTAGTGAGGTTAAAAGAAATATGTAGATGCTACCACAATTTGCAATCACAATGGAGTTATTTCAAAAGATCTAAAGCTCATTAACATGCATAGTTACTCCAATACACTACAATATTAAATCAACCTACCTCATACACTGTCATTTCTTTGCGTAGTTGATCCTCAACAGAAGCCACTGATCTCTCTCCATCCTCATCAATCACTAACAGCTCCTCACAACCTCCACTGTTTGCGCCACTCCTGCTAGTGTCAATCGTTCCATCCACCAAGGCAAATATGTGGTCATTAGAATCTGCTCCCAATGATTCTGAAATAATTCCCTAAGGAAACAAACAGGCTCAAATCAATAGTTTGCAACTAAGATTCTAGTCTATATTTTTATATAAAATACAAAATTTTGAACCTACTTGAGCAATCAATAGGTGAAAGGGTAATTTAAAATGATACCATATACAATATTGGCCACAATGAGGCAGATAATAGCTAAAGAAATAAAACAAATCAAAGCAAGGAAATGGCAGGGATATGGCAGCTTAAGTATAGGAAGTTCCAAATGCATTTATGTTAGTTAAAAAAAATACTGAAAACCTAGAGACCTGGATGATGGCAAGTTTAACTTAAGATTTCACAAGTAAAGGCTCATATGAGGGAGAGGCTTATAGTTCTAAAAGAGAGATTAAAGGTATTGCCAATTTCCATCAGTGACCCAAAAAAAAAAAAACTGAAAACCTAGAGACCTGGATGATGGCAAGTTTAACTTATGATTTCACAAGTAAAGGCTCATATGAGGGAGAGGCTTATAGTTCTAAAAGAGAGATTAAAGGTATTGCCAATTTTCCATCAGTAACCAGACCAAAAAAAAAAAAGAAAAGAAAAGATTTCAATAAAAGGATACAAGCAAATTGCATGGTGTGTTGGAACAAATGGAACTAACTTTGCTTATCCAGAAATTTATTCTCCTATTAAGTACATCAACAGGTAACCCAATAGCAGCTGCAAGATTCTTTGAGGTCCACCTGGAAGGACAAAACATAGGTTCATCAACTCACCATAAATGAATTACATAAACATATTGAATTGATTCTCAAGACTACCTTGTTTGATCTTGAAAGTGCATAATGATTGAGGCATGTACAGGAGTGACTGTGAATTGTAGGGATCTATCTTCAAATTCCAATTCCAACTAAAATAGCATGGCAATGAGAAAAATAGTCAATGTCATTTCATCAAGGCCACAACTTCTTTGTTTTCCTAATTCAAGCACTGAAACAAAATATCAACAGAAGCTCATGTTTGAAAGAAATATGAAATTTTTTAAGTGCCGAACCTTGACTGTGCCAAGATTTTTCTTCCATAGCAGCTTACGAGGGGTCTTGATTTCATTGAACCTTTTAGCATAATCACTAAGCAGTTGGTCCACAGGTTCAGGTAAGTTAAGTGCTTCGTCCTGTGATTCTCTTCAAGGTTATTCACAATTCAACTAACCTTGTCTACAAACCATCAACGAAATTATTCCAAACAAAATGAAAGACCAAAAATATGAGAATGAAATTAATAGTGCTTGCCATTTAATTCTGAGTTCAACACAGGTGAGGTAAGAATTTCACATAAGAGTATATATATATTTTCTGGGAGAGTATAACATATTTTCATACAAGAATAAGCATCACTTTGAAATTAACATACCAAAAGAGACCCATATAAACATAAGTTTGTCATATATCACATAGAATACAAAATACTTTATGATATTTGCATTAAACTATAATGAACCAGGGTCTTGAGGTGCTTTAAACTCCTTGAAGCGTCCCATATTAGCATGCTCACCAAGGGCGAGGAACCTAAATGTATAATTGTTATAGATAGAGCTTCATAGCTTATCCTTGATAAATTGACTTTTACTCAACCTCAAAATACACAAACTGCAGGGATGAAGGCACACTAGGGCCAAGGGGGACCATGGCCACCCCTGACCTTGAGGAACCCCTTATTGCATAGTGTACACACCAAAGACTCAGAAATTTTTTACAAAAAAATGGCCCCCCTTCCAAGAAAAGGGGGTTTCCAGCATGCATTAATTTCCTTCCTTTTTCTCTGTCAAGGAAACAAAATGATTCTACTTTCCTTTTTTCATTCTTTCATTGTTTTTTTCTTCATCATTATAAATTTAGTTAGTTCCATTGGTTTTAGAAATGCTTGTTTGGTTCCAATTTTCAAAAAACAGTTCTCAAAAAATTCAACTTTTTTGTTTTTCGTATTTTAATGTTTTCAATGAAATTTTTTTAATATTTTAAGCATTTTTTTTTAATTTTTAGACACACCTAACATAAATACACTTAAAAAGTATAATATTTGTAAAAAAAATCTTCAAAAAATACACTAAATACCAAAAAATACAAAAATTCAGTACATTTTCGTATTTTTGTGTATTTATTAATTTTTTAAAATATTTTTTCACAAATATTTTACTATTTTTGATACATGTACATCTAAGTAAGGTACATCTAAAAAAGTAAAAAAATTACTTAAAATTTTAAAAATATTCACTAAAAAAAAAAATAAAAAACAAAAAACTCAATTTTCAGAAAACTGAAACCAAACACACTGTTATTTTTTATTTTGATATACCAAATATAGCTAGTATTATTAGTTGCAATTTTTTTTATAGACATGTCCTTGGCCCCCCAAAAGACGAAATCTAGCTTCGTCCCCAAAAAACTGCATGGACATGTGTAAGACAAAGGACTTGATACGCTTGCTTCAAACTCAATAGAACAAGGTTTTAAGTTTCTGATTTCTTTATACTGCACCAAAATGCCAAAATCTATAGGCAAGAAGCCGCACATAAAGTGGGACAAAGGAGAAGGCATTCATAATGGTGGACATAAGCCATCAAACAGACTTGAACTTGTGACCTTTACTAACAGAACAAAACTTTGAACACAAACTAGTTGAAATTGCATGGCAATTATTTGTGATTCAATATTCAAAAGAAGTGATCCCACAATGCAATATGGAAAACTGAAACTTCTCCAGCACAATGTTTTTTCATTAGTATGCCCTGTCCAGACTGCCCCTGCTTATTCCTACATGACAACTGAATGCAGCAGGAACTTTGACCTGCACTATGGAAGTTTTAGCAGTTTGCATTTCCCATCCGAGTCTCAATTTAACTGTTTCCCCAGTTTCAACATGGCAAAATTTTATGTTTTTTTCAATCCTGTAGTTTATAAAATGGAGCAAGGACATGTTTTGCTCCCTTTCATACATGCAAACATTTTTGTGTAGCTTCTCCCAACAATCAATTTACAGGCCTGTAATTTATATACATTAAATATAAATATAATTTTTATATTTAATGTATATAAATTTTATACTATATGAAATGTTTTAATCTTATTTATTTATAAAAAATCATCAGTTGAAATATTTTAGTTTAGATTTTTTTATAAAATAAATTTATTTTGATAAAATTGTTAAAAAGGAGAGAGAGAGAGAGAGGGAAGAGGAGTAGGAGATCAATTGAGAGAGAACAAGAGATCAATCGATCGAGGTCGAGAGAGAAGAAGAGGAGATCGATCAAGAGAGGAGACGAGATCAATCGAAAGAAAGAAGACGAGATTGAGATCGAGAAAAGATGGACAGACAAATCAAGATTGAGAGTAAGGATAAGAGTTTAAGATCGCGATCAGTTACTTCTCGCATCAGATTCGCATTTCTCTCTCAATCAAGAGTGATGATCAGACTCCTACTGCCACTTAAAGTTTCTCAACAATCCTTCTTCACTCCTCTCATGTCAGTTGTGTCCGAGAAAACCATGCCAAGTCCAACACAGATCTCACAACCGCAGCTATGTCGTGTCGTGTCAACACGGGTACTCTGCCCTAAAGTGTCGAGTCCATGTAACACAACCTATAATGATCGCAAATTTGAACTTTTAATTATTGTGTTGGAGGCCCAAATAACTTAGAATAATTATAATAAAATCCTCAACGGAGTCCTGGTACTTCAGCTTAGAACTTCGCCGATTAATTTTTCTACGCAATCAATCATCTCAATTTACGTGCATGGACTCTTGAACCAACCTGAGACCCGAGGGACAAACCGTTTGGGATGGTCAATCTTGTTCAAATAGAATTTAATTGCATGTTGAGAAAGGTAGTGTAACAATTGTCTCGATTTGCATGCACCAGGCCTCGAACTGACATGAGATCCGAGAGATGGATCTTTGGGCCTGATAATTATTAATTTTGTGTTATTTATGTGTATTTTATTTATTTTAGTCATCCCTATGAATTTTATGCAATTCTAATACATAAAACATATAATTTATGTATCCAAACTATACAGTTTTGAGCTAGGGTTTGGGGGAGAAGTCCACAACCCCAAATAGTGCATTTTACTTACATTTTGGCATCCCTTACAAGGCTTGGCTGAACCTATCTCTTGCAAGCTTTCATGTGCTCATCTTTTTCCCATTTTGGCACCTTTCCTTACTTAAACTAGGTACTTTACTTACACACTCATGAAAGTAGAAAGACCACATTAATGCTTGTGCAAACTAAATTGCTTTTGTGTAAGTGTACTTATATGTGTATATGTGCGTATAATTGTATGGAATTCAAAATAAAGGGGTTATGATTGTTTTGTTCTACCTAAGATCAAATCTAAGCCATTGATTTAAAGTTGGATTAATGTCTAATGAGAGACTTAATTGGTCTTCACCTATGAAGCACGGACACGGACACAGACACGAACACGCATACGGACAGGAACACAGAAACGAGACATGTCAATTTCTAAAAACTTGGGACACGGAAATGGACCCGGCACGGGACACGGCAAATTTTTAAATTTTTTTATAAATGTTTTTATTTAATACACATTAATTATTTTATTTATTTATTATATTTTTTAAATAATGTGTTATTGTTAATTTATTTTTTTATTTTTAATTGATATATATATTATAAATAAAAAATATATAACAAATAAGGAATAATAAAATATATTAAAATATGTTAAAATAAATAAAAAGAAAAATTAGATATTTTATTTTATAATTTTTTTTATTATATATGATTTAATTAGATTTCTTTTAAATAATTGGATGATTTATTTTATTTATTATATGTTAAAAAGTTAAAAAATAATAATTTACAAAAATTATTATTACATATGATATTTTAAGAAATAACAATTATACACGATAAAAATTATAATTTATAAATTTTATTATATATATTATATATGATCAATTATCTTATATAAAGTAAATTATATGCATACAGAGAGAGAGAGAGAGAGAGAGAGAGAGAGACGAAGACGATTGAAGATGATCGAAGCCCTCAGAAGATGATCCCATGGTGTGTCCAGATTTGGACACGGGTGTCCCGCCGTGTCCCTTGCAAAAAAATAAATTAAATTAAAGGAACACGCCATCTGGCGTGTCCCCGTATCTGACACTGCCACGGCTTCCATTTTGGTGTGTCCATACTTCATAGGTCTTCACTATGGGTTACACTTGGAGACAGAGAAAAGGGTCCTTTATTTACTTCATCCTAGGGTTTTAGAGAGAGGAAAAAGCCACACACAAAAATCAAGGTGTGATAACATGGTATTAGAGCTTAACTGGGTTCGAATACCCAAGACTGTGGGAAGTGACTAAGTTCACTATTTGGATGGGACAGCATAAGGATTTTCTACATGTGTGTGATTCATGCCAGAAATTGTATATGAGTTGAAATTTTCTAAGTGTAGAAAGGCCTAAGTATTTTTTTTCTAAGTGTTGAATTGCACATTTAAGTGATAACATGCCTATGTTCTTATTTGTTCATATGCTTAAGTGTTCACATCATCCCAATACGGTCATCCACAAAATTATGGAATCAAGTCAAAACTTGGGCATTATCACAATCTCAAGTGTTACAGGAAGTCATATATCCTTCTTGTTTTGGTCCAATGGACGAGGAACAGAACTAGAAATATATCTCCATTTTTTCTGACCGAGAAGAAAAATTTTCATAACACTAGACTAATAAGTATAGTTGTCATGAGTAAGTTTGCATTTAATAGCTTGAATTTTATCTTCCAACAAAGTAATAAACCAGAAAAAAAAAAAAAGGAAAAGGGAACTAATGGGGCAAAGTGTGAAACTAGAGATCAGATAAGAAGATGTAGCTTCGATCGACACAGCCAAAGAGAGAACCAGACAAGTTAAGCGAGGATCCAAAGCAAAACAGAGGTCATAAGAGAGAGAGAGAGAGAGAGAGAGATCCCTCAAACCCAGACCAGAGTCGCAACTTCAGACCAGGTACCAGAAAGCTGTCACGACTTCGGAGAAGACCAGAGAGAGGTTGAATGAGAAGACCACGAAGCAGAGAGGACTTTGAACAACAAGTGCGCACGAAGGGAAAGAACTTATAAACCTAATATTCTCACACACATAGCTAATTAAATTGAATGATGATGTATTTTGGTTTAAACTGTTTCATGATAGAGGTTTTGTATGCTTAGGTGATTTGTATGTGTTTTAAAACCATATGTTAAACTGTAACATTTTCGAACCTGTCAAATTATTTTTGAAGTGATTAGTCTGGTTAAGTTTGCACTTATTTAGTTTTGCCTGGATATTGAGGAGTCCACTTTGGGAACGAGAGTCGGAGATTCACTTTTGAGTTGTTGTACCTTAGTCGTATGTTGTTTGTTGTGTTTGTTGTTTCCTTGGCCGTAGTTTAATTTCGGTGTTGAAATTCCCTAAGGTTGGGAGGTTGTAATGACCGAGCAAATTTGAACATTTAGTTATTGTGTTAGAGGCCCAGATAACTTAGAATAATTATAATAAAGTCCCCAACAGAGTCCTGATACTTCAGTTTAGAACTTCGTCAATTAATTTTTCCACACGATCAGTCGTCTCGATTTACATGCATGGACTCTTGAGCCAACCCAAGACCCAAGGGACAAACCCTTCGGGCTCAATGTACGATGTTAATATGATCATATGATCAATCCTGTTCAAATAGAATTTACTGCATGTTGAGAATGGTAGTGCAACAATTGTCTCCATTTGCATGCACCCCGGCTCGAACTAACATGAGATTCGAGAGATGGATTCTCTAGGCCTGATAATTATTAATTCTGTGTTATTTATGTGTAGTTTATTTATTTTAGTCATCCCTATGAATTTCATGCAACAATTGCCTCAATCTGCATGCACCCGGGCCCGAACTAACATGAGATCCGAGAGATGGATTCTCTAGGCCTGATAATTAATAATTTTGTGTTATTTATGTGTATTTTATTTATTTTAGTCATCCCTAATACATAAAACGTATAATTTATGTATACAAACTATACAGTTTTGAGCTAGGGTTTTGAAGAAAAGTCCAAAACCCCAAATAGTGCATTTTACTTGCATTTTGGCACCCACTACGAGGCTTGGCTGAACCTATCTCTTGCAAGCTCTCATGTGCTCATCTTTTTCCCCTTTTGGCACCTTTCCTTAAACTAGGTACTTTACTTGCACACTCATGAAAGTAGAAAGACCACCTTAATGCTTGTGCAAACTAAGCTAGTTTTGTGTAAGTGTACTTATATGTGTATAAGTGTGTATAACTGTATAAGATGAAATCTTGGCCATTGATTTAAAGTTGGATTAAGGTCTAATGAGAGGCTTAATTGGTCTTCACTTGGAAGACATGGGTTACACTTGGAGAGAGAGAAAAAGAACCTTTGTTTAATTCATCCTAGGGTTTTAGAGAGGAACAAGCCACACACAAAAAAATCGGAGCGTGACACTACCTAATATAATGAGGCATGTCTTCTTTCCTCACATGCAAATCACATCTTGTTTGTCAAGCAAGGGGAGAATAGCACATGTTCACTGCTTTTTGACAACGTGTGTCTAATGGTTTTTTCCCACAAGGTTTTCATTTATCACTCAACTGAACCTAGCGAAGGGAAGTTTGTATGGTCATTAGTTTCTTAATTTTACATCAAGGCACCTGAAAGACAACTGGGTGAGAACTCCATGCTTACAGAAATTGTAGGAATCAAGTCGTACCGTAATTGGCTGGAGATTAGTCTAATTTGATTTTTCTGCATAAGGGCTTTCTCTTTTATATCCTCTTAAAATTCTGTTATGTAAGTGCAATATTCATGTTTCATGCATAAGGAAACCAAGGTGTGATTGGTTAGTCAGGGAACATAAATCCTGATTTGATATCTTCATTCACATACTCTTAGCGTTCAACATTGCCATAATCATAAACAAAGTAAAAATGCTTTTAGCTTTGTTCATAGACATGAAGATGTCCTCAAAGTGTCATTTGTCATGCTCAAATCCCCTCTTGTCCTAAGACAAGTCAAGGTGAAGCCACACAAGAGAGATAGGCACAGTAATTTTTAAATTTCTCAACTCTAACCTCCAAGCTACAAATCCTCTGGTGATCCTCCAAGAGAAAATCCTGTGCCCTACCCCAGCCTAGGTTGACTTGTTCTGAGACCAAGAATAGGTTGGAGATTCGCTTGTCAATCATGACGGATCAGTTGGGAGTAGCTTAATGATCTCTAAGTCAATCAATGGAGATCAAGCCAGCGGTTATAAGTGATCGCTCAAGTGGAGATAGGCAATCAGTGATAGGTAAGGGGTATCTCGAGTGAGCCCTGTGTATGCCTTAGTACATTTATTTTGAGTGTCCAGGAGAATATGTGGAAGCACTGGTCCACGTGTCACCTTATGAGGCTGTCACATGGAGCTTGCTAACTTATAGGGGGATGATGTGGAGATGACTGACATGTCGGAGCCACACTACTCTCTAGAAGTGTCCATGCCACTCGCATAAAATCAGATATAGAGCTGGTTCTTTGACAGAAATCCTAATAATAAATTATGATTTATACAAAAATAAATAAATAGGATTATGATAGAAAAACGAAAATCTCTCCTAGCAAGAGAACTCTAGAAGATGTATCAAAGTATTAACGCATTTTATTTATTTTTTTTTTTTCCCCCCAACTACTGCTTTCCATGAAGTGCAGGTCTTGATAAAGAAAAATATTCTTCTTTCATACCTGGATAGGCGGCCAGAAATTTGAAGATATAATAGTAGCATTAAGAATATCCAGAGACACCTCATTTTCCCCCAATGCCTCAGCTCCTATAAATCAATTATCAAAAGTTACTTTCAGAGCTTCAGAAAAATATGTATAAGAAATGGTAAATATGGTCTATGTCAAGATCGCAAGAGCAGACACTAAGACTTCTCTTAACACAGACTCTCTTTTTTCATATAAAAATAAAATAAAATAATAACAATAATTATAATAATAATAATAATAATAGTTAAAGAATACCTGCTTATGACAAATTAAATAAATGTGTATAAAAAGAAAACCTGATTGAGATGGATGATTTATAGTTGCTTTTATATTTGCGTTAGTCCTCTTTGAATCAATCAGATCATTAAGCATTATTTCACACCTTTGCATGCTGCTCTCTCCAAAATGTATCTGGAAAATAACAACACAAACTTGAACATTGAGATATATTAAAAGCCGAATGCAATAGAATGTTAAAGAACCCAATCATCAACTGCAGCCAGTACACTCGTGCAAAACTAACAGAGTTATTAGATTTCTATACATAGACAGTATACCTTGAGAAGTTCCAATGTGCGTATTTCTGCATCTATATCATAGTCAGATTTGTTTAGAAGCTTTTCAGCTAGCATAACACGATATTCATTAACTAGCTGGTCCTTTGAACCGATGATGCTGACAACCATACCAAGTATGTCAACCTTCCTTCGATTCCTGCTACCTTTCAAGGGATCCGCCTCTACAGGGTCAGGCTCCCAGCTGAAAGGGTTATTTCATTTAGAGTATGTCAATTTTCAAATATGGTAAGAAACAATTATAACATCTGCTCATCTTCAATTATGATCTTAAAAATTAAATCCATTTCATTTATGCCAAATTAACATACACATACCGTTCAGCATTGATCCATGCCTGCTTGATATCAGTGTTGATATCATCATCCACACCAGTGTTTTCTTGACTTTCTTCATCTCTATTTAATTCTTCTAGAAGGCTATCCCCGGTATTTCCAGGTCCATTGGAATTCCCACCTGTCCCATCAGTGAGCATGGTCACAATGCATTTAACTGTGTCTTTCCTCCCCTTCAGGTACTCCCTTATTGGTTCACTAACTGCTTCAAGAAAAACACCTGCAGGGTCTATCGTCCGAAGTGCTTTAATGGTTGAAACATACTGATGCAATATATCATTGGTTGAGGCACCGGCTGTAAGTAAGCGATATCTTAGTGCAGAAATAAATGAATCAACCAGCTTTGAATGTTGTCCGGTATATTCAAGGCATTGTTTCAAGTCTTTGATAGCAGGAGAGCTGAAAAGTTAATAACCATTGTGAATGTATCTAGTTAATGCCCATGAAGACCTTGTAGGAACACCAATGTGTTCCATTCCACATATTGATTCTCTTTTAAAAGAAAATGTATTAGACGGTTTATAACACTTTTTGTTTTTTGATATGGAGGTTAATAAGACATCATTTATTTGTATCTATTATTTTTCTTCTTTTGCTTCTACAACTTGTTGAATAGCTTTAAAGAAACCAGTTCATTCCTCCAAGACAAACTGCAGGATTGATTTCTGTATACAAAAATTCTATACATGGAATGTGCACCAACAGCAGCTCAAGCATCTTAAACAGTACCCCTTCTTGCCCAATCCATATGTTCTACAACAATGGAATTAAACTATAATTAATTTGCTTATTGAACAAGAAATAATTTGGGCATACCAACTACTTTTCAGAGCAACACATCAGTATGAATGCATGTTGGAAACATCAATTATATTAACTTGACAGCAGCTAGAGCATTTCAAGCTTTCCAGCTTACTATGCCAAAAATTGATACGCAATTCAGACTCTAAAGATATAGCAACCACTGATTATATTGAATTTGTCATTGCAATTTGTGTCTACACCAAACCTCAACTAACTAAAGAACAAAGTAACTGCTCAGCTACTGACATTACTAGAGTTTATTTACGTCTATGAAGCATGCAGTGCATGCGAATGCAGTGCGAATCTTGGTACGATGCGATCGCACGATACGGGTACGTCAATACGGTAAAATTAAAAAAAAAAGTAAGATACGGGTACGGCTTGGTACGTTTGTAAAAAAATATTTATTTTTAATTTATAGTAATGCAAAAATTAATTAAATGCTTTAATTTGTTAAGGTCCAACCTATAATTAACATTTAATGCCAAAAGGAAAAGTATAAATCAAAATTAAATGTTAATATATTAAATAACTTACAAACCATATTTTAATTTTAAAATCAAGCTAAGCATAAAACAAAAACTAAAAAAAAAATCTAGTAAAATGAGTTTTATTTCTGTAGTAGAAGGAAAATATTGTTTCAATTGAGATACAGTACGGCTTGGATATATACTAGATACATCTGGGTACGTCTGGGTACGTCAAAAATTAAGAAGAAAAAATTTGGGTACGTGTTTCGTGTACCCGGTACGAATGCAGAAGTACCATACGCGGTACGGTACGCCAGTAAGTACCCGGTACGGGTATGACATGTTTTTCGAAATACCCATGCTTCATAGATTTACGTCAAGTTAAGAATGCATAAAGAACTACCTGTCAGGATAGTCCACAATAATCTCGAAAAGTTTGGCAGTTCTCAAGTCTTGCAATGTTTCATAAGCAAAATACTCTAGCCGCAACTGCCATCTAATGAGTCCTTCTGAGGGATTGTCTACTCCAGCATAGCATGAGGATGGGTGTGATGCCAAAGGTGATTTCAGATCCAAAGAACAGCTATCATAACTGATGGACTCACCAAGATAAGCAAGAAGTGCATGCAAGAACTGCAGAGGCACAGCCTGTGCAGATACCTCTCAATATTAGAAGCTTTTTTTGGTGAATTCTCAATATTAGAAGCTATTCACTTGTTAGCACAAAATGTTATCCATAATAACAAGGTGGAAACTAAGAAAAGTGAACAGAAATCATGCATACGATATTGTTCATTATGTAATGCATAATTTGCAGATTTAGCATAACACTGGGAGAAGTAAAAAAACACATTAGGCCAATTCCAGTAGTTCTTGTTAAGGTAAAAGTAATGTAAGTGTAAGTGAAATTAAAACATTGAGGTAGTGTTTGATTCACTGATATGAAGGCTGGAAAGCCTCGAATGGAATGGTCATTCCATCAAAACACCCATTCCCATGTTTGGTTTTGTAAAAAGGAAAGGAATGTGCATTCAAAATGAAATCATCATTCACCATTCACCAATTTAGAAGAATAGCCATTCCATTCCTGCCCAAAACCATTCCAGCAAATACCATCTGAGTCTGATCTATGCAATGTGCCAGCCAGGTACCAGGATAACTGCTAGGCTATTCTGCAAATGATGCCCTGTATATGGAAGGGCATTTCAACAACTGAATCATCATACCATAGTTGAAATACCAGAGTAGCCAAGCATGCATCAGCAACTTGGTATATAAAGCCAAACCACTTCATCACAACTCACACAAAGTGCAAAGTTGAAATATCCTATCTATAGAGTATAAAATACAATCGAATAAAGTTTTTAAGACCAGTACAATTTTTGAAAAAAGAAAATAGTGGAATGGCACATGAGAATAACCTGTATCCATCCTTTAATGGACTCCAAAACAGAACTCCTATAGTCATCACCAGCCAGATTGTGAACTTTAGCCTGCCATGAAAATTGAAAAATAATGAATTTTTCAGAAATGTCACATAACACAGAAATACAAACTACAAGTAAAAGAAAAAAACAGTGACATGTAATTGAGAAGCTGTAGTGCTAGCCACCAAGTTCAAAAAACTAAAGTGGATTAATACAGAAGAGATCGCTGGATCTATACATTTCAGTATGTTTGGACAGAAGTGAAGGGAAAGGGAAATGAAGTGTAGGTAGGAGGCGAAGGGAAATAAAGAGAAGGGAAGGGAATGGTTGCTCTTCCTCTTTTTTGGATAATGAGGAGAGGGTAAAGGAAGGGAACCAAAGCAATATTGTTTGGGAGAGAGGGGGAGGGAGGGGGAGAGAAGGGACGGATATCTTATTAACCCTTTGTTAGAAATGGGGGCAAAATATGTAATCTAAAAAGCTTGGACACTTCTAAGAAGGTCTGTGTCCATGTTGTGTCCGTGTCCAACAGGTGTTCGACACCAACACTCATTGAACACTTCCTCACAGGTGCTCGACACCAACACCCATTGGATACTTCCTCACATGTGTCTAACACACATGAAATACATTATAAGCTTGGACAAACTCACTTAGAGGATACATTGATAAATGAAAAATAATATAGATTTATATCTATTAATCCCTCCTTTAAACTATAAGAATTTGTATTATGTTGCGTTTTTATAAGCTTTGAATGAAATATTCATATCTATAACATATAACAAAAAAAAATCATATATTTTGTGTCCCCTCCATGTATCGTGTCTTGTATTTTTTAAAAATTGATGTATCAGCATGTCCATGTCGTGCCCGTGTCATCTCACATGTCCATGCCCATGCTTCATAGTTGGTAATCACAAACTCTCCTTCACTTCCCCTCCAAAATCTAATAATTTTAGAGATTAACAAAAGTGGAGTCAAAAGGGTTTGACCATCCCTCAAAACCCCTCCCCTTCCTATTTTTATGAACACCCAAAAAGGGGAAGTCATACACTTTCCTTCACTTTCCCCAATCCCATCGTAGATAAGATAAGCTAGAGCAAACAATGGATGAAGGGAATTTGATATGTGCAAAACATACACACCTTCAAAAGCAGAAGTATAGCAGAAGCATAGGCATCTTCAGTCATAGATGTAAATCCAAGACTTCTAAGATCACGCACAACCATTCCAATGTTCTTTACTAGTTTGCTGTTCGCCAATTTCCGATGATAAAATTCATCAACATCCCTGTCACCTGTTCTGTAGGGGAGTTTATTTTTTTCATCTAGGTCCATGTCATCATTACCTTGTGATTCATTATCATCTTCACAATCTTCAGCCATAATTGTACTCAACTCCTCCAGCCTTCCCTTAAAATACCAGTGGAGTATCTCTAAAATCATTATAAGACATATAGAAACATTATTAACAAGTCCCAGATACATCTTGGCTTGCATATGTATCATGTACATAATGCTTTCAAGAAAGACCTTCAATAAGGAAAACCAAAATCAAAGAATGGAGTAAAACATTTAATCCCCATGTCAAAAAACTACAGCAGCCAATGAGACATGGAAACATGCTGATCGCTAACGAATTTTGGAATTATAAAATAACATATAACGCAACTATGATAAACGAATGATTGGCATGGAAGGAATTTGAATGGAACACAAACAAAGTTCGCCCATAATTTTTATTTTAATTTTTTTAAGTTCCTCCGAACTTTTACACTAGGCATAGGATAAAAGTAATAAACCAATGACAGGAAACTAAAAAAGTTAGTCGTTCAAATAATGCACATTCAGATTCTGGGAGCAGGAATGTCTGCAACAGAACATAGCATTCGTGTTTGTATTCATGGACCAAAGACTGAACCAATTGCACATATTTTTCCACTTACCAGATATTTATCTACTACAAAGATCACAAATACTATCATTTCATATAAGCATTATAGTTTGTAAACATCATTTTCCCTTAAAAAGAAAAAAACAATTATTTAACAAATACGGACAATAACCATCCTAGTGTCCATGACTTGACTTTTAGATGAATGCAAAGCACTTAAACACATACGTGACATACCCGCACCCGACACCCATACTCAATTCTATGTAACATAGCAAAGGGTATCAAGGATATTCACATATTCCATATCGCATTAAACATTGTGGGTCCCACAACTGTAAGATAAACAAAGATGTGAAGGGATCCAATGTGCTAGCTTGGTGGTGTCATATAAATGAAATAATTCTCTGGCACAAATTCTCTCTCATTTCTCTCATGTATTTCTCTCTCATTAACGTTGTGGGTCCCACAATGTGGAGGAATCTGTTCATTAATTTAGGCGGCGGGTGGGATTTAAATAAATTAAATAGAAAGCACAGAGGGCAAATATCCATAAACATTGTAGGTCCCACAATGGTTAAATAAACAAAGATGAGATACATCAAGTCCGCCTTTTATATATAGAAGTAGATATAATATGTATATGTTTATATATATAGAGAGAGAGAGAGAGAGTGAGAGAGAGAGAGAATCAAAAAGATAGTAGAACTTCAAATTTACAAAAGTGCATGTGTGCGAATGTCTTCTGACAAGTTAATTGACATTTAAAATGGCCTTGATACACAGACAGAAACACCAATATCTACAACATAGACATATCTTTTTTATCAAGAACCCTAAGAAGTACATCTACAAGAAAGAGTTAATTTCAGGTATTTCAACCTTAGACTTCCCCATTGAAGGATTTAGAAACAAGCTTGGCTTGTATATAGCTAAATTCTTGTGAATAGGAAGTGCAAACATAGTGAATTGAAAACATAGTTACAATTTCATCACCGTTTTCTTTTCATTAACACTTTGAGAGAATAGCTGAAGATTACAAGAGAGTCAATCATAAAATATCTAATGTTCAATAATGTTTATTTACAAGTTCATAACGAACATATCTAGAAACTCATACCAGGAAAATGCCGAGGAAGAGTAGCCATGAGAACTGAAGACACTATTAATTGATATTTAGACAACAGATGGAGTCTTTCAGCATCTGGGTTTTGTCTTTTATCTAGCGCAATATCTTTGTTCGACTGTAAGGCACGAATTAGCATTAATAGGCACTTCTCGTGATACTGTTTTTTAAATGATATCTCTTCCAGAGCTTTACATAACTCTTGCTGAACCCTATCCTTAAGAATCTGTTTCAACATTAAGGGGGATCGTAATATCATTAAAAGAAGTAACAAACTGCAATCTGATTGGCACAGAAGCGTTAAAGAAACCAAAAAGTTTCCAAGAACAACAGAAATAAGAGGCATATTATAAATGTGATGCAAGTCTGGAACCAAAAATGAAGAAATAGGTTTACCTTCACTAGGCGATTTTGATGTCCTAAAGCCATGTTTGGATCATAGATTTGGGTAAAGATCTGGAAAGGGAAACAAAAGGCGAGAGAAATGTAAATGAAATCTAAGCTAATTCTTTCTCCATTTCCCTCACATTTTCCTTTCCTTTTTCAAATCCCTACCTAAATCCATGATCCAAACACAGCTTAAAAGCATTCAGCAACAGTAAAGAAAATTAAGCTGGACTCGTTTCATAAGCAATTATATTTCACCAAAGGGCACCAAACAATGAGCACAACCCAAGTACAGGCAAACCATACAGCTGTAAAATGCCTCTATATCTACAGGAACATAAGATTCCCCCAAAAAAAACATCACAAAAAAATCCAGAGGAAAAGAAAATGCATCCAATAGACCAAAAAAAAAAAAAAAAGAAGAGTAAAACAATGTAGTCAGCATTACTGCCTTCGTTTTCTACTATTTAGTATCCTCAAAAATTCCAGTCCTCTCCCTCTATAAACGGCACATCAAACACAATGGGACTCTTTCCCATGCCTTCCTCCTCTCCAATTGGGACATCCCTCCCCACGAACCAAAAACAACTCACAAGCAAGCAACACATTGCATCACCCATGAAACCCCAAAAATAAGAAAAGTCCAAGCTCCATAATTCCCTGGGTCTTAACCCTTATTCTTGCAACACCATACCATAATAACTTTAACCCTTGGTCTCAAATTATCAACCATCAAATAACTTCTCAGGCTGCTGACAAAGCAAAGAAGGTCACCTGAAGCCTGGCCTCAACATGCTTCAAAAGGAAAAGACAAATTCCCCTAACCACCCGAACATTTATAGAAACATATCACTGTACACACTCCATTCCTACTTGCCATGACAAGATAGCCTCTCCCCTCCCAAATAGATAACTTGTAGCCCAAAAAGGTCTCCCCAAACTTCAAGTACTGCAACAATCTCCCTCCAAACAGGGGAGCCCACACTACTTCACCGTGCAGCAATATATATGTTGAAGTAGACAACCATACTGACTTTTAACAAACAGTAAGGTTATCATCCTGCTCAATAGTAAACAACCAGAACCATTTGACTAACCCTATTGAAGGACCCTTTGAAAGTTTTTTCAGGATTCATATATGATCGAAAAATGAAGAAAATCAAGGCCATTAATTAACTACATGTATTAATATTTCATAATATATCAAAAATGTAAAATAAAAGAAAAAGAAAAAACTCTCGGCCCCCAGCATAAATGGATATTTTGGCTTAAAGACCAGTACAGCAAAACAGAAGAAGAGGGATAATTAAAGTCCAGAGACTGCAAAGTCACCTGCCATTAAATTGTGAAATAAAACAAAGCATATTTGAGAAATGAATATATAAAACAGAAAAACAGTATTAATGAAAATTATTGGCAATAATAATAGAACCATGTTGACAAATGTGCCCGACAATGGAATCTCCCTCACTTGAAAAGAAATTGAGAATAAATTACACTTAAGTATGTCCAATAGAAAAAGCGTCTTCTCTCTCTCTCTCTCCCCTCTTTTTTCCTCAAATGATAGATAAAGATCAAGTTTAGATGGATTTTGCCATTTGCAACAAGAATTTCATAAAGAGTAAAGTAGACTACTATAGTTGAAGAGTTAAGCATGAACAAAACATTTTAAAGCAGATTAGTTATAAAGTAATCATGAAGGAAGTAAATCACAAACAAACCAAGTAATGAGACAGATTTTTCCAAAGAAGTTAGCCTCTCACCTTCTCGCCCTCAAAGCATTGAGAAATTGGGGTGCTGTAATATATATATATATGTATGTATATATTCTGTTAGGTAGCATTACATTCATGGATTTGGATCTGAGCCCTCGAATCACAGACCCATTGTTTGGCAACTGTTTATGCAGCCAAAATCAATTTACGCTAAACCCCAATTCTGCATTTTAAAGATAACTACATGCCATCTGTCATTTAAAAACCCAAAGACAAGTAGGCAAACAGTCTCCTTCCACGGTAACCAATCACTAAAATGATTTCCTTAAAATCCACATAAAATGAATGTGCAGTAGAATGTGCCCACTGCCCACTTGTGTGTGCCCATATGTAATAGCAATGCATTGAAGCTAAAACAAGAAGAGAAAAGTCCAACCTTTTGTCATTGAAATATAGTCCGAATTAGTAGATATTTGAATCAATTCACGCTTGTCCAGAAGAAGTCACCAAACAATTATAACAGAGCAATACATAAGCATTCAAGAAATCTGTAATATCATATGAATGAAGCAAAAGAAAGATATCAAAACTCTTAATACATAGCTCATTTGTACTTTCAATGTGCAGAATTACAGTTTTAGGGCACTATTTGAGCAGCAGGATTAATAGTGAACGGATTAATAATCCCATGAATTAGTACAGAATTATTTATCCAATTAAATTTAATAAGATAACCATTTATTATATATTCATTTTGTGTTTTTTTCTTTTATACCTGAAATTTTGATCCCCACCCATTTCAATATTCAAACTCCCCAATTTCATTGGATTGAATGCCCGCCATACATCTAATCCGCCTAACAAAATTTACAATCAAACATGGGATTGTGAGTCCATGGACTAACAATTCCAATCATATGCTATATAATCCTACTAATGAAACATGCCCTTATGGTACAAATGCTAATCTTTGGTCTAGCTGAGGAACTTTCTATGAAAAAAAGTAAATTTATAGGTTACTTGAAGGGAACTTTTGAGGTTAGTTCACCTCTATTAACAATCCGAATCATAATATATAGAGAAAATCAAATATTGTATTTATGAACTACAGAACATTTGATGAATTAGTTAGTGAATAAAGAGGCAACATATGAAATCCAGAAGCATATTAAGAACTTTATCCACAATGCCTTTTTTTTTTACCCTAAATGACCAAAGTTAATTAAATATAGCACATTGAAGTGTCATGTGTACATACAGGGTCCATGCTCATTTCTAGAGCAGCAACATCACTGTAAGCATCAAAATGCTGCCAAAACTTTGATGCTCCATTCTTCTCAAAAGTTTCCTGAACCAAAACAAATAGCACTAGACTATAAAAATACAAGTATTGCTCTATTGCAAGCCTTAAATAAGTAGAAAAACAAATGAAACAGATATTAAATAACGTTCAATTAGTACACATTAATATGTATTTGGGAACACCTTGTGGTGTTTGGGAAGAAAATGAGTTGGGTTTTTTCACATTTTTTCCACTAAAAAGATAAAAATTTTGCAAAACCAAAAAAAACACATACAAACAAAATATCACATTCAACTCCATAATCATTTCACTTTTTCTCTCACAATCGTCGCATCCAACCAAAAAACACCCAACTATCTTCTCAAACACAAAAAAAAATTTATTCAATAATATCCTACATCTAATAAAATCTACATAAAAACTCACTTCCCAAACACCATCCTTATATTTGGCATAGTGCACAAAGAAAGAAGAATACCTCTAGGGAGCAAAAGAAGTGTTGTCGCAGTAAAGAGTCGAGGCCGTGGTTGGAGAGAGTGTGAGCATGAGAAGCCAAGTTGGAACCAAACGAAAGATGAGCAGCATTGCCATTCAGCAGAGCTTCAGTGGCCAAACAGAAGCCTTTCCAGCTCTCCATAATTTCATTGATATTATCAGCGGTTAGGGACTCCAAAACCCCCAAATTGCAAACCGATGAAGTCGCGTCAATCGTCATTGGAACAAGATGGTAGCACAAAATTCAAACCCTAACTTAGTAATTACAAGTGTGTGAGTGCGTTGAGATGAGATGCCTTTACTGGGGAAAACGACGGTTTAAGACAGGGGCCTACGCCGGCGGCGAGGATACGAGGTTTTAGTAATTTGGTGCCTAAAAACGACAACGTTTTAGGTTGATGGTGGATTGGATTTTGAAGGGAAAATTACAGTCCAGTTCGTAATTGTAAAAATAATTACAAAGAGATAAATTTTATAATGTTAATAATTAAAATCATTAAAAAAAAAAGGACCAAGTACTAATCACTTTGTTTGATTAGAATTTTTTAAAGGAAAATTTACCCATAAGTCCTAGTTTTTGAAACGTTGAACCATTTAGTCCTAAAAGTTTTCTTATGCTCCATTTAGTTCCATTTTTACATCAGCATGATGTAGATGATGTAAATGATCTGATGTTTCATTCTATAATTTCAAAATTTATTAAAATTTGATGAACATTAGATATTTTTCATCCTATATTTTCAAACATTATTGAAATTTGATGAACATTAGATGTTTGAAATCTAATGTTTGTAACATGACTCTGATGTTATTAACATTGTATCTAATGTTATTAACATTGTAATGGGACTTTTCAGTCTATAAGAAAACTTTTAGGACTAAACAGTGCATAAGTTATTAATTTGGGATTTATTGGTGCATCCCCCAAAATACTTTTTAGAAAAATTTATTTTCTTATTTTTCGTGTTTTTTTTTTTGTTTTTATTGAATTTTTTTAATATTTTAAACAATCTTTTTAATTTTTAGACATATCTAACATAAATATACTTAAAAAGTAAAAAAATTATGAAAAAAAACCTTTTAAAAATTCACTAAATACTAAAAATATAAAAAAATACGAAAATTCAATACATTTTTTATATTTTTATGTATTTGTTAATTGTTTAAAATATTTTTTCATAAATTTTTTATTTTTTAGATACATCTAAGTAAGATGCATCTAAAAAAGTAAAAAATGTTTAAAATTTTAAAAATATTCACTAAAAACAAAAAAATACGAAAACCAAAAAATTTAGTTTTCAAAAAACTTAATTCAAAAAACTCAAACCAAACACACTGATAAATCCCAAAATATGATGTTGTGAATTATTTAGTTATTTTTTTTTTCTTATGAATCGAAAGGTCCCATTAAAATGAAAATTACATAAAAAAGTAGTCACTTATATATTTTAGTTTAATTTTTCAGAAATAAAATTGGATTTCTCAAAATGTAAAATTACATATTTTGGGCAATTTGTAATGTAGAAGTTTTTGGATTTTTCCTCATTTTAGAACAGATCTCACATTACGAACAAAAACTTAACATTCTCTAATGTAACACGCTAATAACATAACACTTTAATGTAACACACTAAAAAACTCATTAATGTACTTTTTTCCAAACGTGACAACGTAATACTAAAAAAAAAACTCTTTGGTTTACTTTTCTCAAACGTAACGCTCTAATGTAACATAAAAAAATAAAATTCCTTACATTTTTCTCAAATGTAACACTCCAATTAGTGTAATCTCAAACATAACACTCCAATATAACACACAAAAACACTAAACAAACTTCTTAACGTATTTTTTCCAAACGTAACACTCGTTTGAAATTATACATTTGTCCACAACTTACTAAGGAATATTTATACTCCTTTGAAATGATTTAAAGAATCTCACATTATTTTTTTTTTTTAATGTTGCATTGGAGTGTTACGTTTAGGAAAATTACACTTAAACTCTTTTTCTTTTCTTTTTTTTTTTTTGTATTACATTGGAACATTACGTTTGGAAAAAATACATCAAAGAGTTTTTTTTTTTTGTATGTTACACTAAAGAATTTTTTTTGAGTGTTATATTAAAGTATTACGTTTGGAAAAAAAAAGTATACCAATGAGTTTTTTTTGTGTTACATGGAATGTTACACTAAAGAGTTTTTGTATGTTATATTAAAGTATTATACTGAAGAGTTTTTGTGTGTCACATTAGAGTGTTACACTAAGGAATTTTTTAGAATATTATATTAGAGTGTTACATTTGGAAAAAATGCATTAAGAAGTTTTTTTGTGTGTTACATTAAAGTGTTACACTAAGGAGTTTTTTTGGAGTATTATATTAAAGTGTTACGTGTGAAAAAAATACATTAAGAATTTTTTTTGTGTATTACAGTAGAGTGTTATAATAAATAATTTTTGTGTGTGTTACATTAAAATGTTACACTAAAAATTTTTTTTTAAATGTTATGTTGAAATGTTACGCTTTAGGAAAAATATAATAAGAATTTTTTTATGTGTTACATTAGGGTATTACACTAGGATTTTTTTTATTTTTTATTTTTTTTTAGTGTTACATCAGACTGTTACGTTTGAGTGTTATATTGGAGTATTACAGTTTGAAATTACACATTTGGCCAAAACTTACCAAGTAGTTTTTGTATTTTTTTTTTTTAAATGTTTGAAAAATCTTACATCTTTTTAGAATGTTTGAAAAATCACATATTTTAAGTTATTTTTGTTTTGAAATGTTTTCTAAATAAAAAATATTTTTATATGAAAATTCATCCAAAATTTGATTAATATATATTGTGTACCTTACCTTTCTAGCACAAAATAAAAAATAAAAAATAAAAAATAATAGAAATAAGGACATAACCGTAAATCTAATTTTTAAATAATATACTAAATTTACCTTTCTAAAATCAATAGGACTAAGGCTTATTTTGGGAAAGGAATAAAAACGCCACGTTTGCGTTTTTGAGCAAAACGCAAAAAAGTCTGGACGCTCATTTGGGAAGTACCAAACAGTAGGCTGAAAAATTACGTAATTATCCTCAATGCTTATATTTTGTATAAATGGATAAAACGTAATTTTTTATATTGGGTGAGGGTATTTTAGTCATTTTAGTGTGATGTGACACCATAAATAAACATTAATCCAAAAAAAAAAGTAACTTTTTAACAACTTCCCAAATCACTCTAAAAAATCTTGGTTAAAAGCAAAAAAGCTGATTTTTACCACCTTCCCCAAATAGCCCTAAGTAGTCTATAAAAAAATCTTTAGAACTAAACGTCCTCACTATAGGATTTATAGGTAAATTTTTCACAAAAAAAAAAGGGTAAATTGCACTAGCATACCTAAAGTTTCTATTTAATACAGATTTTTCCCTGACATTTGAAAAATTGCATTCTCTTTTCTAAGGTTTGTATTCTGATTACAAATTGTCCCTTGGATGACTGATGTCATACTCTAAAATTTTCTAAATGATCATATTACCCTCTTTTCTACCATCATGACTACATTGTATAACTTTCTATCATTAAATTCTACATGAACATATTCCTATTAGTGATGATATATAAACATAAATTTTATATAAAAATTTCAAACACAACGATATAGCTTAATAGTGACATTTCACTTTAAACAAAATACCGATAAACATAATTTATGTTTATAATAATATCACTATCATAACATTTTTATGATATTTTTTGTATAAACTTTTATATATGAATATAATTTTTCATTTTTATTTCCATCATTATATTTAGATTAGATCAATTTAATTTAGATATATTTAAAAGTTAATTTGCACAAAATCCATTAAATACAACAAAATAAGATAATGTATTGAATTTCTATTTTTTTTTAAAAAAAAATCAAAATCTATTATATTTCTTAAGTATATTTAGATTAGGTATATCTAACAAATAAAATTTGTTTAAAATATTTTTAAAAAATCCATAAAAATAAAAAATACAAAAAATGAAAAAAAATTAATTTATTGTGTGAGTTAAACCAAGAAGATTATTGTTATTTCTCTTGAAATGATATAAACAAAATATATGTATTATTTTATTATTTTATATTTACAAATATTAAGGAATAAATATGTCATTTTAATCTGATAAGGAGATAAGTATAATTTTTCAAATGTGAAAAAATTTATATTAGATAAAAACCTCAGGGGATGTCAGTGTAATTTATCCAAAAAAAATTATGATGTTGTAAAACATTTTTTTTGTTAGCACTCATCGGTAATATCTCCAAATTTAAAAGCGCTAAGAGCAAAACCTAAAATGAAAAAAGAGAACTAGGAAAAGTCTAGAAACCACTCTTATCTGCCCAAAAAATTATAGGTGGATGATTATAGGGTGGAAATTAATTTGTGTAATGTGCCGTTTATGTTGGGTTCATGGGAGGTGTGATAGAAATTAATTTTTCAATAATGATAGAGATCCTATAATCTTAAAAATAATCTAAACCATTCATATCACTGTCAAGTATAACTCTTAAAAAAAATTCAAATACATCAATAATTAATGGAGTTTTCTTAAGTGTGCAAGTGCACACCATGTGCCACTTACATAAAAAGTGTAAGTGTAAGGTGTAAGTATAAGTATAAGGTGTAAGTGTAAGGTGTAAGGTGTAAATGGGTTGCATATGGTGTGCAACCTTAAAAAATGTGTAAGTGTAAGATTTAATTTTTCACAAAAGGTGTAAGTGTAAAGTGTAAGTGTAAGATATAAGGTGTAAGGTGTAAGTTGCACACCATAACCAAACTCATAATTAATATATCAGTAAGAATATTAAAAAATATTTTTAGTTTTAAATAAGTCATATTTTTTTAGTTTTTTTTTTTTTTTTTGTAGTAATTTTTAAAAAATATTAAAAAATAATTATATTAAAAAATATATTTTTTTTCAATCCATTTTATATAAACAATTCTAAGAAATAAAATAAAATAAAATAACTGAAAATTTCCAAAACAAGTTTAAAAGGGAAAAATAAGTGGAAAAAGAAGTACATTATTTTTTTACTTATTTTTGTCTTTTCAAAAATTTTTAGAAAATTTTAAAAATTTATTAATTTCCAGTTTGTCTCTTAAAATTTTATAAAATAAAAAAATCCACTAAAAATGAAAATAAGCCAACAAAAAGGTCATAAAACAAATCACAAACACCTTTAGTGACCATTCAAATCAATTATTTTTTTAAAAAATATACTATAACCATAAAATCAAAAATGTTATTTTTATATAACTATTGTTAACATAATACTAATGTGGAATTCACAGTAATAAAAAATTTATTCAAAATACTTTTTAAAAATAATAAAAAAAATTATTCAAAATACTTTTTTAAAAATAATAATGGACATATATTTAAACGGTCATATTTTCAACTACTTGACTGTTGTTAAAAATGATTCAATAAAATGTATGGAGATGTGTCGGGAAAAAAAGCATTCAATGATAATTTCATTAATTTTTCTTCTTTTTTTTTTTCTTTTTTTTATAATCATATCATGCTCATCAAAATAAATTAATTAATTAAATTAAAGTAGTAACATTCGTAAATATACCAAATTAATTTTTTACTCATGCTATGCATGGATTCTATTTAAAAATTATTTGAAATTTTAAATGTAGCATGAATAATTAAAAATAAAATTTTCAAAATTTTTAAATACAGTATTATTAGGTAATAAACTATGAATGTATATATAATTAAATAGTTGGTTAAATTACACTGACCTATCTTAATGTTTGAAAAAATACAGTATGTCTTACAATTTTGATATAATTTTACTATGTAATGGAAATTTTTAAAAACAAATAGAATATGTCTTTGAAGCACAACTGGCATAAATCTGAGAGCTCGCACTTCAAAGAAATATTATATTTGTTTTTAAAAAAATTTGTTAGATAAACTAACAGAGTTGGATGGATGGTTAACATTGATACGAAATATGAAGTTTAAGGTTTAAATTGATACAATTGAAATCTTAGGGTTTAATTTAAAAAACATGAGAAATTTTGAGATTTTTTGTTTTTTTTTTTTGTAATTTGCCCAATGTTTTATTACCAAAGTGATTCAATTTTTTTTCTTTAAAATAATATATATTGTATTTTGTGGCTGCATTTTGATGATTTGTTCTATGTTAATATAAACATAATAATTTATTTTGTTTGCTAACATTGTAAGGCTTGGTTTGGGAAATGGATTAGCTTTTTGGCTTTTTTGACTATTTTAACATGGAGTTAAAAAGCTTGGCTTGGGAAAAAATTTTGCCTTTTTTGACTTTTTTGAATGTAATGATTATATATTGCATGTGATGTTTTGTCTTGTTAGACTAAAAAACTTATTTTGTTTTTTGTGACTATTTTACCAAAAAAAAACCACCAAACCCACTTTGCAAACAGGCACTTTGTTTGCATGTTCAAACCAACCAATTACACAATAGTACGTGTTAGTCAGGCGATGAATAGATGGTAGGATTGCAAGAATGCCACATGGCAATATAGGAGGACCTCAAGAAGATGGACCAAGGATAGAGAATTAAAAAGATTGCTAAGAGAGGAATAAATTAGGTTTTTCAAAATATTTAAGTAATAATTAAAACTAATATAGTTTGAGCTAACTCATTATTAAAACAAAGATATAAAACTTAAGCAATCAAACTATAACCGATAAATAAGCAATGCAAATAATCACAAGAAAATATAAGCAGAGATAAGAGAAAGGAGAAAAGATATCAATATCATGATTTATAATGGTTCAGTTTAATTTAAGCCTACATCCACTCCCCAATTATCCTCCCACTACTAAAAAATTCACTTTTTGCGACCGCTATAAACCGTCTCAAATAATAAAAAAACAGTCACAAAAGACCTTTTGCGACGGCCAATGCGACGGCAAATGGGGGTCGCGAATGTGGTGGTAAAAATACTTTTTATGATCAAAAATAATGATTGCAAACTATTTGCGACCGTCTAACCTACTTATAGTGACTGATATTTTGCCGTCGCAAAAGAGTTTAAAAAAGGCCTACAATGTATTAGCGACCATCTTTTTACTGTCGCAAAAAAAAAAAAAAAAAAAAAAAACCACCTACAATCATATATATATATTCAAATATTATATACAATAAACGTAAAGACATATTTGCAAAAAAAAAAAAAACATCTAGTTATATATTTAATAACTCCTCAGAAAGAATTGAAACGAACTGCCAAATAGGAACCTAACTCAAACTACCTTCGCATTGCAACTCAAGAATGTGTATTTCCTTTAATTTGGACGAATCGGCTTTGAAGTGGCCTGTTTTATGGCCTCAGCATATGTCTTGTGTTGATAAGTAAGGGTAGATTCAAGCAAGTCCCAAAGTGATGTCTTAGGATTCCAACCTGGAACTCAGTAATGGGCATGGGCATTGCCACTACGAAATTCACCTTGGTCATCATTTCAGCAAGTTGCCTGACAGTAACTTCATTGTTAGGATTGCCCACATTGAATATATTTTTATGGCTCACTTGTAGATTTATTCACCCAAAAAAATATATATGACTGTTAGCCCTGGCTGGATTTTCCTGAGAAAGAAGAACACACCACTAAACTACTATTTCTGGAAACAAACATGAAATAAAAAATATAGGGAAGGGCAGTAACTCACAATCATCAGCAGAACAGCTTCAATAGCATCCTTGATATAAACAAAGGTTCTCTGTGATTGGCCACCATCCACAAGTTTGAGTGGCTCACGTCTAAGAAGATTCTGCAGCAGAAGATAGAAAGATTACAATGTAAAGGATAGTGAAGAATGCAAATGTATGTCTCAAATTGTTAGAAGGAATTGAACTAACATTACTAAAGCATGCCAGAACCCTTGGAACACCCTCACTGGGACCATCGATGCCGGGAATGAAATCCATCCTAGGACCAATCCAGTTGAAAGGTCTCACGATAGTGAATTCAAGACCGTTCTCCGCACCCTCAACTGTGACCATGTAAAAAAGAGGTGAATAAAAATACACTTGAAGTAACCTTTTAACCAGCAAGAGAGCAGCACACAAGAATACTCACCATAGACCAGCCTCTCAATCAATTGCTTTGCATAAGCATAGGACCACCTCTGCTTCTCAATAGAACCAAAAATGCAGGGAGACAAATATATACTTATCCAAACTACAAAGACAAATATATACTTATCCAAAAATTGCAAAGACAAATATATACTTATCCAAATCAGTAAAACATAAACTTCAATCACAAAAATTTCCTTTCACAAGTGCAACACAAGTTTCAAACACTATCATGATCCAAACAAAATTTGCAATTTAATCTAAAAGATGTTGTGTCCAAAAAAATCTAAAAGATGCCGAGTACGCCATATTTTCATAAACACAAATAACCAGTATTTTAAAAAACTCCCACAAAGCAGACTAAGGAGCATAGTTTATCTTAAAATCTTAGAGCAGCCATGAACTTTGAAAGTTTTCATCAAACTTGGACTTGAAAACTAACATTAGTGCCCCATGGCTTATCTCATAAGCACGCTTCTAAGTGAGAACGTCTATCCTAACAATGCCTGCTCACAAAACTAATTTAATCACAATCAATCAACCCAATCATGCTAAATCTAATTTAAAATCCTACAACTCAGTTATAGATAGTGAGAAAACACGCATCGATTAGTTTGAAATGAAGGCATTGAGGTCGTTATCTAACCTTAAATCAATGAAATACTAAAGAATGTAGGGTTTGAATACTAAAGAGCTAATCTCATGAATGCACTCCCTTGAGGTTAACGACCAAACTTTCACGGATTCCTCACTGACAGATGCCAAATGGTCTCCGTTAAGATCCCAAAGATGTAGTTTACCACTCAGAGTGTCCCCGATTCCGTATGAACCGATGCCACATGAATGATTACATAATCTCAATACGCCACATGAATGATTACATAATCTCAATACGAACATAATCATCAATGGAATAATAGAAGACAAATACAAACCCGGAATGCGTGAATTTGTCTATCGGTGACATCAAAGATGGACACCACCTTATCTCGATGTCGCTACCAAGACATGTCCACTTATTGGTTGAAATCTCACCGAGCACCGCCTCCTTGCTACACCAAGTAACAGATAATCAAAACTCAAGGATAATACAAAGGCAATTTCAAGAGAAATTTGGAGACGTGTGAAACAAAAGAGAATGTTACAAAATCCAACCTTAGAAACACGAGCAAGTGAATGGATTGATATTCCAATAGCGAATTTCATTGTTACTATCACAAAAATGTAAAAGATCGTTCTTCTTGGGATGGAAATCCAGGATATAACATGATTAGGGTGCCCGGTGTATGCATTTAAACAATAACTTGGTCGCAAAAATAAGCCCAATAAGTGTTTGTGGTGGTAATGATAAACAAATACAAACTTCATACATTGCAAATTTTAGGTTACCGTAATGTGAACAGAAGCGGCTTGTAAATGCAAGAATTACAAAGATTATCGTAAAAGAGGGTATAGACAATTACATTAGTCAAGATCCCACAATCGCATGAGACTTGTCAAATGACACTGTTAATCGAGACAAATTTGGCCTAAAACGTACATGTGTAATCAAATATTGGTGTTCTTGGTGTGGTTTCGTTTTCAGTATCCATACTCAGAGGACAACCCGATGCATGTAACAGAATAATTAACCATAACACCTTTTGGATCCGCTTTATCTATGCTAACATTACTTTTACTCTAAGGTATGCTTATTGAAACATTAGTTCAATCAGTGGCTGGAACTAGCAGACACACGCACCACAAATACATACACATAACTAACGAACAAGTCTACTTCACACAAAAAGCACGAGAAATAAACATTTCAGTATTAACATGCTACAAACAGGGAGTGACCCTTGTGATAAGCATATATTTTACTTGCACGAAATATCTCTAGCATTGTACTAAAAAAATGTAGTACTTGGAATGTTATAATCATTATGAGGAGCCGTAAGACAAGTTTAAAGCAATGTTGGCAATCCTAAGAGGAGTAAACAGTATTGAAGTTAATATTAGTGGCAGAGCATGACTTCTGAGGATGCAGTGGATGTGGCACAACTAAAGTAGCTGCAACATTTTTACAGCAAACCATTTAACTCATATTGTTAAAAAGGGAAGAAAAAGATGCAGATCCAAACCATACACATTGAACACATTCAAAATCACTACTGAAAGCAAAGGCCAAAATATTAACTGTTGGTTGGTCTTAAATAAGAATCTTTAAAAAAAAAAACCAAGACGATGTAGTTCAAAGCCCAACTTACTGTTTGGATGGAACATTCGTGAAATAAACCTCACTATTGGTGGTTTATTTGGATAATCCTCTGTAAACTGCAATGTTAACTTAAATATACCTGAAAACTTAAAGTAACATATAATATGGCAGGTGCTATCACATATTGGGGGGGAAAAAAACTGCACTTATTTTAAAACATTTTTTTCCAAACATGAAATGTAGAGAGCATACAAAAGAATAGATTAGCAAACCTCCTAGATGATCTGATGTCAAAGAGCTGCGGGGAATTTAGAATAACTTAAGACAGCGGAATCAAATTCAGACGAAAGGTATCAGATTAAACTATAAACTGCATAGAACCATATAAAATATAACTTAAACTGCATAGAACCATGTAATAATCATTCACAATGCATTCAAAACTTGTGTGTGTGATAGGTTAAACTATAACTAGACGAGTGTAATTTGGTGTCATTGAACAAAGTGCATAGATATTTCTCTAGAACATGTACTAAACAAATTAACTTATATCATATCGACAAAAATAGCATCATCGCTGAAAATATAAGTGCAAGAATTTGCTCACCTCCGTCCTAAGGAGTGTCGCTTGGATCGCAATGCAAGACAAAAAAAGAAATGAGAGGTCTTTCTGATTCAAAAATTATATAAAAATAAATGAAAATATCTATGGGAATTTAATTTCATCCATAGGCATACCCAAATATAACACCATGCCAAAGCATTATATTGTTGTCATAGGGAGCGCCGCTAATACCAACAGGAGGGTCATGATGCAACCTCTTGAAATCCCTCATCAACCTTTCCTTGGCCGGAGTCAACATCCTCACCACCTAATACCCAATCAAAACAAATCAAATCAAAGTCAATAATTCTTCTAGCTCCCATAATAAGCTAGTGGAGATATCTGGACATGGATTAACACTATGTTTGGATATTTAGGAGATTAAAAATAAAATAAAATAAAATAAAATCTTGTTTGGTTAAGTTGGAATCTTGTTTGACTAGACTACTTATTACCAAAATAACTTTTTGTGGGGAAGTGGTTTGGAAATACTCTTCAGATCCTGGTAGACGCCAATGATCCTCAGCTAGTCACCTGCAAAGATACAAATACTCCGGTCGGGGGTGCCGGAATTAGCACTCCGACGGACAAGTCAGTTCTTCTCCTCAAGAAAGCTTGTTGACTAAGTTTTTAGAAGTGATTCTTACATACCTTTACAAATCTGAAGCTCTTGTATTTATATCCATTCTCTGGGCCTCGGCCGGGCCTACTTTTTTCAATCATTATCTTTTCCGCTATTTGGCTCTAGGATCCTTCCCATTCGCCTATTTATTCTATTCGCCTCAGATCCTCATGGATATCTGTCGACTAGCGTCAAGCTTCTGAAATATACCTCCTTTATCCTCGCCAATTATTCGGCCACCACAATTGCCCTCCAAACTCCCTGTTGACGGCAGTTAATCGGCGTGTTTGGTTCAGAATTTGAGAAGTTTAGCGTCAGGAGGCGCGCACCTTTTTGCTCATCATTACGCTTTCCCGCTCTATTCATGTGTATCTCAAAGATTTATTGCGATTTGAAACTTCATTTTTCAATTCTCGCTTGCCGATTTTCTGAGACTTTTGGATCGCCAGTGCTTATCCCTCCGCGACTCGCGTTTTCTGCAACTTCTTCCCGTCTTCCCTTGTCTCATCTGCTCTTCGTAAGTTTCCTTATCCTTTCTTTGTAATCCTATTTTCTGTTTGCTATTTTGGCTTCGGTGAATACTTAGTTCTTTGCTAAGATGGCCAAACATTTGAAAGACCTCCTTTCTGAGGGTCGTATCTCTAGTTTCCGACAACATTTTTCTATTCCTGACGACGTCCATTTATCCCTTGTAACGGACAACGCTCTTGACATGGAGAGGGAAGATCAAAACACGATCGTATTCCCTCTTTTATCCATTGCTGAGGGCGGAGTTCGTTTCCCCCTACACCCACTTCTTAGGGCCGTTCTCCGCTATTGGGGTTTGATTCCTTCTCAACCCAATGTAAATTTCTTTCGAATCATCATGGGGATAGTAGAGTTGAATCGACGCCTTAGGATCAACCTTGGGATTCCGCCATTCTAAGCATTGTTACGCTTAGCCAAATCACGGCCTACCGGGGCGATATTTTCTCGTAATAAAGATATCGACCATCACTTGGTGACCATGCTTGCCGCCTGTAAACGGGTTGACGACGTGATGGTCAACGTCCGAGGTAATTGGGAGTTCGGCGAAGGAGGATCGCTCGACCCTATTCCCGCATATAAGGGTGACCCAGTTGCCACGCAATGTCTTGTTTGTTGACTATCTCTTATTCGCCTTTCCCTAAATCGCTTTTTATCTTCTCGCAGTAATAGGTTGAAGAAAATCCTCGACTTTGCTGACGACGTGGTTCTTGGGGAAATCAAGATCAGACTCAGATATTTCGCCGCCTAAACGCATAACAAAGAAGGAGAGTCGCCCATATTCTCCTTCGATTTGAACCCACTTACACTACTTTCTACAGAGATAACATTCCGATTCCACTGGCAATATCGCCCTTATCTTCCCCAGCTTCAAAAACCTTAGGCAGATCGGTCTCGTAGATTCTAATTCGGGGAAGACGCCGAGCGGGTTGTAGGGGTGATTGCCGATCCTACCGGGAAGTTCATCGAGGGTTGTAGAGGGCGACAAGGTCAGACGCCAAGATTTGAGGCCACCGAGCCATCCGCCTCAGGACGAACGGATTTCTCTTCCGGGGATATTTTTGCGAATTTGGGGGATCTACCCGGCGATTTCTTTGAGGGTATGGCGAAGGAAGCCTAACGAAGATGGCACGTAAAAGAAATACCGAGCGGATGGCCGCCCGAAAGAAGGCTGAATGCGCCGCATCAGATCCCAGCTTGATCAAGCCCTTCGTACCCATTTCTGAAGAGACGGTTGAGGTTGCTGCGTCCGATACGGGAAAAGAGGGTGGAGAACAGGCCGATAGGGAACGGCTGATTCCGGAGCATGGCCAAAAGCGTGGTGTCAAGGGAGAAATGAGTTCGGAAGCTGGCCCTGGTAGCAAACGGCCTCGGCTTGAAGAACCGGACATGATCGCTCCGTTTGTTATTCAGCCGAAAATCAGGGGTGTGCCGATTTTATCCGACGCTTCGGCCGTCAAGGATCCAACAGGCTCGAGCTCGGCGGCTTTAATTTCATCACGGCCGACAACAAAGCCTTCGATGCCGCGGCTCGACATTATGGCCGCGTTCTAATCGCCTAATTCCAAGACTTCGTAGGTCGCCTTAATCTCACTCTTGTTTGTTAAAGGTGTCTAATCATACCGAATTGTTTTGCAGACGATCGGAAGGATCGCCGACTTGGGTCGCCGCTATGTGATGCTCTCGGGAGAATTGACCATTTGGAAACAGAGTTGCAGGATCGTAAAAGTAGGGCCGAAGTTCGAAATTATGAGAGTTGAAATGGAGAGCGCTTGAGCCAAGCGAGAAAGAGAGGGCTCAAGGCCGCCAACAGCCTTCGCTTTTGATGTCAAGGTAGCAAATGCGAGCGAGGAATCGCTCAAACTTTCAAAGGAAGCACTTGTCAAGCGAAGCTCGCTTAGAGGAGCTTAAGGCCCGCGATAAAGCCGAATCGGAGGCCTTTGAGGCAGAGAGAGGCGCTGCTCTGACGGAATATGTTGAAGAAGTGTCCAAATTTGAGAATCGCGGGTTCAAACATGGGTGGTTCAAAGCCCTTGCTGCCGCTGAGGTTACATTGGATGTGCCAATTCCTTATGAGCAGGTGGACGTTGAGCCACTTGGGTCCGACATCGATTTAATGATCTGGGAGCCGCCATCACAAGCAGCGTCTTTTTGTTTTTGTTTTTCTTCTTTTGGATAGTGCTTTGTTGGTTTAGGGTAGTTTTCATGTATAAATTGGTTAGCATCTGCGCGCAATTTATTAATGAAAATTTCCTTGTAATTTTTGCTACCACCGCACATTTTGTATGAAAGAATTCTTGTAATTTTTGCTACCACCACACACTTTGTATGAAAGAGTTCTGTGGTTTAATTTTAATGAAAGAGTTCTGTGTTTGTCAATGCATTGGGTAAAATGGAATTGCATATACCGGGGAAACCCCGATTTGTGAATCGCCTGCCCCAGTGGGTACATAAAAAGATTTCTAGCTCTGAATCAACTTGTGAGCCGGCTGGGGTACTTGGTCCGAATAGATTGATAAATCTGCTCTTGCCAGTCAACTCGTGAGCCGGATGATTTTACTATGGCACGAATGATTTTATCTAGAACTCTTCTAAACAAGCCGTACATAGAATATCGTTTGTCCAAACTTTAGTTTTTTCCTTACTTGAATCTAAAGTCGCTAACCACTGAAGGTAGAGAGGAAAAGATCGGTCAATATCCGGTTCCCGCAGATTTCATACATATCCCATCAAAATCACCATTTGCAATTTCACCGCCATCGATCTTGGATCCTTAGATTGATGAATCGCCTTGCCCCAAAGGGTTCATGATAAGAACTCTAGCTCGAGGATCAATTCGTGAGCCGTCAGTAGTTTAGCCAAATAGAACCGCAAGGTAGAGAGGAAAAGATTGGCCAATATCCGGGTTTCGCAGATTCAATACATATCCCATCAAAATCACCATTTGCAATTTCACCGCCATCGATCCGGGACTCTTAGATTGATGAATCCGCCTTGCCCTGGGGTTCATGATAAGAACTCGCTCGAGGATCAATTCGAGCCACCGGGTACTACGACTTAGGTCAAGATCTTGAGCCAAAAGCTTGCCCCGCCAACTTATTCGGGCGTCGATTGGGTTTCGCGATTAATGAACTTGCCTCGATCGTCGCCTCTGCGAGTGTTAAATGATCAAAGGCACAACTTTTAAGAGTCCGTAGGTATCTCGATTCAGACTCGAGAGAAAATTTATTGTGCGAATGTCGAACAAACTCTTCTTTAACAAAGAAAGGGAAGCCAAGACATTGGCCGAGCTTCGGTGATATGAATCGGTGAACACCGGTGCGCCTCATGCCGGGAGTAAGAGTTCTATGGGTCGAGAGAGGCATCAATCTCCTCGACGCCGTAGTAGGTCGCCCAAACGACAGTAGCCTCGGGAGATCGCCACACGCCCAAGTTGAAAGGAGATCGACGCGAATCCGCGTCTGCTAAGTTTTGGCAAGATTCGTGAAGAATAAGCCCATGACGGAAACGGACTCGGCCGTAGGAGATCCAGACGCGTGGCGATCGAGTTTGCTCGACAAATATTTCCTCGGAAGTTCGGAATCAATGGTTGGTCGCCAGGACTACGAAGTGTTTCGCGAGGGCATTCATGGGGTGGTGAAAGGGCTCTATACGGCTTATGAAGTCGGCATGCGATTGCGCGCCGCCCGCCGAGAAATGGAGAAAAAGGATGAGCATATTCGCAGTTTGGAGGCTCGCGTGGAGGCGGCTGAACGTGAGTTAAGAAAGATCAAAGCGGCTCAAGTACAACCAGCAGGGCAGGTGAATCTAGTCGTGGAAGAGAGGGTTACCAGTTGGCTTATAAGCGCTGCCATAGCCGATCGTGAAACGGCGAGCATGTTCGCATTGGAGTCCGCCAAGGGGAGGTCTTATGAGAAAGGTTTTCACGAAGGGCTCTTGGTTGGAATCTAAAAGACCAAGGAGAAGCTTGCCGAAGAGGTTTGCCGATGTGAAAATCGTGGGTTCAGGCATGGTTGGATCAAGGCATCTTAAGTCACCGAATCTCTTCGCTTGTCAGGCATCGATTCGGCGTCACCTCTCTACCACAGTAAGGACTTTCCGTTTTTTGCTTTCGAGGTTGAGAAGAGTGAGGATGAGGGCGATGCCGTATGACTTTAATTATTGTAAGGTTCGAACGCTGGTCGCGTTCGCAATTATGTAATTTCTTGGTTTTTTGAATAAAAGACGCTTTATTGAAAATATCAAATTGTCTTCCGCATTCAGCGTGTGCGTGTATAATTTGATTGCATAAATGTTTGGATAGACGTAAATACATCAATCGGACTCAGCATGTTAAATCGATGGGCCGATTCGTTGTGCGTGATCGGCCTACATGTAATGGCCGTTTACTTTTGAATAAAGCCATTGCGCGCGTGTCGTTGAAATTTGAAGAAGCCGTGAGCCAGGGATCGGAGGGGCTACGGCATTTTGACTTGGCTCGAATGCCAGATGCCTAGCCGATTGGGCTAGGTAATTTTTTACCCTTGCGCAGCCTATGCGCTCGCGTTTTAGCCAATCGTTGGGTTAATTAGGTCGTGGAGAATGTTGACCGACGCTTGTCTTCATGGGGTTTAGTGTTGATAAAATCACTTCGGGATTTGGGCCTCGAGATCGCGGCCATTACTGAGAATAAAAGCGGCATGCGCCTCATGCAATCAAGCATATTTGGTTCTCCAGCATCTATTGCGTGGGATGACCAACAGTTCTAACCATCAGATGGTGATGATAGTTGCAGGAGCTCAAATTCCGGCCGAACTTGGCGCTCAGATGGTTTGCGGCGGAGGATTCTCCGGTGTGGGAGGTGGACCGCTGAAAGGAGAAACTGGAAACATGTCAGCCTCCAAGTCGTTGAAGCAGATCGCCCCGAAAGGAAACACAACGACCGCTACCCCTAACCTTCCTTGTCTTGGATCTTGGCCTTGACATTGTCGATGGTGTCAGAGGCCTGGCGACATGCCGATTCGGGCGCGGTTAGATCGATGCGTTTTGAGGCGCGATGGTTGTTCAAATAACAAAAGTTGAGTCGATGGGTTGATTTGTCTTAGAAGTTAGAGATAGATATTGTAATGTTCGAATGCGGATTGCGTCTATGTAACAACTTTTTAATCAAATAAAAAGTGTTATTTCATATAGTTGAGTCTTATTCTGAAAATCTTGTGTTTAGCTATGTCGGATGAATGTTCCTGATCCCAACTTTTAGTGGTTAAGTACGTCATTTCGTATGGTTTAATAGTTTGCTATTGGAACTTTTGTGTGGCTTAAATATTTTAGCTTAAATATTTTTCCTGTATTCGTGATCGCCCTTGCCTAGGCGATGATGCAGTTTAACCGAATGGGTCGACTCAGGTCGGCTTAAGGCACGCCTTGTTCGGCGAACCATATTAGTGATTCCGGCTTAATTAGTTGATTAAAACGGGCTCTGGATCCGGAGACTTAAACGGCCCTAAGGTGTCCTGCACCAACGGGGCTCCAAATCCAGATGCTTAGTTTGGCCAACCGTGACGTCCACGAAGGTCGCTTCGAGTCCTGAGACTTATTCGGCCCACACCAAAAGGCGCTCCGAATCCGGAGACTTGTTCGGCCCTAAGGTGTCATGCACCAAAGGGCGCTCCGAATCCGAAGGCTTGTTCGGCCCTATGGTGTCATGTACCAAAGGGGGCTTCGAATCCGGAGGCTTGATTTGGCCAATCGTGATATCCACGAAGGGCGCTCCGAATCCGGAGACTTGTTCGGCCCTAAGGTGTGCACCAAAGGGCGCTCCGAATCCGGAGGCTTGTTCGGCCCTAAGGTGTCATGCACCAAAGGGGGCTCCGAATCCGGAGGCTTATTTGGCCCTAAGGTGTCATGCACCAAAGGGCGCTCCGAATCCGGAGGCTTGTTCGGCCCTAAGGTGTCATGCACCAAAGGGGACTCCGAATCCGGAGGCTTGATTTGGCCAATCGTGATATCCATGAAGGGCGCTCCGAATCCGGAGACTTGTTCGGCCCTAAGGTGTCGTGCACCAAAGGGCGCTCCGAATCCGGAGGCTTGTTCGGCCCTAAGGTGTCGTGCACTAAAGGGCGCTCCGAATCCGGAGGCTTGTTCGGCCCTAAGGTGTCGTGCACCAAAGGGCGCTCCGAATCCGGGGGCTTGTTCGCCCCTAAGGTGTCATGCACCAAAGGGCGCTCAGAATCCGGAGGCTTGATTTGGCCAATCGTGATATCCACGAAGGGCGCTCCAAATCCGGAGACTTATTCGGCCCTAAGGTGTCATGCACCAAAGGGGGCTCTGAATCCGGAGGCTCGATTTGGCCCAAGAGGCTTGAAGGAGAGTGACAGAGAAAATCAATTTTCATTAAAACGTGGTACCAGTACAAACATCAGATCCCACAAGTCGGGTTCATAAATGGATCTTTCATAAAATCTACGTTCGCGCGGATTTCGGTGAGCCACGGATCTCCTCAATGCCACGGTCTGTTGGGAAGCGCATAAGCTGATGGTAGGTGCTTGGGACAGCCTTCATGACATGCAACCAGGGGCGCCCCATGATGGCATTATATGGTGACGGGAGCTTCACAACCAAGAAGTCCACGTCAACTGTTTTTGAGCCCGCTCGAACAGGTAGCACGACCCTCCCCAACGGATACTCTGGATTCGCGTTGAAAGCTAAGCGATGGTCAAACGACGGCGGTGACAGTCCGACTGCTGAGGCCAAGTTCGACAAAAATTTCAGAGTACAAGATTTCCGTGCTTTCGGTCTATGAGAATGCGCTCAACGCCGAATCATAGCGTGTAATTTGACGACCAAAGGATCGACGTGGCTGGCCACCGTTCCGGCGAGGTCAGAGTCATCGAACTTAATTGTCGGAGCTTCTTTGGGCCTGCCGGTCGACATGTTATGTTTTTGGGAAATCGGGTGCGATTGGATCGTATGTACGGATCGGGATGCCGCAGATCAGAGATTATGTGGATCACGCTGCGGAGGTGAATCTCGCCTCAAGGTTAGTGCTTTGGTTGGCCTTCCTTGCTCACGATTGTCGCAATCGACCATCTTGCACCGTTCCTCCAGATGATCATTAAGCGCATAACAACTCTCGGTTTCGTGGCGGTGATCTTTGTGGTATTGGCATCGCCTGTCCCTCCTCCGTGTGTCGGGAGGCCCCACCATCTTCGACGGCCACTTGAAAAATGGAAGGTGCTGGACTTTGGTCATTATTATCGCAATCGGCCTGGCTAAACTCAGATACTTTTGTCTGCTCGCTTGAGCGCTCATGTCGACTTGTAGTTGTTCATTCGCTCGGTGGGGGCACCGATCGCTGATCGGCGAGTCTCGCCTTTTATCTCGCTGGTCCGTTGTCGGCTCAGGCTCGTGGTGGCGGCGAGCTTATTGGTCGAGCGGTTTCAGGAGGGCCGCTTTGGAGATTTGTCCGCTTTTATCCTCGTGGCATCATCTTCGACTTTACAATATTCTTCAACTTTCTTCATCAACGCCAGATCGCTTTTGGGGGCCTTTAGTCGTGAAACCGCGCAGAAAGCAATCGCCAGATGTAAACCCATTTTGAAGGCGGTGATGGCCATGGAGTCGTTAAGGCGTCGTCAACAAGGTTGAAGCACTCCCAATATCGCCGAAGTACGCTCGGCGTCTCCCAACCGGATCTGCATAGCCCGGAGGAGTCGGCTTTTGCTATACCGCTGGTGATGAACCCGCCCGAAGCGATTTCGCACTGCCGGAAGCTTTTAATCGGCCGGCTCCAACTTGTAATACCACCTAACGGCTAGTGGACCTAGGGTCGCTAGGGAATATTCGCACATGAGGGCTTCATTGTCCGCAGCGTCATGGCTCGCTTTGTAATGACGGATATGATCAGTGGGGTCTGATTTTCCGTTGTATAGAGTGAACGAGGGAGCTTTGAATTTCTTGGGCAGGGACGCCCTTGCGATCCGTCGAACGAAAGGATCGTGCTGGTCTTCCTCGTTTGAGCTGCTTCTCCTGCGCTTGTTCCTCGTTCGCAGATCCTTTTCGGAGGAGTTGGAGGTCTCGGATCGTCCCCTTGTGTTGAGCTCCGTGGATGATGAGTTGGAGCTGCTATCGGTATCCTTTGGTCGAGCCCGAGGTCTTTGTCCGTCTGCCCTCGGGGGTCGCTCTGGTTCTTGGCGCATGGCCTCTCTAGATTTTGCTACCTCTAGGGCCAAATCTTGACGGAGTCGTTCGTTCTCAGCGATCATGTTCTCGAGCCTTTGTTCATTCTGCTTTGCTTGTTCTATGATAGCCTGTATTGTTTCTTGTGCTGAAGTTGTTGGTGAATCGAAGTTCAAGACGCGTCGTGCCATGATGGTTTCTTTTCCGAGCATATTAGCTGGGGTGAGGTCGTCTTCCTGTGTTATCTCGTTGGTGGCTATCGGGGGATCTTCGGTCACGCCTTCTATGGATGTATTTGAGTATTCCTACAGACGGCGCCAATTGTGGGGAAGTGGTTTGGAAATACTCTTCAGATCCTGGTAGACGCCAATGATCCTCAGCTAGTCATCTGCAAAGATACAAATACTCCGGGGTGCCTAATTAGCACCGACGGACAAGTCGCTTCTTCTCCTCAAGAAAGCTTGTTGACTAAGTTTTTAGAAGTGATTCTTACATACCTTTACAAATCAAGCTCTTGTATTTATATCCATTCTCTAGGCCTCGGCTTGGGCCTACTTTTTCAATCATTATCTTTCTCGCTATTCGGCTCTAGGATCCTTCCCCATTCGCCTATTTATCCTATTCTACCAGATCCTCATGGATATCTACCGGCTAGCGTCAAGCTTCTGAAATATACCTCCTTTATCCTTGCCAATTATTCGGCTACCACACTTTTAATACAATCCAACCCACACAAAAATTTAGAATGGACAGAGAGATTGACATCTTTGAGAAGTTAGAGAGCACCATACAACCTTGTTAAACAAGCTCATTTTATAGACCACTTGCAACATGTGCTGCTGCAAACAAAGCTTACGTTGGTTGCCAAGTGATAAGTTAAATTGATTAAATATATGTTAAGTTGCTGTCACTTCATCACTATAAAATGCATGCCAATTAACAGAGGGGGAAGAAGAAAAAGAACAAAAAAATAAACAGGATATTTAAGACATCCATTGAACCCATAAGCACATATAATTGCAAAACTTATTATCTATACAGTCTTAAGTTTGTCATTATGAAGGTTAAAGAGACTTGATTGGAAGAATATAGAGAATGTTTAAAGCACATGAAAATCTATAAGACAAGACAAAGACGTTAGTGTAGTTATATAAACAAAGATAAGTTAGGTTTTGAACAGAGATAAAGAAGTTAGATTGAAATTTAAATACCAAATAAAAATCAACTTGATGTTAAAATTTGAATATCAACTCAATTCGGATAAACAATCAAAAAATAAGGAACATAAATTCAAATAAACCATCAAAACTACAACATTTCATACAAATAGACAACACATTAAAGAACAAATATCACTTGAACCTCCCAACCCAAAAGATCAAGCATTCCAATTCAAAGCATCATAGAGAGAGGGAGAGAGAGAGAGAGAGAGATCACTGAACATAGCAAAATCTCTGAACTTCAACCCCCCAAAAAATGCCAAAAACTTCAACCCCTAAAAAATGCCAAAATTACTTTAAAAAAAAAAAAAAAAGCACGAAAGAATAAATAAATTTATAAGCCAAAAAAATGTCTATATAGATAAATATAGGTATATACAACCAAACTTTTCCATTTTTTTCACATAAATTTGGTTGGATCTCTCACATTTTGTTCAAATTCTCAACTTCTTCATTTATAACCTGACCTCTGAACACCACATTGCTGATCCCATCCGATGGCTAACACTTTCCCCAAAAAAAAATTCAAAAATATTGAAATCAAAGTCAATCACTGAAATCTAAAGACAAATATATATATATAAACAGTTTATTTCACACTGTTTTTCCCTAAGGTTCTGACAATACATTGCTTTTGGAAAATTCATATAAAAACAGTTTTGAAAACCTCTTATTAGCGATCCAGAAATTCCAGCAATAATTTCAAGCAACCAAACACTTTCAAAACCAAGCCAATTCAAACAATTGCCCTTCCATATAGCCCTAGCTTTTACAAGCTTTCCTTAATCATCACTATTCCTAATTCATGAACAACAGTGATGCATACACCCAGTGGGGGTCGCACCCCCAGTAAGGTGTCGCGCCCCCACTGGTTCAAACTTAAAAAAAAAATAAATAAATAATAGTTTTTTTTTATCCAATAATGGACTGCCACCTCATTGGGGGTGACCCCCAGCTGGGTGTATGGCGCATTTCGCATTCATGAAACTACCTACCATACCTGTGTGTATAGGCAATTGAATCAACAATTCTGGATCAACACAACATAGATGGCTATAATAGCTGAAATCACAGTAGAAACAGTAAGAGTTGAGAGAGATCGTTCCAAGAGGTTCAAACACCTCTATTGTTTTTAAGAACGACTGAAATTCAACAGAATATTGAAATTCAACAGAAAAATGAAGAGGAGATAACTAAAACCTCCCTAAAACCTCCACATCACAAAATATTGAAATCATTAAATATAGCTAATAGATAAAATGAAGAGAGGGAGAGAGAGTTGGATTCATTCATAGAAATTAGGCTTATCGATTATAAATCGATCAAAATCCTCAAATCTTCATCAATAATTGATCGAAATCTTCAAATCTTCATCAACCATTGATCAAAATCTTCAAATGAACAATCAAATTTAGATGAAGAGTCCAAAGAAAGAGTCGAGAGAGAGAGAGAGAGAGAGAGAGAGAGAGAGAGAGGTCATACCTTTGGAGATCGGTCTTCAGAGGAAGAGAGCAAAATGGATTTGGGAAATAAGAGTAAACGGGAATAGGGCAAGTTTTATAAGATTTGTTTTGTTTTGTTTTTTTTTTTTAATTTTAAAGTTAGGTAAGAATACGATTGAGCATTAAAATAAAATGACATTTTAATGTAAAAAGTGGTTTTTTTGCGATGGCTAAACAATCCGTCACAAAAAAATAGACGCAAAAAGCCATATTTCTAGTAGTGTCCTTGGTAATTTCTCCACTATCTTCAAATAACGATATAACCCCTAACTTCACAAGCACTGGTGAACCTTCACAACAAGTGATCAATCCTTGATTACTCAAGCCGACTAGATGAGCGAGTTTACCACTCGAGCGACCAAAGTACCGCTTGAGCGGACTCAAGTTTCAAGTAAGTCTAAAAATGACTCTAGAGTACTCCTATTGCTCTCGGACTCATTCCAACACCCAAATACCCAAGTTGACGTCTCGAAATACACTTTAGGATGAGAATGAATAATCATAAAGAGAAGAGTAGATAACAACACATGATTCAAAAAAAAAAAAAAAAAAAGACAATAAAGATTCTAGTATGGAATAGGAATTTTGAATTAACATTGTTAAGTTGTTTTAAAAAGGCTTAGGACATCACATAGGTTGCTGTGGAAATCATTATAATAGAATGATGAGGGAAAAACTTACATTGATTATATAGTTGAATTGTTGATTTGATGGGAATGAAAGCCCATTAATTAATGGAAGTGCATGGAACATGTTTTATGAAAATTCAACATTACATTGTCTCATTGATTACTTTAAAGCATCATGGTTTTAATCGATTATCAGTAGTGAATCTAGGTCATGCATATATGAGATAGAGGTTAATTTGGCTTGATAGTCCATGGTTAAAGGCCAAAAACCCACGGGGTGTAGGTACCAAGGTCGTTCCGGTTAGAAGCCGGTAAATTTGGTAGGTTTTGGTGACACTTATCGATGGTCATTGATAGATTGTAGCTTTAGATAATGCACTAGTTTTTGCGGCGCTTAGCGATGATCACTAATAGATTCATGTACTTGAGAGGATTCACCAAATCTTAATAATGTTAATGAGAATTGTCGATTTAAAGGTTTTGAGCACGCTATACCTATGTAGAGCATCATGATCATACAGATGTGCAAACGCATATTACCTTCTAAAATGTTACTCTACTGGACTATATGTTCACCCTACGTGGTTGAAACCTTTTTTAGGTATTGATGGCGTGCCCCAACCTTGAGACGAGTCAGTGAGATATGTTCACGAGCTAGAAGGGCTTTCTCTTGACTTATAGGCCTTATGCCATCTTTTATAGGCTGAGTGCCGTTTTTGTAAGGGTTGAACCCTCTTAATTTATGCAAGCGTAAGGGAATTTTAAATAATATACGCTGTTAATGCTTTTGAATTATATACTATATATTCACGCCACCTAAATGTTGAATATATAATGTATATAATTGAAGAACCTCATGTAATGAATGACATTGATATACACATATATAAGAGAATTTCTTCATTTGTGTTCATTATTCCTCTTTCTTTTATTATTTATTGATTTATTCTCGTGAGTCGGATTTTACTAGGGTGTGACATTTGCTTATTGCTTGGAGGGCATTTTGCCTAAGTTCGAATTGTTGTAATCTCTACGCATATGAGTTATCTCCATTTTCTTGAGATTCTTGTTTCAGAAAACCCTTTCGATGTGCAAGAGATTGGAATATTCTGAAACAGGTGATTTAGTGTATACTTGTTTTCTCCACATAGTAAAGTTAGCATTAATAATTAGGTTACATGAACATATTGTAATAATAGTCTTATATAAAGAATTAGTAGAGGCATATCTTCGATCGGGTAAGCAGAGTTGCTCAATTCATGACATTCTTTTATGATACCTAAACTCCCAAATTAGACTTTTTGGTTGTGACAAACAATGGCCTATATTGGTAGGAGTTATGGTTTCTTAATTTTCTTAAAAAGATTAGGTGGCAACTCCATATCTTGTGATTGGTCTTTATTTGGCATTTAGTTTGATTAGTGAAATTCTGTGGATATGCTAGATTTAGACCCTCATTCATTCCACACTGCACATTGTGAACAAGATGTGGAGGGCGAGCTGTTGGCCTATTCGAAAATCCTTCTAGGAAGATCCCATAATGACAATGGGGAATTTGTGTACTATTAGCTCCATTTGATAAAACTGTGGAAAAGTGATTATAAATTATAACTTAACAGATTACACTACAACAAAAGTAATATATGGTGACGAAAACTAGTGAAGAAAATAAATTTCGTCACTAAATAAGAATAATTCGTGAGGAATTTATAAATTTTGTCACATATAATAAAAAAATAAAAATAATAAGTGACGAAATTTATTTTTGTCATTAAATACTTCCTTTTAGATGAGAAAAAATTAAATTTCGTCACCAAAAAGTTTCCCGCTAAATTTTTTGAGTGGCGCCAAAATTTTTGGATTTTTGGTGAGAAAAAAATTTGTCACTAATTATAAAATTATTTGTGAGGAATATATTTCGTCACCAATAATTTTTAATATTTTTGAGATCTTTTGGTGAGGAAATAATGTTGTCACTAATTTTGGTGGGAAAATTTTGATGTATTGAGCGACAATGAAAAAAAAATAGGGCATTAATTTTTTAACCCTTTTTTTGTTTATCATCTCTCTCTCTCTCTCTATCTCAAAACACACGCACGTTACCTCTCTGCCATCGCTCTTTACCCTCGCTACTCCACCTTCAACGCCTACACTACCGTTGGCCCTTCTTGTATACATAGGACTCCACTCTCTGCATTAAACCCGGGTTCTTTTTTCTCTATTTTTTTCTTGTATTGCATCAACTTAATTGAGTTGTTTCAAAAATTTTATGAGTTTATTTTTTTAGCATATCATCTAGCTTTGTTGTTGATTTGGTAAATAAATTAGTGAAGAAAACACATTTCGTCACTAAATAAGAATAATCTATGATGAATTATAAATTTTATCACGTATAATAAAAAAATAAAAATAATAGGTGACGAAATTTATTTTCATCAATAAATACTTCCTTATAGGTGAGAAAAAAATTAAGTTTCGTCACCGAAACTTTTTTCCGCTAATTTTTTTGGATGACGCAAAAATTTTGATACTTTTGGTAAGAAAAAAAATTGTCACCAATTATAAACTAATTTATGAGGAATATATTTCGTCACCAATAATTTTAAATATATATATTTTTTAGAAACTTGATTTTAAATATTTTAAGACCATTTGGTGAGGAATATATTTTTATCACTAATAAATTTTAATATTTTAAGACCTTTTAGTGAGAATATTATTTTGTCACTAATTTTGGAAAGAAAATTTTGCAATATTGGGCGGTGAGGAAAAAAAATAGACTACAATTTTTCCCTCTTGTTTATTTTTGTGTTTATTAATTTTGCTCTCATCTCTGTCTCTCTCTCTCTCTCTCTGTCAAAACAAAACACGGGTTTAGATATGACAATGGGGATCGTACCCTATAGGAATCCATGGGGATCCTATCCACATATATGGATTTTTCCCATTTTTTTTACCCATCGGATTAATTAAGTGGGGTTTTTTAAATACCCATAGGATATGGGTTAGGAATGGGTACCCGCCCATTTCCCATTTTCCCGCCCATATGTTGTGTTTAGGGTTCTCAATCTCACGGTCTTCTCAATCTCATTCTCACTCTCACATAGCAGTGAAGGCAACGATCTGCATCGGATTTGCGAAGGCAACTATCTCCATTGGATTTGCGAAGGCAACGATCTAGCGGCGGCGATCTCCGTCGGCGTTACCACGGTGGTTCTCCGGCGTGGTGAGTTTCTCTATCTCGTTCTCCTGTTCTATTTGTGTTGACAAATTCATCTATTCGATCCTCTTCCTTCTCTTCCACTCTTGTTCTGTGTATTTTCCCGTCGTAATTTGCATTATTATTTTTTTTCTTTTCCTTTTCCTTTTCTGTCACTTTCTCAACTTCCAAACAGCACTGTTTAGGTTTCCCCCATTTCTCAGGGAGGTTGGTTAAGAGAGCATATGATGCATTGTTGTTGGACACTAGTGGCACTGTTTTGTAATTGGTGAAACCTGTCGAAGAGACTTACGCATCAATTGGCAGAAAATACGGTTAGCTTCACAGAGTTGTTGCTTTGATTCATGGAAATTTTAACTCAATGTTGTTTAAAGCTATGGATTTAAATCAGTTGTGAATTATGATGCATTTGGAAAGTGTTAGCTTTGATTTCTCATATGGAAGATGAAATTTATTTACTATCTATCTATTTTCTTGGGACTTTTGCAGAGTTATACATAAAATGCAATTAAACAAAAGCTATGGATTTAAATCAGTTGTGAATTATGATGCATTTGGAAATTGTTAGCTTTGACTTCTCATGTGGAAGATGAAATTTATTTACTGTCTATCTATTTTCTTGGGACTTTTGCAGAGTTATACATAAAATGCAATTGAACAAAACCCTTTTTAGTTCAAATGAATTGTAGAAGTCATTAATTAAATTAGGACTAAAATGTATAACAATGTAAGGTTCTAAAAGGCCAATGCAAATATTTTCCTGGAAAGTGAGTGAGTGAATGAGTGGCGGGTGTCCAGCCTAGGTCTCTTGCAAGTGGGATTGCAACAAAATCACAAACTGGACTTGCTATTTCGCACATTTTGATTGTCAACCAAGTGTAGAATATATAATAATATAATATAATATAATATAATATATCTGCAAAAGTAATATGAATTCAGAAAACATAAATATAATAAAAGTATCTTCAAAAAGTAATATGAATTTAGAGAACAAAAGACACTTGATTGAACCATGGTGGTGGTTCTGGTTTACCATCATTTGCAACAATGGTTGAGGCATATTCTTAAACACATTCCATCAAGTATTTTTTAATATATATATATATATTGCTGTATTTGGTTAGGAGGATAGATTGAACTATGTATCCTGATAATCATTTGCAACAATGGTCTTTGTTTTACTGTCTTTCATACGCATTGGAATGATAAAAATGTACGAATATCGTATAATTAGATGAAAGATTAAGGATTTTTTTCTCAACAAGAAAAAAGATTAACTAGGATTTTTATCTTTGTGAATCTCTGTTCTATCATTTTTCTGACCATCATGATGATAAAGAGTCAATAATTGGTTGGGTAGTTGAAATTGGAGATTATAGTTCATGGAATTGTAGAATTAGATGAAAGATTATAGACCTTGTTTTATCTTTCTTACTCTTTCTCAACATGAAAACAGAGTAACTAGGGAGTTTCATCTATGTGAATCTCAATTCATGGAATTTTGCTTGCAGATTATTTTGTTTAGGAAAAACCCATCAAGTGAATCTACAACCCAAAACAATTAGCAAACTATTAATGAGAACTTTGAGATATTAGGCTGTAGCCTTTTTGTGTTAGGGTTGTGGTGGTCTTCTTCCTCACCTCTCTTTCTTCTTTCTTCTCTCTTTTTCCTTAAAGCCGTTCTTCATCATTGGGACTCTTGGTTTCAACTAGTGGCTTTGATTTCCTTTAGCGCAGTTCTCTTGATTTAGACTATAAACTGTGTATTTTGCAGTCATATTTTTGGAAATGCTATTAAAAGTGGTAGTCTGTTAGCCAGATTAAAATGGTGTGCATAGTTTCTTGTTTGTATGATGTAGTTTTCTTTCTTTTTATTTTTTTGGGTATAGTAAATGGTGGCGGACAAGAAAGAAGTTTAAACTAAAATATTGTAGTTTATTTACAATTCTTCCTTGTATTAGTTAGAGGGGTAATTTGTACAAAACTAGTATGAATATGAGGGTTAAGGGAGAGAATCCATAATTTTTATTATTCTCTCATCTCAATAATGTGTTCCTTTCCACTCGCTTCTTGTTTTACACCATATTCAACTTGGTATCAAAGCTTTGAATTTGGCGTTTTTGGAATAAAACCAAAACTGCTGTAATGTAATTTTTTTGCTCTCCATGATCAACTAGGAGAGCTGATTCTTCTTATATTTTTCATTTTTCATTTTTTAATCTAAGCTGTCTAGATATATATTTTCTTCATTTCTCTATTTTTCAGCAAGAATGGGTATTTTTTCCGGATCTGTTCATCGAGTCCTGTTCAGAGCAATTTTCTGGGTTTTCTGCTACTAGGAATGCTGACTAGGATCATGGATGCATTACCCTAGATCCCTGAGTCCTGGTTGATGGTTTTGATGCTCTAGGTGTTTTGGTTGATAGAGTTAGAACAATATGTATTGGGCATATTGGTGCAATTTCAATCTAATTAGTCATTGATCAACCAAACAGAGTAATTGGTTTTCAAGTCATCCCTCAATTTACTATACGTTTCCAAAACAATATTTAAAGAACACACCTTAAAACACTAGATCAATTTATATACATACAAAAACATGAATCAAGTGCTGGACCCAAACCATAAAATAAAGTAATCGAATTGACACAAGAAGTTAGCACTAAGATAACTTCTATGGACTTATTTACTGGGGTTGAGTTTTATTTCTTGTTTTGAGAAGTTTTATTTAATTTCTTGAGAAGTTTTATTTAATGAAAAAAGGCCATTGGAGACAAAGAGAAATGTATATTTTAGAGAGAAAGGTAGTAATGTTGGTTGTTGTTGCAGAGGAGGAGTAGGAGGGGAAGAAGTTTATAAATGGCATGATTGAGGGGATCATTAGGCGCAGTAATAATAGAAGCCATGATGGTGATGCAAAAGGAGGTTCGTGCAGTATTGTACTGATAGAGAATAAGGTCAGAAATTCCAGTGTGACCGTGTGCATGTCTGATAACACGTGGTCATGTCATTATTTGTTTCTTATTTTTCTTAAAAATCATCGCATGCCCCTTATTTTTGGGGTTAAGCTCGAGCATGATTCGGTTTAAGAGTAAATTAATGATCAAAGTACTGATAAGTAACAAATTATATATGTATGTATATATTTGTAGTCTAGTTCGGCTCCAAATCGAAACTGTAAATATAATCATGGACCAAATCATGACGTACATTTCACCAATTTTAAGATTAAAGGTTGAATTGTACATTGAGAAATTCAAACCAAATCTTATAGTTTGGTCTAGATGAGATTGATTTAAGATTTTTTCAGTTTTTTTGTCAGACCTAAAACTCAAGTCAACTTCTCAAAACAAGTCAACTTCTCATTCTTTTAGTTTTTCTGTGTGCAGTACTAGTAGCAAGTCAACTTGTAAGATTTCCATACAGATGTGAATTGCATCACACATTAACGTGTATTTTAACGATTAATAAACTTGTAATGCGATGATTCTGACAATAGAATTGATCAATTCTATGTATTTTAATTATTGATGAGCTTAGAGTTCTCAGATCTTAGATCTATATTTTTTTAACTTCTAGTGAAGAAGTGAAACTAAATCAGAAGAGAAAGCAGCGTTACAAGCAGGGAGGTTCTTGCATTACATGAATAAAATGAGAATGAAAGTAATCCAGATTTATTCCCCATGATGCTTTCATTTCTTATATTTGGTAAAGACACAAGTTTTTAAATTTTGAATGTGAATTTGCTACCTGTATTTTAATGCAGATTTTGATTTACTACTTGGCATGTAAGTTTGTGTCCTGGATCTGTTGTTTAGTTTTGTTCATCACTCACCTACATGGGAGGCCAATCAGAGAACTGTTAGAGACTTGCCTTATATCTCTTTTCTAAGACACACAAGCTTAGTTGATATAATCTAGAAACCTCTGCAAGTTTGCAACTATTGCCAATTGACTTTGGGTTAAATGCCTCCAAAATTCAACTCAAGCCTTAAAACATAAGCATAACAACTGACCACTCAGTTGATATTGATATTTTCAGCTCATGGAATTTATGATATCTTGTATCATTTGCTTTCAGCTTATGATGCTCGTGGATTATGGTGGCTCGATTTTTCCAATCATTGCTCATTCCCCATGGAATGGTGTACACTTGGTAGACTTTGTGATGCCTTTCTTCCTTTTCATTGCTGGGGTTTCTCTTGCACTTGGATATAAGGTAGTGATTGTATATTTATCCAGGAAAACAAATCTTTTTGCCAATAGATCTGTAACTTTTTATTCTTAAATTTGATAATTATCTTTACACGCTATGAAATTCCGTGTAATTATATACTGGCCTAACATTTGCACTCAATAATTTCTACACTCAGATAATGATTATTGAGGAAGTCAATCATTCAGCACTAAAGGCTCCCCCTTTTTTTTTAATGTCAGAGAGTTTTAGACAGAGGAGATGCTACACAGAAAGCATGGCTTAGGGCGTTGAAGCTTTTTTTCCTTGGTGTTTTTCTTCAAGGTAATATTGTGCACAACTTTCAACTTACGTCCTATAATACATAAATGTATCTAATTGGGCCATGCAAAACACTTCGGGCAACTATATATAGACTTCCAACAATCTGTGATGGATGGCAAGTTTATTGTGGAAGACTTTTTCATTCTGTATGTTAAGTAGTCAATCACTCAAATTCCACTTTAACTATAGAAGAAAAATTCTTGTAGTTAACATTCCTGGACCCTTTGTGGCCCTTAGCAACTGTTTTTTATTTCTAGTGGTCAATACTGCAATTGACATTATGTTTTATTTAGAACATTCATTTACCATGAATGATGAAAGTATAATTGCTGCAAATTTCACTTTTGAAAATAAATAAAGGATAAGATATGAGAGTGTGCGGCCAATTTCCCTTGTTGGTTTAACACATTTTCTTGGTCCGTGGTCTTGCTGTTGCCTTACAGTTTGAACTATATTATGTTGCTGTCATCTCATATCATTTCTGTTACATAAATTTGACCATATGATTTCCAGGTATAGTTGTAGAATTTAAGAACTTGTGTTCTTTTGTTTCAGGTGGTTAGCTACATGGAACACCATCTTTGACATATGGTGTTGGCATTGAAGGAATACGTTGGATGGGCATTTTGCAGGTCTTTTTCATGCTTTCAGCTTTTTCTTTTTATTGTTTGTCTTGAAAATTCTTTTTACACATGCACTATTTTTTTTTTTAGTGCCAAGGATAACTCTTGTCAGAAAAGTAAAATCTCTAACTCCACCTCTATTTTTTTATGTGCATTTGACAAATGACTACCCAGTTGTACATAGATTCACGGAGATCACTTCAATCTCTTTGAAAACAGAGGGATTATTTAGAGTTAATCAATGCATGGGTTTCACCAAAAATGGATCTTTTAGCATGTTAAACATTCAAAATTCACTTTCAAATTCAATATAAGATCCCTTAATCATAGGCTATTAAATTTACTAGTTCAATTTTTGACATAACTGTCATATTTCTAAATTGCCAGGAATTTCATTGAACTTTGGCAATATTGTCAAAACAGTGATAACCACCCAAGTCATAAGCATAATAAACCTATTTACCAGTGTGAATGTGTGGTACAAATAATAGTTGAGGGAAGTGTTTCTCTATTGCAACCATGCTCTCTTTTATTAGGAATAATGAACGTCTGCATCTTTTCATTCAATCCAGAGGATATCCATTGGATACATTGTTGCAGCTTTGTGTGAGATATGGCTTCCATGTCAAAGCTGGAGGGGAGTAGGTTTTTTCAGGAGATATTATTGGCAATGGTTAGTTACCATATCTGGCATCATTTTACGTTTTGTAATGTTCAAGGCTTGTGCATAATATTTGAAAAGTTAGAGTTATTTACTTGAAGAAACTTTAATTTCACTTCTTTTGTTTCCTTTTATGGGTTGAAATATTGGGTTTTGGTGGATATTTAACCGTCCTAATATATTTTACTAAACATTTAGATTCCTCTTTCAAAACTTTTATGAGACATGAAAGAGTAGTTAACACATTTGATAATGATGACAACGAATACTTGGATGTTATCCTCATTCACCTCAGGTATGCTAAATTGTAAAGCATTTATTCTATTGAATCAAGTTGAGCATCATGATGAAAATTAAAAAATATTATTACCCTTCCAAACATCAGTATGATGATGCATTATCAATAAATAAAAGAAAAAAAGAAAAAGAAGTAATGAGCTAATTTCCTAATTGTTTCTCCCAAAATCAATTAGAAACTTGCATAAATAGCCTGTATTTAAATTAATAAATTGTTTTTGAATCATTTACCTAGTCATCTTAGCATGATCCTTGTTAAAATACACACTAACCAAAGTAGAGACAAAATCATGTGTTTATTTTTTTGTGTATTTTTGCTAGGCAGTGTTGGAGTTGCTCTTAGTAATGTGATTAATAAGAGCTTGCCATGTGCAAAGGAACTTCTGGTTGTTAAGCTAGACTCATTGTGTACACAATTTGTATTGACATGGATAGAGAGGTCTATACAATATAATTGATAATATGTTAATATTTTTTTTGTTTATTTTCTTTGCAGATTGGTTTTTGATGACGTTTGGAAGCATACTTGCAAATCAAGATCAAGTGTTGAATTTTTTTTTTCCTGAACTGATACTTAGTTGTAGTTGCAAATCAAGATTGAGTGTTGATATTTTTTATGGACTCCACGTTAGTTCATTTTGGGATTTGTTTTGATGGTTTTTTTTGTTATACTTAATGGATTATTATTAAAGTTGTTTGATGGATATATTTTGATTTATAATATAAATTGTTTAGTGATTTTTTTTGTAGAGGTGTATAATATCTAGTGGATTTCTTAGTACAATTAAAAGGCTATTGGGATATGAGTAAGGATATTTGTGAAATAATAATTTAAATTGAAATATAAAATATGAAACAAGTTTAGTGACGAATTTGTTTCGTCATTTGTATTTGTTATTATGACAAAGTGATTATTCGTCGCTAATAAACATTTTTTGTGACAAAATTTGTTGTAACTTATATGTGAAAGTTTTTATTGATTTTGATGTTTGGTGACCAAAAATTTCGTCACGCATATATATATTTGTGACGAAATATATTTCGTCATCCATGTATGACTTTTGGAGACGAAAAATTTCGTCTACTTTACATCTTATTGTGACGAAATTATTTCCTCATCAATGATCAACATGTGTGACAAATTTATTCGTCAACTAAAGTTATAAATATGATACTGAATAACTATTTGGTGACGAAAATGAGAATTTTTGGCAACAATATATTGTTTCATTGGTGACAAAAAATTTCATCACTGAAGTAATTTCATTGGTGACGAAATTATTTTTTGTCACGGTGATTTTTAGTGACAAACATTCAATGACGAAGCCGGTGACGAAAATATTTCCTCACAAATATCTATAGTGACGAAATTGGCTCTTTGGAGACAAAAAAATTTCGTCATTCAAGACCCAATTTGTTGTAGTGTTATGCCTTATAGCTGTGAACATAAGCTGTTAATCTGTTTGGTGCAGCAATCTGTTTGGTGCAGCTATGAGATTATGGATTTAAGCAGCAGAGTAGTGTTTGGTTAATAAGCTATAAAATAGCTTTTTACTGTATAATTGTCTTTTCTACCCTTATATGATATAAAAATGATTATTTTTTCATTTTTTTCAGTTTTAATTTTCATTAATAAAAGTTAATATAATTAGTATTAATTAGTATCAATTAATATAAAAATTGATACGTTTGCTAAAAATGAATGGAAGTATTATTGTCACAATTATTTTCCATTATAAATTAATTAGTATTAATTAATTGCTTAATTAGTATCAATTAATACTAAATTTATTAATTAGTATCAATTAATGGCTTAATTAGTTTCAATTAATACTAAAATTATTAATTAGTATAAATTAATATTAATATTTAATTTTTATTAGTATCAATTAATATTAATAATCAACAATTGTTATTAATTAGTATCAATTAATAATTAATTCATTACAAAAGTATACAATATTAATTTATTAATAATTAATACCAATTAATATTGATTTTTTTAATTAATATTGATTTTTTTATTTTTCTTTAGAAATATACAATTTTTTTATTTTTTAATTAATATAAAAATATGCAATATGAATTTAGTAATAATTAATACCAATTAATTTTTCAATTAATATTGATTTTTTTTCTTTTTCTTTAGAAATATACAAAATTTTTTTATTTTTTAATTAATATTAATATTTGAGTATTGACGAGGGCATTTAAGTAATTTTAGCCCCCCACACCAGCTGCACGCTTAAGTAAAAAATTTAAGCACCTCCTGACCAACTTTTGAGATAAGTTGAGAAATAGCTTGATTTAAGCTATAAGCTGGTTAACTTAAGTTGCACCAAACACGATATTTTAACTTAAATTAAAGTAAAAGCTGAAATAAACAGTTTATAAGCTGTACCAAATAGGCCTATTGTCTTATTAAACTTTTGCTAAATATATCATTTTTAAGATGCGACAATGAGACATCATTTTAATGTGTATACTGTTATCTTATTAAATTTTTGCAAATTATGTCATTCTTCTTAAAATGTGACAATGAGACATTTACAAAAAAAAACAAAAACAAAAACAAAAGAAAAAAAGAAGAAGTTACTATTGGATTGATTTACAAAAAAAAGTGTATGACTATTGGATTGAAGGCAGTGCCTGGGATTAGGCCCTTCCATCTGCCTTGTCAATTCATGGACCTTCTTCAGGGGGTGATTCTTCGACCTCACAGTGCCAATCATGATCGGGAAATCTAGAAATCTTCGTCTTTGGACATGCTCTCCACCAAGTCAACTTGTAATATTCTTAGTCCTTCACTCTCCAACAATATGGGTACCAAAGGTTGGCAAATGATCTGGTTCCATCCCGGACCTAATTGATGGAAGCACTTCACTTGGTTAGTAAAAAATGATCGTATTCTCACCAATGCCCTTCACTTGTGTAGAGGTTTGAGCTTAGACTCAACTTGTCCTTTTTGTGGGTACTACAGTGAGACTATGCTCTATGCATTGCGTGATTGTGAGATGCCCAGGAAAGTGTGGGAATAGCTTATTCCCCTCTCATGCTGGCTTTAATTCTTTATATCTCCTTGGCTTAAGTGGGTTGACCTCAATCTTGCCTCTCCAGTGTGGATATCTTATAATAACTGGGCCTTGATTTTCTTCGCTTCCATTTCATCCCTTTGGTTTTGGCATAACAAACAAGCATATGTTCCAAATTTTTTCATACCTCTTCATCAGATTGATATTATTAGAGGGGAAGTTCTTGAGTTTGAAAAAGTACGAACCACTTTTGATTTGAAGGGTAGCCAAGGCGTACTACATGCCTTTTGGTCTCCCCCCTTCCTCAATGGGTTAAAGTCAATGTTGACGACTCTGTTTTGGAACCACAAGGCTTAGCAGGAGCGGGTGGGATTATCCGATCGGACTGAGGCAGTTGGATTGGTGATTTTCGGTATCACATTGGCTCAGCCCCTGTCATTGTTGCAGAGTTGTGGGCTATTTGGCTAGGGCTGCAATTCACTTGGGAAATGGGGTTTCGAAAGGTGGTCGTTGAGTCTGACTACGTTGAGGCTCTGAATGTGTTAAAGTCTTCATCTATAGTTCACCCATGCTTCAACATCTATCAAGAAATCAAGGAAATTTTGGGTCGTGATTGCGTCTGTGATCTCCAACCCATTTGGTGTGAAGGAAACAAATGCATAGATTTCCTTGTCAGGAGTGCTCTTCATCAAATTTCCTTGCATGAACATTTTGTCTTTCCCCTTGGAAGTTGGCTAGGTTGATAGAGGAGGATACACCAGAGCTTGTTAGCTTTGAGTTTGTTGTTATTTAGTTTCGGCTTCGGCCCCATTTGCACCAATATATATATATAATTAATTTCTCCTATATTATTTTAGCTGCTTTTTAACAATATAAAATGAATATTTTAGAAAATTCAATTTTATAATAGAGAGTTTGATATAATGTGTACATACAAAATATACTAACTAAAATAAAAAGGATAAATTACACAGACATCCCCTGAAGTTTGACCCAATTACATCCCACTCTCTGACGTCCTGGGAAATTACATTCCCATCTTTGTGGTTAATAGTCTCATTTCACAAATCTCCTTACTTATATAAAAAGCGACAACTCCTTATAGAAAAACAGAGGAAATTATATTTAAAAAAAAAAGAAGGTAAAGCATAGGAAAGAAAAAAACAAGAAAAGAAAAAAGAAGTAAAACAAAGTAAGAAAAGCGAGAGTACAAAAGTTCAATATTTTCATTTTGTCTAAATAATTACAATGATAGGGGGTTAGTGTAATTTTCCAAACGTCAAGAAGTGATATGTATGAAATCTAAATATGAGGGGGTAGTGTAATTTTCCAAACGTCAGGGAGTGATTCGTATTAAATCCAAATTTCAAGGGTATAAGTGTAATTTACCTAAATAAAAAAGGGTAAATTACACTGACACCCCTGAGGATTCTATTTACTACAGATTCCCCATCACGTTTGAAAAATTACAAATTTGTTTGGTTTGTGTTTTGAAACATGTTTTTGGAGGAAAATTTTCAAAAACATATTTGGTTACAAATTTTTTCAAAAAAATTCCAAAATTACTTCTCTCTCTATTACATATCAATCAATCACTTTCTCTCTCTCTTCTCTCTTCTTCTCAATCACTTTTTCTCTCACATACATCTACTCAACTGCAACAAAATATCAAATTATCCCAAATTCTTAAACTCCAAAACTATTTTCAAAATATACAACCAAACAAACTAAAAAATATTCTAAACTCTCTTATCAATTTTTTTTTTTTTTTGAAAATTTATCTCAAAACACAAACCAAACACACCTTACATTCTTCTCCATGAGGTTTGTAGTCTCATTACAAATTGCACCAGAATGCCGTAAAATTTTCTAAATGACCATTTTGCTCTTTTTCCTATCATTTCTTTCTTCATATCATCATAATTATATTGTACAACTTTCCATCATTAAATTTTACTTGAATATATTTTTATTGTGTCATATACAAACATAAATTTTATATAAAATTTTCAAATATAATGATATAACTTAATAATGACATTTCACTTTAAAACAAAACATCCATGAACATGATTTATATTTACAATAATATCACTATCACAATATGTTTATGATATTTTTTTGTATAAATTTTTATATATAAATAGAATTTTTCATTTTTATTTCCACAATTATTTTTCTTTCTCGTTTATTCACCCACATTTATTATAGTATTACCAAACACCATTATTCACATTTATTACAGTATTTTGAATTTTTTTATATTTTTTTGTATTTGGTGAATTTTAAAAAAATTACAAAATATTATAATTCTTAAATATATATAGATTAAGTATATCTAAAAAATAAAAAATTATTTAAAATATTAAAAAATCAGAAAAACTAAAAAAAAAATAATTTTTTTGTGTAAGTTAAATCAAATAAGATAATAATTATTATTTTTTGAAATGACATAAATAAAATATTAACATTATTTTATTATTTTATATATATAAAGATTAAAAAATAGAAAAAATTACCAGTAAATCCTATATGGTAAAAAGTTAAACCATTTAATCCTACAAATTTTCTTATGCACCATTTAGTCCCACTATCTACATCAGTAACATCAAAATATATTAACATCACAGTTCAATATATATTAACTACAAGTTTTCCAGATCAATATAACATCAAAATATATTAACATCACAGATCAATATATATTAACAAGAAGTTTTCCAGATCAATATATTAACATCAAAACATATTAACTACAAGTTTTCCAGATCAATATATATTTGTTGAACATTCAAAATTATATCAACAAAACATCAACAAACATCATGATCTGAATGTTTGATGATGATGTTGATGATGTATATTAACATCACAGAAACACCATTCGGAAACACCATTAATATCACATAAATGCACTGCACATCCCAAATCTCTCTCTCCTTCCACGTCCCGATCGCCTCCTCTCTCTCTCTCTCTAAACAAAAAGGGTCAATGCGGTAACAAAACGGTTCCAAGTTCGGGAACGATCTCCGACGAGCATGGCGTCAACTCGACGGCAAGTACAAGGCCAAAGGAGAAGAACCGTCTGATCTCCAACTCGAGAGGATCAACGTCTATTTCGATGAAGCTGCGCCGGACGATACGTCCTCGCGCCGCCCTCATGGATCTCGAGCGCACTATGGGCGATGACGATATCCGTCCTCACGGCGATCTTTCGTTCGACAACTTCGTCTTCGTCCGGCGCAAATAACAACTGGGCCAAAGTCGAAGGGCAACAGTGGATATAACCAACAGTGGATATAACCAAGCAAATAAAACGCAGAAATATATGTGGGAGAAAGAATCAAAGCAATAAGCAATGTTCAGATTTTAAACTTACAGGCATTGGTTTGCTTTTCGAACACTTATTGTTATGCTTACTTTTTTGTTGAAGTTGGCCACGGCAAGGATTTCCCGTCTCCAAATAGCGAATGATTTCTTGTTTAGAATAAAACTTTTTGATGTTTGATGATGATGAATAATGTTTAATGTTGAAGAATAATGTTTTATGTTTGATTTTAATGTTTAATGTTGATGATGAATATTGTTTAATGTTGATGATGAATATTGTTTAATGTTTGATGATGTTTAATGTTTAATGTTGATGATGATGTTTAATGTTTAATGTTTGATGATGATAAATAATGTTTAATGTGATGTTTGAAGTTGTTTTGATGATGATGATGTTGTTTTGATGATGATGTGTGTGATATTTAATGGTCATTAACATTGTGATAGGACCTAATGGTTCATAAGAAAATTCATAGGACCAAATGGATCACAAGATATAAATTTGAGATTTATTGGTGCATCCCCTAAAAAATAAATATATTATTTTAATTTGATAAAGAAATAAATATAATTTTTCACACATAAGCGCTCTTTTACGACACTGTCGTTTGGACGAACAAATAATGCTTGTCGATATCAACGACATCGTTTTGATGTGTTTTGTTGGGGCGTTTCGGAGTTTGGACTCGTCCGAAAAAACCAGAGTGAAGCCATGAAAGGGCGAGAAGATGAGGAGGAGAGAGCTCTTACGAAGGTTTTTCTAACATCGCTGTCGGCAATGGTGGCCGAGACAACGACGTTTCCCATTGACATAACAAAGACGAGGCTCCAGCTTCACGGCGAGTCTCTCTCCTCGTCTCGTTCCGCCTCCGCCTTCGGCGTCGCCGGCGAGATTCTCCGGCGCGAAGGCCTTGTGGGGCTGTACAAGGGCTTGTCTCCGGCAATCGTTCGACACATGTTCTATACCCCCATTCGAATCGTCTTTTACGAGCACTTGCGCAATACTTTCGTCGTCGCCACTGACCCTTCACTTTCTCTCTCTACCAAGGCTTTAATCGGCGGCTTTTCCGGCGTCATTGCTCAGGTACTTGATCTTCTTAATTTCTTTTAATTTTGAATGAATTATGTTTGTTCTTACTGTTCTAGTGCTGGATGAGGCATTGTTGAATTTAACATATGAGTTTAGTCTTTTCGCATGCCTTTTATTGTTGATATGTGGTTGCTTTGAAATGGTGAATTTGGATGCATAGAGTACATGATTGTTTATGGTAGTTAATTTCTCTTTTTTTATCTTCTTAAACTACACAATTTTTTTCAGTTCATGTGGTCCAATTGGAGATGATTTTACAATTCAGAAACTGGTCAAACTTGATTGATGGGTGTAGAGGTTATTTCAGAATTTAAACAACTATAACCCGACAACCATGCAATCATTTTTCTTACTATTTTGAATAAACTGTACAACTAGTTTGATGGGTGTTTGGTTGTATGGTTAGACTCTTCATATTTTGAAATGACATTTTTTGCCATCAAATTAGGGTTTAACGGTTACTGATTTGCACATTCATCCCCAATTGGGCTATATGAAGTAAAATCGGAAATTTTAGGAACTAAATAAATAAAATTGATAGTTTAGATATGAAAAAAAAAAAAAAAATGGTGATAGTTTAGGCGATAAAAATGAAATTATTCTAAATTCTGGGATACGATTAGCATTTTTAAATTAATCAGTTGATGATTTTTATTGGATCATGAATTTCAAAGAATGAATTTTTGAGTTGGCGAGAAGAAATGTGCATTAAAACTTAGAAATAAGAAATTATGTATTGTCATTGGGTGATAGTTGCAGTGTTGTACCCTAATTAATTGATTACCTGACTTCCTATGGCTTGCTAATTGGTTCTGGTTATTTAGGAACTTAATATTTTTTCCTATTTGGTTGTGGTTAACCACTTCAATTCAAGGAACCATTTTGATGTGGATAAACATCATGTAAACAGCTCTAAAAGAATTCATAGAATATTTATCTGGTTTAAAAGCTGAAAATTCAAATCATAAAATTGTGATTAGTAACTAGTTATAAAACATTGTGTTTCTACCATAGTTTTTATAGGCGAACGTGTAATGTGAGGCGTTGGGGCATATGCATTTCGAATTTTTATGTTTAGTAAATAAAATAAATAATTTAATTAAAGGTATAAACACTTTTTTCTTCACACCGTTGAACATTTCATTGCAAAGAAGGAAACGACCCTCGTTGAAAGTAAAATTGATGTTTTGAACTTTAGTGATTGAGTTTTTCATTTAAGCATTAACCGTGTTATTTTTATCTTTTTTTGGTTGGTCATTTGCTTAATTTTTCCTATAGAATATAGTTGCAAAATGGATTCTTTTTAATTTTCTACTTTTTTATGTTTAAACCATCTACTAGACTAAGTTTAACAAGAGCCTACCACAAGCTCTTCATATGCATATTTTTCATATGCTTATGTGCAAAAGGCATACCAGGCGTACCTAACGCAAGATGCCTCAAATTGTTATGCGCAAGCCTTGGGGGAGTATAGCCCAAAAATCGAAGCCTTCATGTGTTTTGCTTTAGGCTCGCTTTGAGGTGAGCATCAAGGCGAGCCTCAGTAAAGCGTTTTAAAACTTTGGTTTCTACACTTGCTTCCAGATGAGCTTACTAGGCATATTCTGGAATATGGTTGATCTCAAATCATGCATATTATTTACCAATGACAATTTTAGTTTGTGACAATAGTAGAGCAGCTATTAATTCTAGGTTGGAATCATAGATAAACACTCTAAACAATTAAACATATAAGATTAAGTTTGACTTGCACATTGTACTGCAACTATGGTAAACCCAGGACAGAAATCAAATGACTGAAAATTGATGGCCAAGAGATAGCCAAGAAGTGAACTGTTTGCTATCATAGCTTCTATAAGGAAGTAGAGAGAGCATGATAAATAAATTTTAAGAAAATGTCCTGTGTGAGCTTCTTGGAATTATAGAATACTGCCCCAAGTAACAGGAAAAGTTATTCATTCTTTATACCGAGAATTTCACCATTGAAAATAATGATTTAATAATAACAATAATAAAGTGGCCATCTTAAAAAAAATGAGCATGGGCGAAGTGAAGATGTTTAGATAAATTGGTGGTAGAGAGAATAAGAAAAATAATGCACGAGAGAAAAATTAGCGGGGATACCAATCCATAACAAGATGAAATCAAAGTAGATGGTTTATTACATGCAAAAAGACCAATGAATGCTTCACTGCAGAGCAGTGATTTGATTAAGAGGGGTGGGCACACCTAAAGGACATGAAGCAAACTAAGATCATGAGTTGAGGTCATGAGAAGAGATATGATCCCTTAGGACTTATTAGTGTGTGGGATACATCTCTAGTTTTATATGACATAGAAAATACTAATGTAACTGACTCTTCTTGTTGGGATTAAGGCATTTTCTGATGAGGTGGATTAAGGTAATTATAAGGGAAAAATCTACTATACCCCTTGTCTTTTAAAAATAGTCACATACTTCCATGTGATTTTGGACTAAAGTGTTACTGTTATTTTTTCCTGCTAAAATAAATGGAAAATGTGCTACATGCGCCTGTTTAGAAAGTGGGGGAAAAATAGTTAAAATCAAAATTTAATGTCTACCTCTTATTCTTATACCTTCAAACTCTAACCCTAACCCACCCACACCACCTCCACTCACGTCCTCTGCCTCCTCCACCCATCTGTAACCTCCCTCGCCACCACCTCCCTTCTTCCTGACCTCCATTGCCACTGCCTCCCTCTTCCCCCACCTCCAGCAAACAACTTTCCTGTCACCCATGTCACTAGCAACTACTTTCTCCACCTCCCAGCAGCCTCCGGCGACATCCCCCATATCTTTCTTCACTCCCAACTGCCTCCTCCTTATCCCCTGCCACCTTTCATGTTACCCTTTTTGCTTGTACCATATATGTACATGGAACACACACATACACACAAAAGTGTTGTGCATTGAAAATTCTATTTAAGAAATCATTGGTTGAAGACAATTTTGCTGAAGGGGCATGTATTGGGTTCTCCTTTGTATAGATATGTTTGTAATCATATAGATGATGGTTTTTGTTGGTGGGCCTTCACCTTATTGCATATGTATGTATGATATGTACATGGGCATATATATGGGGCCTCCTACATTACACACTCCTTTTTGGGGTGTGTATCATATGCAAGTTATAACTAGGGACGTAAGGAAAAACGAAAAAATCAACTAAACCGATTGAACCGGACCAATTTAATTATATTTGGTTTGTTTTTTAATAAGAATTGGTTTGTGCGGTTTTTTAATTTTATTTTTTTGGTTTTTGGTCTTTGGTTTGGTATTGGTTCAAGCACCTTGTACACCGAATTAAACTAAAACCGAACACTTTAACATATATTGTATTTAATTTAATAATATAATAATATTAATAAGTATAATAAATTATTAATCTTAATTAATTAATCTTATCATCTCTATAACCTAAGTTTATGAACTCTTATTATATATAAATTTAACTCTAACTCATTATTCTTGAAACCTTAGTAGTTTTTAACTTTTTTTGTTTGTTTGTATTTTTGTGAATTTAGGAATTGAAAAGTATTTATTAAATGTATGGATTGGATATGTTTGAAGTGGTGTTTAATGTTTTTGTATAAATTAGTGACTATACTAAAAAGTGGCTTAAGTTTGAAAGGTCTTAAACCGATTAAATTAAACCGAACCAAACCGTTTCAATCGGTTCGGTTCGATGTGATTTGATGGAAGAAACAGTCTGTATCGGTACTCAAAATAATAAAATCGACATTGTCGATTCGATAAATTTTTTTACCCAAATACCGATCGTACCGAATCGATTACATCCCTAGTTATATCAATTTGTGGTGTGGGTACCACAAAGTGTCATAACCGAATCACTTTTAGTCAGAATTAAAGAACCATAGTGGGTCATAAACTAAACACTACTGAAACACATAACCAAAGACCTCTTCGGTCACAACCAAAATAAAAACTACAATAGGTCATAACAAAGTCATAACCAACACCACAATAAGTCATGACCAAGTCATAACCAACATCAAAATTGGTCATAACTAAACACCACTTGAGATATAACCAAAGATCTCTTCGGTCATAACCAAAATAACAAACACAATAGATAATAACTAAGTCATAATAACCAATACCATAATGACTCATAATCAAGTCATAACTAACACCACAATTGGCCATAACCAAATATCACAAAAGTTATAACTGGGCATATGGTACACTCCTTTTTGGGGGGTTGTATTATAGAATTTCCCTATATATTTATAGATGTACATGGAATATATATTCGAAATATACATCAGGTGTTTGATTTTGATCTTGTATCAGATATTCTGGTTTTAATCCAAGGTGGTTTTGTGGATTTCAGTGAGTTGACTCAGAGTTAATGGTAAACTCATTTTTAATAAGAGGGTAAGTCGAATGTTGTATTTTGGTCAAAACCACATGGGGGTATGTGGCCTTTTTTAAAAACAAGGGTAAACTGCTACCGGACCATACCAACATAGGGGTAAAATAGATTTTTCCTTAATTATAAAAATGTGGGTATGCAAAAGTTTTATGGTTCTTACCATATATTTTCTTGTTGTTCGTGGTGTCGATCTTTTTCTCTTTTAATTTGTTCTTAAACTTATGTAAAAGAAGAAGAAAAGAAAGAAAGAAGAATTGAAAAGACATTTCAAATTCCATAATTTATTTTATTTTATTTTATTTATTTATTTATTTATTTATTTATTCTGGCGACTCTTAACAAGCATGGGGTAAACCATTGGGTTGCTTTTGATTCCAAATGTTTTCGTTTTTGGAGTCCAAACTTGTAGGAACTGAAATGACAAATTACCAGGGCCCAGGTAGCACTCAGGCCAAAACTGAAAGAATAGGCTGCTGGATTAGTTAGCAATTCGTGGACTGTCGCTGGACTGGAATATAGATTGCCTAGCTTTACAGAGCACTAATGGGAATGCATATGGTATGCGGCAGTGATATGCTTGTTTGTATCACTTAGCTGGAAACAATAATTGGTCTAGATGTGAGCATTTGTTTCGTCCAACCAATAGCTGATATATTGGCAAGATTGGAAAAATTATACTTGAAATACAGTTACTTGATGAAAGTAGTGTTGCCTGAGCATATAACATGGATATTTTAAGATGATGGACAAACAATTCGGGCATGCCTCATTATGTGATGCTTCAGTTTTTCCTAGGTTATAGAAGAAAATTTGAATGGCTGACTATATGATTATGCACTGGTGTCTTGAGATTAATGGATCTGCTATGGAGATAAACACTTGTAACCTATGAAGCATGGATTTGGCAAAATCAGTGCCGTGGCGGTGTCGGATACGGGGACACACCGGGAACACGTACGGAACACGCCATCTGCCGTGCCCCTTTAATTTAATTGTTTTTCTTGTAGGGGACACGCGTGTCCAGATCTGGACACGGCGTGAGACACGGCGAGGAGGGAGAGACAAAGGAGAGAGAGTGTGAAGGAAGAGAGTGAAGAGACAAACTTGTTGCGCGATCGAAGACATCTAGTTGATCGATCGAACATCCAGTCTCCGCATCGACATCCAGTCGTCGACGATCTGTATCCCTTCAACTTCACGACTTCCACTGTAAACATCTCTCTCTCTCTCTCTCTTGCCTTCTCTCTCGCTCACGTCGTCTTCTCTCTCTCTCTCTCACTCGCGTCTCTTGTCTTCTCTCTCTCTTGCTTATGAAGTTGCGCCTTTGTCCCTCTCGCCTCTTTCTTATCTTATATATATATACATATGTGTATTAGTATATATAAAATAATATTAATAAGATAATATTATATTATAAGTATAATATTTTTTATCATATATATATGTATTAGTATATATAAGACAATATTATTTTATAAGTATATATAACATATTATATACTATTTATACATATTAGTAAAAAAATACATGTATATAAAATAAAATAAAAAATTATCAGAAACGCATTATTTAAAAAATATAATAAATAAATAAAATAATTAACGATATTAAAATAAAAATATTTATAAAAATAAAAATACAATTGCTGTGTACCTTGCCTTGTCCGTCTCAAAATTGCCGTGTCTTGTGTCCGTGTCCGTATCCGTGTCCGTGTCCGTGCTTCATAGCTTGTAACGTCCTTATCCTAGATATGTATAACATGGTCTCAATTTTCTATTCCCTTAGTCTAAGGTTCTTCTGATGGTTTTCTGTTCCTTTTGGTTGTTCTAGTAAGACACAAATTCTTCAAGAATATTCATTTTTTTTCAAATTTCCAGTTTATGAATCCCTCTGCCATGAATGCTAAGAATCTTATGTGGGGGAAGCTTTGTTTTCTATTCTATCTGTCAGTTTGGAGATTTCTGTTCTTTTTTAAGTTTGGTGAATTACAGAGAAGGGCACTTATGACGTGTTCGTTTATTTATACGTCTTAAAAACCATACTAACTGAAAGCAAGCAACTTTTTCAATTTAAGAATACTTCTACTTCCCACTTTGTTTCTGGTACACATCCTCATAGTTTGAGGATGCATTTGGAACTTATATTGCTGAAGATTTGTAGATTTAACTACAGCTAGGCCTAGAACATGAATGTTCCCTGCTGAGTATAAAGACTTACTACGATATTTATTTATTTATTTTTCCTGGATCAATTTCATAAAGAAACATTTCAAGAGTTGGTTTGAAAAGTTCATTTGTGTTTTTACATAGCAAGCTATCTCGTTACTAAGTAACACCATAGATCACCTCCCCCTGGTCTACATAATTTTGCTGGGGCAATAGGTCCCTCCATGTATGCTGGTTTATGGTGCTCATATTATTCCTGGAATTATTGTTGAACTTTGTCCTTAATGTTGGGTCACCTACTTTTTATCATGTTTTCTCAAATAATTCAGAATTGTAGAAGAACTTAAGTTTTGAACTATTTGTTGACTCATAAACATTGTGATGCATATTACAGTTTATTCATGCCTTCATGTCTTGAACTGCAGCATGCATTTTACTTTTTCATGCTTTTGATGCTCATATCTGAAGAGTTTTCCCATCAAGATTTGGTGAGAATAATCTTCTTTCTTGATTTTCCTGTTTCTCTTCGATGCCTCTGTCAGTACTTTGAAGTACACACTTCAGAACTGGCTACAAACAATCTTCCTTTTTCCCTTTGTCTTAAATTTGACATGCTTTGGAGGTGAAGCTGATGATCTGTTCATGGTTGTTGCTGCAAAAAGATCCATGCAATGGCCTTGTTGAATGCATTATTTTTCAGTTTTGTTCAGTGATCATTTTACTGAAACCTATTGGTCTAGTGGTTGAACTCTGCCTTTTTTTTTTTTTTTTTGTTGTTGCTATTATGCAAGTTTGGAAAGTATCATAACTTGTGCCTACCCCTAATAGTACAGGTAGTCGCAAGCCCTGCTGATCTTGTTAAGGTGAGGATGCAAGCAGATGGTCGTATGGTGAGCCAAGGTTTCCAACCCAGGTACTCGGGTCCTTTTGATGCTTTTAATAAGATCTTACGAAGAGAAGGCTTTGGAGGACTTTGGAAAGGGGTCTTTCCTAATGTCCAAAGAGCGTTTTTAGTGAACATGGGAGAATTAGCTAGCTATGATCATGCAAAACATTTTATTATTCAAAATCAACTAGCCGGTGACAACATTTATGCCCACACATTGGCCTCAGTCATGTCGGGTCTTTCGGCAACTACTTTGAGTTGTCCAGCTGATGTAGTTAAGACAAGAATGATGAATCAGACGGCGAGTGAGGAAGGCAAGGTTAAATATAGAAACTCTTATGACTGTCTTGTGAAGACAGTCAGAGTTGAAGGATTGAGAGCACTTTGGAAGGGGTTCTTTCCTACATGGGCAAGGCTTGGGCCTTGGCAATTTGTGTTCTGGGTTTCTTATGAAAAATTCCGACAAATTTCTGGGCTTTCTTCTTTCTGATGAATTATTTGATCCATGCAAAATTTGAATGTCTTTTTATAAATTATCTTATGTGCGTGCATTAGGCCATCTCCCACACTTGCTTCTTTTTTTTTTTAATTATCAATTTTGAGTGACGGTGTAGTTAAAAGCTGAGTGCTCCAATCTTAACATTTTTGTATCACATCTTTTTAAAAAATTCTCAATTTATCCTAAAACGTTCTTATGAACATTTTTTTTTTTTTTTTGTGAACGAAAACTATCTCCAAACTTTTTAAAATTTCATTAGACTTGAGTAAAATATGATCGTTGACATTTGGTGATGGATTTGATTCATTTATAATTTGATGAAAATTTTGTTTCACCCTTGATTTAATGCTGGTTTGATAGAATGATTGGAGTTCATTAAATTTGAATTTGGTGAATAAAGAATTGGATATGTTCATCCCCACTCTTTGGTGATCATTCAAATTACGGGTTGTTTGATCTAAAATTTAACTGCCTTTTTAGCTTCAGTTGTGCATGCATTAGTCCTAATTAATTACGCTTGTTTCGGTAGAAAATATTTTTTTAACAAAATACATTTTTCACACCCAAACAAAATAAAAATAAAAATATTTTCGAAGGATATTTTTTTAATGTTTAGTTGTGTTTTTGAATTTATTGTATTAATGATCATATTGGTGGTTATGGAGAGGTGGTTGGTAGAGGTGGGGTGGAGGTGGAGGTAGAGGTGGTGGTGGTGGTGGTGGTGGCAGTGTGATTGTGAAGGTGATAGTATGGCGGTATTGGCAAAATTTTAGTTTGGCACTTATTAAAAATGATAAATATATATATTTTTAATCTAAATAGACTTTATTTTTGTTGATTATGAAAAATATTTTTTGTTATACTAAATGTTAGAAAACGTAAAATATACTTAAAAAAAATATTTTCAAGCGTGCCTAGATTTTGGGTGTTGCAGTTCTCTTTTATGCTTGTTTTTTGGACTTGCACGTGCATCAGTTCTCTCAATTAAGATATATCTTATTTAGTGGTTGGGAATTATAGAAGGGCAAACGCAATCATGGGTGGCTATCACTTTAATTATAAATTGCTACCTTTAGGTTTTGTTTGGGAATAAATTATTTTGGTTAGTTTTTTTTTAATGTTTTGGCTATTGTAGTCGAGTTCAGATCCTTTCTAGTTTCTTTCTTCAGTGCTTCCTACGGGGACGGTCTAGATTGGGCCACCTCTCCAACTTAACAATGGGCTACTTAGATCTATCTCAATACCAAAAAAATAAAAAAAATAAGAGTAATTCCATAATTTCATCCAAAACAGCCTGTTCCCACCCTCTGGAGTTGTTGACTGGCGATCACTTCCATCTCACGACGGCGAAGCTCTTCGGCGAACATCGACAGCAACCCCCTTCCAAATCCCACTCTCTAAGTGGCCCAAAATTCTTCTCGGTCTCTCCTCTTTCTCTGTGTCTCTCTTCCTTTTCTTCAGCACATATCCTCAGTCTTTTCTCCTTCAAAATTTTTCTATCGTTACTTTTTTGATAGGTTGCAAAAAATATCTTCTGTAAAATGATATGCCCCTACTTCTATGATAGATGTGGTTGTGAAGCCTCATAAACAGTGAATTGCTTTTGTCTAAATTCCAAAACTTCCCAATCAATCTAATTTTTCCCAAAATTTTTAAGCAAATATGGTAATAAACACATTTATACAAATCACCAAAAGGGTTCCCACACTGATCAATCTCGACACTCCTCAATGGGGAAAAATTAGAGCACAATTCGTTAGTTATTCTACACATCAATTTTATTTTTTCCAATTTTTTTGAGCCATACAAATCACCAACGTGAACTATATCTATTAGGAAAAAATTAAGGCAAAGTATATCTATAAAATTGGGGTTCTTTGGATTAGTAATGTGTGCGTGAGATAGAGAGAAAGAGAGAGAGACAGAAACGATTCAGAGAGAGAGAAACTCTGGTGGTGGTTTGGAGAAAGGATTTGGGTATCGCCATTAGTGTACGTGATGATGGTCGGTAATGGTTGTTGTCTTCCTCTTCCTTTGTTAACCATCTTCCTTTGTGGAGTTTAAGACCTCATTTGGGAACAGGCTAATTTAGTAACTTTTTAGCTATTTGGCTAAAAAGGTAGGTAAAAAAAACTTGTATGTTTAGGATGACTTTTTGGCTAATTACGAAAAGATGTGCAAAAAGTAGAGAGAAAAGAGAATCTTTGACTTTTTGGTATGAGTAGTTGGCTTTTTGGCTAATTTAGTAATTTTTTGGCTAATTGGCTAAAAAGGTAAGTCCCCAAACGGGGCCTTAGTATGTGAGAAGGATAGAAAAGAACGATTGTTTTGAGAGAATTTTCTATTTATTTTTTTATTTAATATATACATATATATATATTATAACTAAATCAGATCTAAGGTGCCCATTGGTAAGTGGGGGATGTGGCTCAATCTGGGCTGTCCCCCATAAGAAACACTGGAGAGAGATATAGGAGAGTATCCGAACTCATTTTAACCTGGTTAAAAAAGTTATGCTTGGAAAGATAGTTGTTTTTTATTTATTTATTTATTGTTAATTTGATAGTTATGAGAGAAAAAGTAAAATGATTATAATTTGGATGTGGCATTTTATCTTATTAATTATTTTAGCCTATTTTTTCTTTATTAACTATTTAAGTCCAAACCTAACTTTCCAAACAAGAAAGTTACTGCAAGTTATTAAATTATTCTCTTTACTTTTTTATATATCTTTTTGTATAAAGTCAAAAAATTATTTAAAAAGTCAATTGTCAAATTATCCCTTAATATCTTTATCTTTTAATTTGTTTCAATCTCAATCTTCTATTAATATTATGTTAAGAAAGATGACCAAAATAGTAATAATAACAATAATAATAATAATAAAGTATGCGACCTTTAAACATTTCTGTCTTTCCTAGGGGTGTAAATCTGGCCTGGCCCGGCCTATTCGGGCCTGGGCAAGCCCATGTCAGGTCTCGCGAGCTCTCTCCAAAATTCGGGTCAGGCCGGCACACGGGCTAAAAAATTAGGCTCAGGCCCATGTCCAAGCCCAAGAGTATTCGGGCCTTAGGTTGGTGGGCCCAGTGGGCCTGGTCATATTTTTTTGTTTTTTAAATTTTTTTTATCAAAATTTTATTATTTTTCACTAAAAAAGACACTGGGCCTAGGTTCGGGCCTTGAGTGAGTCTTAAGCGGGCCGATGGGCTGGGCCACGGGCCGGGGCGAGTAGGCTAGGCCGGGTTTCAAAATGATGGCCCAAGCCTAAGCCCAGGGACTCGGGCCCAAACGGGCCGGGCCTATCCCGGGCTGCGGGCTACTTTTACACTCCCAATCTCTCCCCAGTTCTTGAACCGTTTACCTTCTGTTTAGATAGTATACTTCATACCAAGAGGCTAAAGGAAGTGCTGCTAAAGTATAACAAAAATGCTCATTCGAGCTTATTTATTTACATGTGTGAGAGATATGTAAGAAGAAATATATGTGCATGCTAATTGTATGACCAGATGGAAAAATATACACATATCACTTGTATATATATTTAGATAAATTACACTGATGTACGGGAAAGAAATATACCTTCTCATATAATCCTGTTGATCAAGTCTGCGTTCCTCTGTACGATGTCGTTCTGTCACCTGAAAACACAAACGTGAGCTAGCCGGCAGGTGTGTGCCGGAAACCTCTCCGATGCCTAAGTCAGTAAGCAAGACGAGTAGGCAAAAGCTCTATGAATTCAGGGAGCAATAGTTGCATTACCTCTCCAAAGGTGATATTAGTGAGCTTATATAGGTTTCGCGTGGCACAATCCTAGTAGGACTCTTATTCCTCCATGTGCAGAGTCCTTCTAGGATTACTCCTCCTTGCGTAGAGTCCTCCTTGGATTCATACTCTTGGAAGACAATGCTTATCCTCCAACACCCCTCACCGCTTAAACCAAGTGAGATGGTTTTACCCGGTTGAATGTCAATACAAATTAACTAACATGACTATGCTTAAGCCGCAAAGTAGACCGAGCTCCAGACCTCACTCCGACTGTGGTGACCGTCTTTACACTTGGACCGAGCTACCACTCTTCACTCCAACCATGGTGACCGCTCCACACTTGGACCGAGCTACCACTCTCCACTCCGACTGGTGACCGTCTTTACACTTGGACCGAGCTACCACTCTCCACTCCGACCGTGGTAACCGTCTCCACACTTGGACCAAACTAACACTTGGATCGCGGCTGACACCTCTACCTCGGCTGACCCTTTTACCTCGGCTGATATCTTTAACTCGGCTAATATTGCGGTCAACCAAGTTACTTCGGCTCTTCTCTCTGATTGAATACCTTGCTTGGTAGCTCGGCCATAGCATTGACTGCCACTAGGAAGTAGCTAAGTCCCGTAGCTAGGTCCCGTGGCTAGGTCTCATAGCTAGGTCGCGTAGCTAGGTCCAATAGCTTGGTCCCGTAGCTAGGTCTTGTAGCTCGGTCTCGTAGTTAGGTCCTGTAGCTTGATCCCGTAGCTAGGTCTTGTAGCTCGGTCTCGTAGTTCGGTCTCGTAGTTAGGTCCTGTAGCTCGGTCTCGTAGTTAGGTCCTGTAGCTCAGTCTCGTAGATAGGTCTCGTAGCTAGGTTCCATAGCTCGGCCCAACTTGTTTACAAATTACCCTCTCAATTGCCCCTTAATTCCATCTGCATAGCATGATTGGGATTATTTTTCCTCCAGCCGAGCTAAGAACGCCCCACTCTGCCGAGCTAAGAATGCTGCACCATAAGCTTCAACCGGGCTATGGATCCCTCGTTTTGTAGTGCACTTTTGGAATGAAATCTTCAGTTCTCTCAACTGCTTGTTCGGCTTGCTCCATGCTTGCATTTATTTTTCACATATGTTTTGAATGAAGTATGACATTCTCTGGCCGAGATACTCATCTCGGTCTTAACCTTGCAATCTACCTTGTCATACCTGTTAACCACTCTTCAGCCTTGATCCTTATCTCGGTTGAAGAGTATCAAGTGTTTGTTTTTCCAGCCAACCATTCTTCAGCCTAGATCCTTATCTCGGCTGAGGAGAAGTAAGCATCGATTTTTCCAGCCAACCACTCTTTAGCCTAGATCCTTATCTCGGCTAAAGGGTGCAAAAAAATTTTTTGTTTGGTCACACATGCCAACCACCTTTAGCCTAGGTCCTTACCTCGACTTAAAGGGTGCAAACAAGTTTTTGTTGGGCAAACCTGCCAACCACTTTTAGCCTAGGTCCTTACCTCGGCTTAAAGGGTGCAAAAGAGTTGTGTTGGTCAAACCTACCAACCACCTTTAGCCTAGGTCCTTACCTCGGCTTAAAGGGTGCAAAAAAGTTTTTGTTGGTCAAACCTGCCAACCACCTTTAGCCTAGGTCCTTACCTCGGCCTAAAGGGTGCAAAAAAGTTTGTTGGTCAAACCTACCAACCACCTTTAGCCTAGGTCCTTACCTCGGCCTAAAGGGTGCAAAAAAAAAAAAAAAAAAATTTGTTGGTCAAACTTGCCAACTTCTTGCAGCCTTATCTCGGCTTTAGAAAGCTAAATGTTGGTTATTCCGGCCAACATAGAGCCAAGTGTTTGGTTATTCCGGCCAAACTTGCCCCCAAGTCGGGCAAAGACTTGTTGGTCAAACCTGCCAACTTCCTGCAGCCTAGATCCTTATCTCGGCTTAGGAGAGGTAAGTGTTGGTTTTTCCAGCCAACTCTGCTTTCAATGCCCCTAGCTCACTAAAACAACTTTTACAGAAGAAAATATTCTATGCTGAAAAGGGAACTACTTGTTTTATTGAGGAAAATGTAAATTACAAGTACCCTATCGAAAAAATAGCTCGAGATTGGCAGTGTTCCATGGTCTGGGAATAGCCTTGATGGCTCCATCCTTTAAGTGATATGCCCCTTTTCAGCTAAACCAACCACTTTGTATGGTCCATCCCAATTGGGCCCTAGCTTGCCTTCTCTGGGTTCTTTACATCTATCATTTCCTGTACCAAGTCTTCCACTGCCTTCTGTTCAGCTGCCTCGCTAACATCTGCGAACAGCTCCTTGCTCTCAAGTTCTTCCTTTTATGTATTGGTCCAAGTGCCCTGCTACCACTAACTCCTCCAAATGTTGCTTCAATGGCATACAATTTTCAGTGCGGTGCCCCTGTTCATCATGGAAGGTGCACCGCGATCTCTCGTCGTAGTCTTTTTGCTCTTCTCCCGCCTTAGCGTGCCATCGGACGAAAGGTTCATTATGATCTCGGCCGAGGATCCGATAGATCGGTTTTTTGAACACTGTGGTAATGGCAGTGCGGACTCTCCACCTCCTTTCACCTTGGTCCTCACCGTTATCCTTCCTGTCTCGCCCGTCCCTGCTTGGATGTTCTACCGTGTTGACTTTTGTCGTAATCTTTTTATCTGGTATTGCGGTTGTGCTAGATTTTGCTTTAGTGCGAGCGCTATCTTCCTCCACGCGAATATGTTGGTGTACTCTTTCCATCAAGGCTTCTATCGTGAGGGGTGGCGTCATGGTAATTGAGTCCCTCAACCTATTTCCAACTGGAAGACCTCTATTGTATTGCGCGATGGCGAGATTTGTGGGGCAATTTCCTATCTGGTTGAAGGTCTCCCAATAACGGCTGTTGTAGGACCTCAACGTCTCCTTGTCGCCCATGTCGATGGAAAGTAGCTGATCGATCTCTACCGGGGTTTTGGTGTTCGTTCTAAACCTTGTCACGAACGCTCGCTAATCGCACCTGTGAAGCTATCTCGCCTCGAAGTTTCTCAAACCAAGTCAAACCAAGGTCGCCAAGGCTTGAAGGGAATAGGATGCACATCAAGGCCTCATTCCGCCGGTATATAGCCATGACCTGGCGAAAGTGGCTCAAGTGCGAGTAGGGGTCCGTCTTCTCCTCATACGTTGTGAATTTAGGATTTGTCTGGCTTTGTGAAGGGGCGTTCTCTATTGCTGGGACGAATGGTGAGGTCTGCAACCTCGCCAATGCCTTGTCCACTGGTTCATACGCCGGGCGCGGCATTGGCATTCCAACCTCGATGCTTCCATGCGTCCGAGGAGCCAACCGCTGCAAGGCAGGAACCCTGTGTGGATCGCGTCCTCCTTCCATCTTGCTTTCTCTGCTAGCATGGATCTCAGGTCGGACGATCTGGGTAATTTCGTCTGTCTAGACCTTGTCTGGTGTGTATGCGAAGGCCAATAAGTGCTCTCTTCCGTGTAGGACCTCTCAGATCTCGCCTCTCGGACACAGGAGCGAGTCTGGAAGATACGGATCGCGTGTCGCTGTCCCGAGGCTTCTTCTGGTCGAGAGGGTGTAGAATTCCTACGACCCTCTCGAGTGGCGAGGGCGTCTTGTTGTTGCGCCCTCTCTATCGCCACTTCCTTACCCTTCATCTGGCGCTTTAAGGATTCCATGTCCGCCGCCATCCGCGATAGTTCGTCTTGTTCTCGGCGTGATCCTCCGAATTTGAGGATCAACCTGCGCCTTTGTCTTTCCTGGGCTTTGCGACGAGAGGGATGAGGGCATTATTCCTCCTTCTACCTGGCATCCCTCCCAGGGGTTTGACGTTGCTCGTGTTCGCCATGGGAGCGACCAAGGTAGCCCTCGCGCCTTGCACCCCCATTCGTCTGTCATCCGTCGATGGCGGATGAGTAATTCTTCATTGTTTGCCATTGAGGTTCAAGAGAGCTTGATCAAGAGGTTGTTCTTGTCGAATTCCTGAGGCAGCGCCAATTGTACGGAAAGAAATATACCTTCTCATATAATCCTGTTGATCAAGTCTGCGGCTCTCCCAGACGATGTCGCTTCACACCGAAAACACAAGCGTGAGCTAGCCGGCGGTGTGTCGAAACCTCTCCGATGCCTAAGTCAGTAAGCAAGACGAGTAGGCAAAAGCTCTATGAATTCAGGGAGCAATAGTTGCATTACCTCTCCAAAGGTGATATTAGTGAGCTTATATAGGTTTCGCGTGGCACAATCCTAGTAGGACTCTTATTCCTCCATGTGCAGAGTCCTTCTAGGATTACTCCTCCTTGCGTAGAGTCCTCCTTGGATTCATACTCTTGGAAGACAATGCTTATCCTCCAACACCCCCCCCTCACTGCTTAAACCAAGTGAGATGGTTTTACCTCGGTTGAATGTCAATACAGCCGAACTAACATGACTATGCTTAAGCCGCAAAGTAGACCGAGCTCCAGACCTCACTCCGACCGTGGTGACCGTCTTTACACTTGGACCGAGCTACCACTCTTCACTCCAACCATGGTGACCGTCTCCACACTTGGACCGAGCTACCACTCTCCACTCCGACCGTGGTGACCGTCTTTACACTTGGACCGAGCTACCACTCTCCACTCCGACCGTGGTAACCGTCTCCACACTTGGACCAAACTAACACTTGGATCGCGGCTGACACCTCTACCTCGGCTGACCCTTTTACCTCGGCTGATATCTTTAACTCGGCTAACATTGCGGTCAACCAAGTTACTTCGGCTCTTCTCTCTGCTTGAATACCTTGCTTGGTAGCTCGGCCATAGCATTGACTGCCACTAGGAAGTAGCTAAGTCCCGTAGCTAGGTCCCGTGGCTAGGTCTCATAGCTAGGCCGCGTAGCTAGGTCCAATAGCTTGGTCCCGTAGCTAGGTCTTGTAGCTCGGTCTCGTAGTTAGGTCCTGTAGCTTGATCCCGTAGCTAGGTCTTGTAGCTCGGTCTCGTAGTTAGGTCCTGTAGCTCGGTCTCGTAGTTAGGTCCTGTAGCTCGGTCTCGTAGATAGGTCTCGTTGCTAGGTTCCATAGCTCGGCCCAACTTGTTTACAAATTACCCTCTCAACTGATAATTTCTATATTTTGATTTTTATATCATTTTGATTCTTATAATTTCAATTAGCTTGATTTTGACTATGAATTTTTGATTTTATCTCAATTAAGTTCAATTGATCACAAAATGTTCATATGAGCAGATTCTATCATGTTTTTAAGAACTAAATTGTAAACTTAATGAGTATCTCAATCAAATTCGTCGAAATTGACATAAAATTTTAAATTAATAGTCAAAATTGAGTCAATTGAAAATCTAAAAATCAAAATGACACATGACAAAATGTAAGGTTTTTAATGTTATAAATCTCTTCTTGAATGAACATTGTCATTATATTAGCATGTATAACTCATGTTATTTTTTCATTATCTTTTCATAGCGAAATGTTAATAAAAAGTTGAGCTTGAAATAAATTAGAAGATTAAGAGGGCAAAATGTAACAATTTTAAGTTAAAAAGACAAAGTGACAACATCTCATAGGTTTTTTTTTTACTGGGAAATTGTAAGGCATGAAAAATGAAAAGCAGCAATCTTTATTGATAACTAAAGCAACACATGGAGATGCATCCTCTATCAAAATTAATCTTGTTTAGAACCATGCACTTGCGGCTACCACACCCTAAACTGCATCCTCAAATGGAATGCTAGTTCATTTATTTTTAAAATGTAAATATAAATCAAATCTGATAATCAAATTTTCTCTTTGGAATGAGAGGTTCTCCTTACGCTGTGTTTGATTGAAGGATTTGAGGGGGGATTTAGAAAGGGAAATAGAAAAAAATAGGTGAAATGTTGAATAAAATATACCTAAATTTCACTTAGTTTTATATACCTTTTCTCTTTCTCTTTCTAAATCCCTCCCCAAATCCCACAACCAAACACAGCATTAGGGTTTCCTTGGGTTTGTCCCAGGTCTTTTGTTTCTTTCTTGGCCTTGCTTAATACTACCTCTCTCTCTCTCTCTCTCTCTCTCTTTCTACGTTCTGTTTTTCTCTCAATATTCTGTATGGCGGGCTCTTCTCACACAAACCATGGACTGGTTTCCATCTCTTTCGAGTATGGAATTGAGTCTATGGAAGCTATAGCCCACTGATGTTTGGTCGAGAAGATTATTGCCCCAGAACAGCTTAACAAACAAGCGGTTTCGTCTGTCCTTCAGGGAGCTTTTAAAACGAATGCCCCACTCTCTATTGCTCCTTAGAATGATAATCTGTATTTGTTCACCTTTGATGAGGTTGAAGATCGGAGGTGGGTCCAACAAGAGGCCCCATGGAGTTCATATGGAGTCCTTTTTGGATTCAGATTCATGGATTGCCTCCGGAGAAGCTTACTAAATCAAACAGTGAAATTATAGGAAGGAAGATAGGACTACTACTCCGTGTAGAAGCACATTGTGAGGGGCTCATTCTATATTGAAATTTCTTGCTTGTTCGTGTGGAAATGGACATCACTAAACCTCTGCCTCGAGGGTTTGTGCTTCATGGTGGTGGGGCTGCACAGAGGACAATCAAGGCTCCATGGATCACCTTCAAATATGAGAATTGTTTGATTTTTGTTTCAACTGTGGCAGAGTGGGTCATGACTGAAAGGGCTGTAAATTTGTCACCAAAGAAGAGGGTAGCAATTCCCGCTATGGACCTAAACTTCGGACGGGGATTGCGCGAAGCACCGGTCTGCTGGTTGAATACTACAGGAAACAAGTTGATATAATGGAAGCAAGGGTGAGAACTGGGCTGTAGCGATCAATGGGTAACCTGTCTACCACCTCTCTTGGAGTGGCGTGTGAGGAAGAGGCGCATGAGGGGGAGGGTGTGCAACAAACTAGTGATCCTTCGGGGTCAAAGGTTTGTACTGAAAGTACTACGGAGGAAGTAGTGGAGTTTGTGGAGGCAGAGAACGTAGCGACTGAGGAGCCCAGGATGGATGGTGGGAATATCCCTGCCAGCTCAGTGCACGTGGATAGGCCACCTAGCACTGGAGGTATTGCTTCCCAGACTGGGCCTCATTATTTTGTGACTGAACCTTTAGAACACACTGTGAATAAACCTCACAGCCACAGTTTGCTAGTTCCCAGTCCAAGTCAAATTGGTATTGAGGAAATTAGCCCAACTGTGAGCCCCGCCATGGCTGGACCTTAAAACAGTGGTAGTGGATGAATGTATGGCAACGATTTTTAATTGCCTATCCCTAAAGTGTAAGGCCCCTGAAGACCTTGACTTGGGCAGTGGAAATCCAAAATTGATCAAGCGTGAAGAGAAGCTTAATCTCAGTTGGAACAAAGAACACCTTCTTATCTGGCTTAGCAAATTCTTCTCAGCTACATGCACGTGGCTCTTCAAGGAGCAAAGGGAAGAATATTTTGAGTAGTAGGAAGAATATTGTGAATTTTGAGCTGTTTGAAGTGAGAGTGCTTGCTGAAGTTGATTTTTCAGCTAGCGCCCCCTCCCCTTTAAATACGACTGGCCATGTCTCGGTCGAGCTTGAGGATTGCTATTCTCAGGTACCTAGTACTTTTCCTTCTCGTGATTCTGATAATGGTAACTCATGGGCGTTGGTGGCTGACCCTAAACAACCACAATCCCCATGTTGATGCTCAACTGGAACTGTCAGGGGTTGGGGCGAGACTTGACAGTCCATATCCTTCGAGGGTTGGTAACAACCCATTGCCCCAAAGTGGTTTTTCTCATGGAGACCAAAAATAAATTCTCGGTAGTTGACAGAATTTGAAGACAGTTGCGTTTCACTAATTATTGGTATGTTGAGCCCCAAGGTATTTCAAGTGGGCTTGCTTTATGGTGGACATACGATGTTAATATTGACGTTTGTTTCTCATCTAAACATATGATTTGAGACATTCTAACTAGTGATGATGTTCCTTTGTGTTGGGCTGTGTCCTTTATTTATGCCCCTCTGTAAAGAGAATTTCACAGGATTTTTTGGAATCGTTATAGGGTTATGGCTGCAGAAAATAAGTATCCTTGGGTGTGCATTGGGGATTTTAATGAAACTGGATTTATTGAGGAGGAGGGTGGAGCAACATGTCGAATGAGTCAACTTCAATCTTTTTTTGGAATTGCTCTCGGATTGTGCATTGCTTGATTTGGAAGTTAAGAGTTCGCCTTTTACATGGTCAAACAATCGCGCCCGGGGAGGGGGGGGGGGGGGGAATCTTGTTCGGGAGCGGTTGGATAGAGTTGTGACACTCCAAATGTTCAATTAATTTAACGTCACGTTAATATTAAATTGTCGAAGCATATGATTTAAAAAGTTAGATGGTATTAAAGTTTAGAGTATAAAAACAAATATATATATATAATAGTATATTTTTTTAAATAATTATTCACATTTCTAAATTATTATATACATTATCTTAAATTTAATAGTTTGTATATTTTTATACTAAAAAAGATTTATTTCAATTTTTTTTTTAACTTTATATTATTATTCGATATTATTTTCTGAATATTATGATATTTTTATTATATTTTTCTCTATATTTTTCTTAGACCAAAATATACTGAAATATAACATTTTCTATACGACCATGATGCGTGGCCCCCAAGCTGTCTTGCCGCCCACGCCTTTTTCACTATATATATATAGATATGCTAATCAGTTTGAGCCTCATCATTTTTTCCAAACTCTCTCACTCTCTCTGCTCTCTAGTGTTTTGTTTTATATAAAAAACTTTGAGTTTAATTTGGAGTATTTAGTGGGTCGTAGTGAATGAAAGGTAAAAAGTTAGAATTAAAATTAAGGTGCGTTATATTATATCTTGAGTCACCATAATATATTTTACGTATGTTTTGAGTTACCATAATTTATGTTACGCAATTTGTGTTTTATAAATTCTATTAAATTTCAATTACATTGATTATTTTCTGAATCCTGTTTGCTTAAATTGAAATCCATTGCTATGTTTGTGTAAATTTTAAAAATTAGTTGACAATGATTTTGTAAATAATTATTTTCTGTAAGTACCACCACGGGAGTCTCATGCCTTGGGGGACTTAAATAAACCATTGGCCTCTGTTTGGCCACTTTGTGGTCCTCTATTTGTCATGGATCCATTGATCTCTGTTCTGATTGTCACTTTAGTGACCTCTCCTCTGTTCTGTTTTGTGTTGTGGTTATGATTATTTGCTTATATGATTTCCATATTCTGCTTATGTTATTTCAAATTAGTTATGTATTTTAGTTACCAAACTAATTTCTGTTTAGCCTACTAATTATCCATGGATTTTTGGACCCTATAGTCTTGGTATAATATTTCTCAATCTATTGTATGTTTATAGTTGTTACCCCTTTCAGGTGAGGAGATTTAGTGGGATCAAGATTGAGCATAAATCGCAGTGTTTTTTTTAAAATTTTTTTACTGGCTGTAATTCTAATCGGACTCTTATAATAGAATAAAGCTCAAATGACTATTTTCCTTTTTAATAAACTTTTTGGTACCTATTTATTTTATTTTATTTTATTTAATTTATTCGCTTGCACTACTATTATTACATAAATTTTAGAATTATTTTATCTTGTTGCGACACCAAATCTTTGGGTACCAGGTTTGGGTCGTGACAAAAGTGATATAAGAGTAATGGTTTTTAATTTTTTTTTTTTAAAAAAAATACTTTAGTTTGTTTAAACCATTTTATTTCTAGGCTAAGGCCTCGTTTGGCAACTATCTTTTTTAGCCAAAAAGTCAAAAAGTTACTAAATTAGCCAAAAAGCCAACAACTCATACCAAAAAGTCAAAGATTCTCTTTTCTCTCTACTTTTTGCACATCTTTTCGTAAAAAGCCAAAAAGTCATCCCAAACATACTAGTTTTTTTGAGTGACTATTTTAGCCAAATAGTCAAAAAGTTACTAAATTAACCTGTTCCCAAACGAGGCCTAAGTCTTCCTGTATTGTAGAGAATGGTAAATCTAAGTCCAGATTGTATGGCGTTGTTTTGAGATAGAGCACAATGGTTCGGAGTTTGAGTCCCTCATGCGGAGTTAGTTTGTAGGTTGTTCCATGGCCCAGTTTTTCAGAGCCAGTTCTCGTGGTAGCCTAATGATTTATTTTAGATGTCCGACCAGGAGTTTTTTTTGTGACCTGACTATGATTAGTCTAATCCTTATGTTTTTTTTATATTAGTAAGATTAGACACTAACTCTTGACTACTATATAAGTATGTTGTATTAACACCTTATGTATAAGACATGTGTCCTTTTGCATAAGTAAGACATGTGTTATATATGTGTTGTTATAGTATCTTTGTGCATCATAGATGTCATATTGCGATGACTAAAGTACGAAATAATTTGGACTAGCCCACTAATCGTTTTCACCCTATAGTAATGGCCAACAATGGAAATGGAACCGGATCGTCGGTTAGCGGTGTCGACCCAATGGAGTAAATCATGGAAATAGTAGTTACCAGTTTTCTATGGGCCTTGCAAACCAACATGAATAATGGAATGCCTGAATGATGAGAAGAGTCAGTTATGATAAAACAGTTCCAGGACTTGAAACCCACCACATTAACTGGCAGTGCAAACCCACTGGTAGCAGAAGCTTGGGTCAGAGACATGGAGAAGATTTTTAGTGCGCTACCTTGTACAGAAAGACAAAAGGTAACCTTCGCCATATTCACCTTCAAAGACGATGCATAAGAATGGTGGCTTCTTACCTTGGAGAAAGAAGAAATCGTGACCTAAACAAGATTCTTGGAAGTATTTTATGAAAAATACTTTCCAGATTCGCTGCGGGAATAAAAGGCGTCAGAATTTAGGCATCTAAAGCAAGGAACCATGACGGTAGCCGAATATGAAAGCAAGTTCAAGTAATTAGCTCGATTTGCGACATATGTCATTCCCACCGAAACTCGAAAAGTAAGAAAATTCAAAGGAGGATTGGATGCTGAAATCAAAGATAGGCTCAAGGTTTTGAAACTACCAACCTATGCGGAAGTGGTAGACTAAGTGTACATTGAAAAAAAAGGGATTAAAGCCTCGCGCTCCGGGGAACCAAGCCAAAAGAAGCAATTTTGGAAAAGAGACAACAGAAGATCCGGTGTTGTGCCTCCCAAGAGGGTAAATACGGGTACAACTAGCTCAGGCAATCAAGGTCCTATTAACCCTCGTGGTGGCATTATTCCAACTTGTCCTACTTGTGGGAAGGCTTATTGGGGACAATGCCATCGAGATACGGAAGCCTACTTTAAATGCGGTCAAGTTAGCTACTTGCTGAGAGATTGTCCAAAGCTTACTAACCCTACAGCCGGCCTCTCTGAACTAGTCAAAAAACCCGCGGTACCTGGAGGAGTGAGGAAGGACCAAAAACACAAAGGAAGAGCTTTTGCCTTAGTACTTGAAAACTCGGAAGTTATCGAGAACGTTGTGTCAAGTATACTTTCTATCTGTGGTCACTTAGCTCATGTTCTTTTTGACTCTGATTCCACTCATTCTTTTGTTACACCACACTTTGCTTCCAAGTTCACATTAACCTCCGAACCCTTAGGATATATACAGTCTGTGTCTTTTCCTTATGATAATTTTACCCTTGGTACAAATTTGTACAAATCTTGTACTATATCCTTAAAAGGTAAAACCTTACATGTAGACTTGATTCCCCTCTACATTATTACCTTTGATTGATCATACGAATGGATTGGTCGGTTGCTAATTACGCCTCTATTGACTGCAAAGCTAAAAAGGTTTTCCTCTGGTTGCCAAACCAACTCAAGTTTGTCTTCAAGGGAACTGGAGTTTCTACCCCTCCCTGTGTTATATCTTTCATGAAAGCCTAATGACTTTTAAGAAAGAATTGTTGTAATTGTATCTGCTATGTGATTGATACTCAACAAAATGCCCCTATACTTGATGCAATCCCTATAGTTCGAGAATTCCCAGATGTATTTCCTGAAAACTTACTTGGTACCCCAGTTGATTGAGAAATCGAATTCACCATTGAAACTTAACCTGGTACACAATCGATATCCAAAGCTCCTTATCGCATGTCAATGATGGATTAAAAGTACTAAAAACCCAACTTTAGGAACTTTTGGACAAAGGCTTCATCCAACTAAGTACCTCACCATGGGGAGCTCCAGTACTGTTCGTAAAGAAAAAAGATGGCACGATGAGGTTATGCATCGATTACCGAGAGTTGAACAAAGTCACCATCAAGAATCGATATCCTCTACTACGAATCGATGACTTGTTCGATCAATTCTAAGGCGCCCAAGTATTCTCGAAATTGACTTTCATTCCAGCTATTATCAACTAAAAGTCAAAACGGAAAGTATCGAAAAGACTGCCTTCAGAACATGTTATGGGCACTACGAGTTTCTTGTCATGCCATTTGGCATCACAAATGCTCCAACGGCCTTTATGGACCTTATGAATCGAGTGTTCAAACCCTATCTTGATGAATTTGTCATTGTTTTCATTGATGATATTCTCATATACTCCAAGTCATTGGAAGACCATAAACACCATTTGCAAACGGTTCTACAAACACTATGTGATCACAAACTTTACACCAAATTGAAGAAATGCAGATTTTGAATCACTAGTGTACACTTTCTCGGTCACATCATTAACAAAGATGGCATCTCGGTCGACCCCCAAAAAGTTGCAGCAATTGTGGATTGACCACGACCTACTAATGCGTCAGAAATTCGAAGTTTCTTGGGTCTAGTTGGCTATTACCTACGCTTCGTGCAAGATTTCTCAAAGATAGCATCACTCTTGACCCAACTAACTCAGAAGAATACACCCTTTGAATGGACTGACAAGCAAGAATGTTGCTTCCAAGAATTGAAACGCAGACTTGTGACAGCTCCTATACTAGCACTCCTTACGAGAACAGAAGGGTTCGTAATTTATACCGATGCCTCATACAATGATTTGGGTTGCGTCCTTATGCAAAATGGAAAAGTCATTGCATATGCCTCGCGTCAACTAAAGACCCACGAGAAGAACAACCTGACCCACGATCTGGAATTAGCCACAGTAATCTTTGCCCTCAAAATTTGGCGTCATTATCTCTACAAAGTAACCTACGAAATTTACACAGATCACAAGAGTCTTAAATACTTATTTACACATAAAGAACTGAATATGAGACAACGACGATGGCTATAATTTATGAAGGACTACGATGTAGAGATCTATCACCATCCAGGCAAAGCTAACGTGGTAGCAAATGCGTTGAGTTGAAAGGCTACTAGAAGTTTGGCATGTACCCTTGTTTCCCGCAAGGTCAATGGACTGCTCACCAACATAATCGTGGAACTCGGGTTGATTAAAGAAATTAGAGCATGCCAATGTAAAGATAAACTTTTGAAGAAAAAGTACGAGGAGCAAAGAAGTATGCCTAATCTTGACTTCACGATAAGCAATGGGATGCTAAAATTTCAGAATCGAATTTGTGTACCCGACCTTCCAGAATTCAAGAAGAAGACATTAGTAGAAGCTCATAGCTCGAGGTTTGCGGTCCATCCTGGTAATACGAAGATGTATCACGATTTGAAGGAACACTACTGGTGGATAGGAATGAAAAGAAACATAACAAGCCACATCTCCAAATGCCTGCATTGTCAACGGGTTAAGGTAGAACATCAGAGACCTGTAGGAATGCTGCAACCACTTCCTGTTCCTGAATGGAAATGAGAGCACATTACTATGGACTTCGTGGTCGGGCTACCACAGTCAGTCTCGAAGAATGATGCAATATGGGTTATAGTAGATCGATTGACGAAATCGGCACATTTTTCACCAATCCGAATCACATACCCCCTTACTAAGTTCGCCACACTGTACATCATAGAAATCATTCGATTGCATGGTACCCCAGTTTCAATCATGTCTGACTGAGATCCCCGCTTCGTGTCTCACTTTTGGAACAAATTGCAAGAGGCTTTGGGAACTACATTGAGGTTTAGCACTGCTTGTCACCCGCAAACTAACGGACAATCTAAAAGAACAATTCATACATTGGAAGATATGTTACGTGTCTGCGTGCTAGACCTCAAAGGAAATTGGGATGAGCACCTCTCTTTAGTGGAATTTGCCTATAACAACAGCTACCAAGTGAGTATCGAAATGGTGCCGTACGAAGCACTGTATGGGAGGAGATGTCGATCACCTTTTTGTTGAGCGGAAGTCGGGGACATGAAGTTATTAGGCCCTGAAATCATGCAAATAACGAGTGATAAAATTCAACTCATCCAACAGCGAATTCACATTGCCTAGAGTCGCCAGAAAAGCTATGCAGATATACAGAGACGAGACTTAGAATTTCAAATATGAGATCATGTATTCCTAAAGATCTCATCAATAAGAGGGGCTATCCGATTTGGGAAGTGGGGAAAGTTAAACCCACGTTACATTGGGCCATTCGAGATACTAGAAATGATTGGTGTTGTGGCATATTGTCTTGCACTGCCACCTGAACTGTCCAATCTCCACAATGTATTTCATGTGTCGATGCTTTGGCGGTATTTTCGAGATTCAGAGCATGTTGTTGATTATGAGGACCTGAAGGTTCAAGAGGATCTCTCTTATGAAGAATAACTAGTGCAGATTCCCAATCGTCGTAATCAGGTTCTCCGAAACAAGACTATATCTCTTGTAAAAGTTTTATAGCGAAATCGTTGGGTCGAAGAAGCTACGTAGGAAACTGAAAGTCAAATACGGGCCAAATACCACACCTCTTCGAAAACCAAGGTACGACATGTTTGGGGACAAACTTCTATTTAGGAGGGGATAAATGTGACATCCTAAACATTCAATTAATTTAACACCACGCTAATATTAAATTGTGAAAGCATGTGATTTAAAGGGTTAGATGGTGTTAAAGTTTAGAGTATAAAAACAAATATATATATATATATAAAATAGTATATTTTTCTAAATAATTATTCACATTATCTTAAATTTAATAGTCTGTATATTTTTATACTAAAAAAAAATTATTTCAAAAAAATAATTTTAACTTTATCTTATTGTTCGATATTATTTTCTGAGTATTATGATATTTTTATTATATTTTTCTCTATATTTTTCCAGGACTAAAATATACTGAAACATAACATTTTCTGTACGACCATGATGCGTGCCACCCAAGCTGTCTTGCCGCCCATGCCTTCTTCACTATATATATAGATGTGCTAATCAGTTTGAGCCTCATCATTTTTTCCAAACTCTCTCTCACTCTCTCTTTGCTCTCTAGTGTTTTGTTTTATATATAAAACTTTGAGTTTAGTTTGGAGTATTTAGTGGGTCGCAGTGAACGAAAGGTAAAAAGTTGGAATTAACATTAAGGTGAGTTATATTATACCTCGAGTCACCATAATGGGGGTGTTTGGAAAGAAACTTTTGTAGCTTTTTTGGCTAAAATAGCACTAAAAGACAAAATATGCTTAAATAGTTAATAAGATAAAATATCACATTAAATCCCTAATCATTTCACTTTTTCTCTCACAAACATCACATCCAACTACAAAAAAATCCAATTAACTTTCCAAACATAAAAATTTTAGCCTCTTAAAATAGCAAAAAACTAAAATAGCTTACTAAAATAGTAACTTTCCAAACACTCACAATATATTTTACGTATATTTTGAGTTACCATAATTTATTTTATGCAACTTGTATTTTATAAATTATATTAATATTTCAATTACATTGATTATTTTCTGAACCTTGTTTGCTTAAATTGAAACCCATGGATATGTTTGTGTAAATTTTAGAAATTATTTGACGATAATTTTGTAAATAATTATTTTCTGTAAATACCATCATGGGAGTCCCATGCCTTGGGGGACTTAAATAAACCATTGGCCTCTGTTTGGCCACTTTGTGGTCCTCTATTTGTCATGGATCCATTGACCACTGTTCTGATTGTCACTCTAGTAACCTTTGTTCTGTTCTGTTCTTTTTTGTGCCGTGATTATGATTATTTGCTTATATAATTTCCGCATTTTGCTTATGTTATTTAAAATTAGTTATGTATTTCAATTACCAAACTAATTTCTGTTTAGCCTACTAATTGTCCATGGATTTTTGCACCCTATTCTCTCGGTATAATATTTCTCACTTTACTGTGTGCTTGTAGCTATTACCCCTTTCAGGTGAGAAGATTTAGCGGGATCAAGATTGGGAATAAATCGCAGTGTTTTTTTTAAATTTTTTTTACTGGCTGTAATTCTGATTAGACTATTGTAATAGAATAAAGCTCAAATGACTATTTTTTTTTTAATAAGCTTTTTGGTATCCATTTATTTCATTTTAATTTATTTAATTTATCTGCTTGCGCTACTACTACTACATAAATTTTAGGATTATTTTATCTTATTGCGACGCCAAACCTTTAAATACCGGGTTTGGGTCGTGACAAGAGCGGTTGCATATGTGGACTGGAGGGAGCTTTTTCTTTATGCACAGGTTTTCCACGAGCTTTTATTAGGGTCAGACCATTGTCCATTAATCATCAATTGTTGTGTTCCCCTGAGGAGGGTTCCAAGACTTTTTAACTTTGAAACAATGAGGTCAAATAATTCGGGCTGTGTGGAGGTGATCAAGGCAAATTGGGGTGGATCTATTGTGGGCCCTCCTATATTTCAATTGCTTGAGAAAGTGAAAACTTGTAGGGAAGGGCTAAAGCTATGGAGTAAGGAGCATTTTCGGAACATTCAGCACCAGATTATTCAACTCAAATCGAAGCTGGCCACCCTTCAAGCCTAGCCCAGTTTTGACGACAATCTTATGCTCGAAGATTGAGTTAAGCTAAATTTGGGAGAGGCCTTGTTAAAGGAAGAAATGTTATATTATCAACGGTCTTAGGTTCAATGGTTGAGTTTTGGGGATCAAAATTCCAAAATTTTCCATGCCTCCATGATCCAACAGCGTCAATGAAACCAAATTCTACATATCCAAAAGGAGAATAGGGAATGGATTGACTCTGATCCGGAAATTGATGCCCATATGTGTGATTATTTCTCTTATTTATTTACTAATGATGAGCACCGTGATTTTGGGAAAGTTTTAGTAGTGGTGGACCTCTTGTGTAGATAGAGATGAACAGTCAGTTGGTTAGACTAGTTTGCGACAAAGACATCCGAAGTGCAGCCTTCCAACTGGGGGCGATTAAGGCATAGGGGCCGGATGGTTTTCTTGGTTTTTTTTTCTACCAAACCTACTGGGAAGAGGTTGGACCCCAAGTTTGCCAAGCTGTGAAGAGTTTTTTGTAGAGGGTCATCTTTTTAAAGAACTTAACCAAACAAATTTAGTTTTGATCCCGAAAATTGCAAATCTTGTTAAACTCACCCACTTCTGGCCTATCATTTGCAATTTCAACATTAAGATTATTACAAAAATTTTGGCGAATCGGTTGAAAAAGGTCTTGAAATCCCTCATCTTCCTAAATCAATCCGCTCCCGCCTTCGTCCTGGGGCGTTTGATTTAGGATAATGTTTTGGTGGCCCATGAAGCTTTTCACTCATTAAAGCTACAGAAGAGAGGGTCAGTGGGTCACATGGCGATCAAACTTGATTTTAACAAAGCTTACGACAGGGTAGAATGGGATTTTTTGGCAGGGTTTCATCATAGTTGGATTCAATGGATAATGGAATGTGTTACTCTGATAACTTTTCTATCTTTGCTAATGATGAGAAAAGAGCATCTTTTGTTCCTACCGTGAGGCTGCGACAAGACGATCCTCTACCTCCTTATTTATTCATCGATAAGCGGATGCTATTCAATCTCATCACCCAAAGTCTTGGACACAATCAGCTCTCTGGAATTAAATTATCTAGGCACTCACTTTGTCGCACTTGGTCTTTGCCGATGACATGCTTTTGTTTCTTAAAGCACATGAATTTGAATGTCAACATGTTTTAGACCTTTTAAATATGTATTGTTCAGCCTCGGGACAAAGGATTAATTTGAACAAGTCCACTATTTAGTTTTCCACCAACATAGCTCCTAGAGTGCGAGGCTCTATCTATCGACTCTCCGGCCTAATCGAAATTGATTCTAGTGTGAAATATCTTGGCCTATACCTCTCTTTTGGGGTAGATCAAAAGCTGAGGCCAATGAATTCATCATTGAGAAGGTGTTGTCTAAGCTTCAAGGGTGGAAAATGAAACTGCTTTCACAAGCCGATAAGGAGATTCTTATAAAAGTTGTGGTCCAAGCCATACCAACTTATGTCATGGCTAAGATTAGTTGCTAAGTATTTTATTCAAAAGGAGGGTATCGATTATTTTGATACATATGCTCTGGTGGCTAGAATCGCCACCAGTCGAGTGTTGATTACCTTAGCCTCAATCTATAAGCTTGAAATCCATCAAATGGATGTTAAGACCGCTTTCCTAAATGGAGAGTTAGATGAAGAAATCTACATGCAACAACCGGAAGGATTTGTTGTATAGGGTCAAGAGCACAAAGTGTGTAAACTCGTGAAGTCACTATATGGACTAAAACAAACTCCAAAATAGTGGCAAGAGAAATTTGACAAAGTAATAGAGTCAAATGGTTTTAGGATACATGAATCTGATAAGTGTGTGTATAGTAAGTTTACTGGAAATAGAGGTGTAATCATATGCCTATATGTAGATGACATGCTTTTTTTTTGTATTGACAATGATGTCATTGAAAGTACTAAAAGTTTCTTGTCGTCTAGTATGAAAGACATGGGCTTAGCTGATGTAATTCTGGGTATTAAGATCAAATGAGATGACAATAATTTGATTCTAACCCAGTCGCACTATATTGAAAAAATTCTTAAGAAATTCAATCAATATACTTATACACCCATGTCTACACCTTTTGATTCAAATTTGAAATTATATCCTAATACTGGAAGAGCTGTTGATCAACTTGAATACTCAAGAGTAATAGGTAGCCTAATGTATGCCATGACTTGTGCTAGACCTGATATTGCTTATGCAATGGGAAAACTTAGTAGATACACTAGTAATCCCAGTAGTGTGCATTGGCATGCTGTTAACCGAGTGCTTAGGTACTTCAGGAAAACAATAGACTATGGAATAGTCTATAATGGCTATCGGCCGATCTTTGGAAGGATTCACAGATGCTAGTTGGATAACTGACCGTGAAGATCACTCGTCCACGAGTGGTTGGATTTTTACTCTTGGAGGAGGAGTTATCTCCTGGGGTTCTAAGAAGCAAACATGCATAATAGACTCAACCATGGCGTTAGAGTTTGTAGCATTGGCTTCTTGTAGCAAAGAGGTAGAGTGGCTAAGGAATCTTTTGTTAGAGATTAAGATATGGCCAAAACCTATGCCACCAATATCTTTGTATTGTGATAGTGAAGCAACTCTGTCACGGGCCTATAGCCATGTCTATAATGGAAAGTCCATGCATATAGGACTGAGACATAGCTATGTTAGGCAGTTAATCACAGAAAGTGTGATGTAAAGTCAAGTAAAAACTTGGCTGACCCCTTAACAAAAGAACTTGCAAGGGATTTGGTGTGGAAAACATCAAAGGGGATGTGTCTTAAGCCCACTTAACATAATCACTCATAGTGGAAACTCAACTCAACGCTTGAAGAAACATCAAGTCTTGAGTTCAATTAGCCCAAGTACACCATATGTCGTGATTGCAAGCACTTAGTTTTATTTCATTTTCATCCCAAGGTTGAAGTGCTTGGTACCTGTAATGTAAAAGAAGAGAATAAGTTAGCAAACTCTTAATAAGCTTACAACTGAGTTGTTAGGGTACTGTAAATTACAGAGGTACTCTTAGTAAGCTTACCTATGTGAGTGTAAGAGGTGGTGCTGCTTCTTATGAGTCCAAGGGCTTGACTCTAGAGCGCTCATGAAACAAGATATAGACACAAGGCTAATCCACGTGTCGGTTTGTTTGAATACTTGAGGTAACCTGTACTGTGCGTGAGACATATCCGGTTAGTCATTTATCGCTTGTTCAAAGACAAGTCTACTATGTCATCTTGACTAACTTTGAGATGTCTTCACTAAGTGAATGATTCAAATTATAAAATATCTTCATCTATGCATAAGGCTGCCAAGTGAACCAAGAATCATTATCTGATATTTTGAAAATGGTGAGGGGATGTTGGGGAATTTTCAAAATGGGTTTTCAAATTTATAGTTTATTTTTGGATGTTTTCAAAACCTTCCATGTTTTTCTTTGGAAAATATGAAATAAGCTTGGGGTTTTGTCCCACATCAAAAAGAAAGAAAAACATGAAGCATTTAATAAAGTGCTACATAGAATATTCCTTTAAATATGGAATTGTGAGGTGAAAGTTAGTATGCATGCACTCACACCGCAAGAATGGTGCTTCGCACCATTCACACACGTATACTCATGCGCGCGCGCGTGCGTGGCATGGGCAATGGGCTGTGTGGCGTTTGATGGCGCACTTTGCACTTAGCACGGGCGCCATGAGGGCGCTTTTCTATTTGCATCGGACAGGTTGGAGCGATGATGTGGCATGGGTGACGTGGAATAAAGTTAGCTTCACGTGGCAGTGACGTGTTGTTCGTTGGGGGTGAGTCAACCAACCGATCAAAAGGTTGTGCGTCCGATCTAGAGTGGGTTGATCATAGCCGTTGATTGGAGATGCGCGCAATCGTATAGACGAGATGGCACCCGATCATGATCAGGTGTGATTAGTCAAGGCGTCTATTCAGTGTGAGAATGATCTACACTGTAGATCGTCGATCCCACATTCAGATTTGATCGGATGCGATCAAGGGACATAACCATTCGATCAGGTGCATCAAGGCCTATAAATAGGCTGCGAAATCAACCATTTCATTCCATTCGAAAATTCAAAATTCATTCCTGCAATTCTCTTTCTCTTCCTCTTGATTTTGAGTTTTCGATTAAGAGTTTCTTAAGCAAATTTCTGCTTTTCTTACTGGTAATCAAGTTTTGCAAATTTGATTATTAGTATCTTGTTTTCTTGATTATATCAAGAGTATTCTGATCTACTGTCGTTAGTGCAGACACTGGTAGATTTGATCTTTAGATCAGGTTTCATTGTATCCCAGAGGCAAATTTGTTGTAACCCTTCGCACACCTTTTGGTAGGTGCAAATATTGTCTTTAAGAAAGCGACTAAGTAATGTGACTTGAAGCATTAAATTTCTGTTCTACATAGACACAATCATCGCCAAATTTTGAAGACTCGAAGACCATCAACTAAAGAATTTAAGACGAATTGTTCTAACAACACATAAAGACAAACGATGACATAACATTTGTCAGTGTTTTTAACATAGATGCATTTGTCACATTCGTTTATCTTGAAACCATTAGTTAGCATAGCATGATCAAATTTCTCATGTCATTGCTTAGGAGCTTGTTTTAATCCATAGAGAGATTTTACAAGCCGACAAACTTTCTTTTTTTTGCCCTGGCACTACAACCCCTTCAAGTTGCTCCATATAGATCTCTTCATTTAGATCATCGTTTAAGAAAGCTGTCTTAACATCAATTTGATGTATTTCTAAATTATACAATGCTGCTATAGCAATAAGCATGTGGATGGATGTTATTCTTGTCACAGGACAATATGTGTCAAAATAATCTAGGCTTTCTTTTTGTTTGTAACCTTTTACCACAAGTCTTGTTTTATACATGTCTATTGAACCATCTGCTTTTATTTTCCTCTTGAATATCCATTTATACCCAATATGTTTAAAACCGGGTGGAAGATCCACCAATTCCTAACTATGATTTTGCATAATGGATTTAGTTTCACTATTAACAGCCTCTTTCCACAAAGGTACTTCAGGACCTAACATTGTTTTCTTAAAACTCTGAAGTTCATTTTGTAAGGTATGTCAGAAAATCTGAACCAATTTTTTTTTGATATTTGCGCTCTCTTACTTTGTCTTAGTTCATCATTAGTTAAAACATGTTGGTCGAGACCATTACTAGTCTCTTGTGTTTGATTGTCATTAGTCTCATAACGTTGAGTACAATCATAAGTTCTTTCCTATGAACTTAATTCATGTCCTTTTTTATTAGGAAAAACATGTTCAAAAAACACAACATTCCTTGATTTTATAATAGTGTTCACATGTATATCAGGTATTTCTGATTTATAAGTCAGAAACCGATATGCATTACTATTATGCGCATAATCAATAAACACACAATCCACTGTTTTTGGTCTTATCTTAGTCTTTTTCAGAACAAAAACTTCTACCTTTGCCAAATACCCCCACACTTTTGAGTATTTGTAAGGTGGTAGACCTTTCCTTAATTTATAAGGAGTGTTGTTAGTTTTCTTGTGAAGTATCCTGTTGAGGACATCATTTGCAGACAAAATTGCTTCCCCTCACAAGTTCTATGATAAACCTGAACTTAATAACATGGCATTCAACATTTCTTTAAGGGTTCTATTCTTCTTTTCAGCAATTCTATTTTGCTGTGGGGAATAGGGTGCTGTAGTTTGATGAATAATGCCATGTTATGCACAAAATTCATTTAAAGGTGCATCATATTCACCACTCATATCACTTCTAACCATTTTAATGGATTTATCAAGTTTATTTTCAACTTCAGTTTTGTAGAGTCTAAACATTTCCAAGGCTTCATCTTTACTTTTAAGTAAATATATATATATATATAACAATATTTTGTGCAATCATCGATAAATGTTATGAAATACTTTTTGCCTCCTTTAGTTTTAACAAATTTAAGATCATACACATCAGTTTGAATTAATTCTAGAGGTTTGGTTTTTTTTTTCAACCGATTTAAATGGAGCCTTAGTTAGTTTTGTTTCTACACGTATCTCCCATTTGTGATTATGATCAATTTCAAATTTTGGTATATAATCCAAACCAATTAGTCTACGCAAAGCATCAAAATTCACACGTCCTAATCTACCATGCCATAAATTTGACTCAATAATATAAGCAAAAATGTGTTACTTTTATTCATAATAGATTTTGGTACAACAGTCAATACATTTAACTTGAAGAGACTATCACTCATGTATCCCTTACCCACATACATACCATTCTTTGTTAATACAAATTTATCAGATTCAAATACAAGTCTAAAACTATTTTTACATAACAAAGAACAAGAAACTAAATTCTTCTGGATGTTCGGTACATGCAGCACTTTGTTAAGGGTAAGTTCCTTCCCCGATGTCATCTTCAAAATAAATTTCCATTGTCCAGCCACAACAGAAGTAGATGAATTTCCCATGAATAGTGTAGCTCGACTTTTTCGCGCCCCCTTTCGGACGCTCGAAAAAAGCCCTACAGTTCGAACTCCTACGGTTCTAAATCTAATCTCACAAGTGCAACGTGAAATTGATAAACACCAAAAAGTCTAAATTCGACAAATCGTTTAGAAAATTAATTTTGAATCAAAAATGCCAAAATTGGACTACTTTGCCAGATACAGAGTCACCACCTAAATATTTTGTTTTGGGAAAATTTAGGAAACCCATGACTCGTGCCAAAGGCCACGTGTCCGTTATCACCAAAGTTGCCTCGGCTCGGGAATTTAGGTACGAGAGGGGAAGGTCATGAATTGAGCACCCCTGTTCGCTCGATCAAAGATCGGCCTTTACTAATCATAATATAAATTTATGTACATTATATGCTTTTATTCCGGTTTATTAGGCTAGCATTTACTATGTGATACTGTGGACGCGCCGCAAAAATGGCACGGGATTCTGTTTTGTCCATTGGGCTTGCTACAGTTCGGACTCAAATGCCATGGTTCTGAATCTAATCTCACAATGTGCAATGTGAGACCGATAAATCACCAAAGAGTCCAAATCCGGCAAATCGTTTTGAAAAACTGATTTTTATAAAGAAGTGCCAAACATGAACTGTTTTGCCAGATACAGAGTCGCCACATAAATATTTTATTTTAGGAGAATTTAGGAAACCCTGACTCGTGCCTAAGGCCACGTGTTTGTCATCACCAAAGTTGCCTCGGCTCGGAAACTTGGTGTAGACACCCCATTTTTGACCGACCTTAAGACTCAGACGTCACCGATTGAGCGCTCGGTGATGTTGCATATTGTGCTCGTTCAGAAGTCTCAGAGTCGCGGCCGTGCGCCTTGCCTCCGGACTTCTGAACTCTCTTCTGTACCTTGTCTCGGTTTGCGAACCGGGCTCGATTTTCTCTGTTTTCTTTCTGAGGAGGGAGAGGTCCGTAGACTATCTCTCGATGGTGTAGGCTACATTTCGTGGCCGTGAGGCCATTTTGCCCATTCGGAGCAGGTTCGGTTTGGCCCGTCAGGCCGTATGCCTCGGTTCGGGACCACCCAACCATCTCCGATTCCTCCGGTTTTTTCCATGCATCTCATTTACTCCCTTTCGAGGGACACTGGGGTCTTAGATACCCACTTCGCAGCCAAACACCACTTCGATTGCTTAACGGGATTTAAGGACCCCTGCGTGTTTTGGTCCCCGAGCATTCGTTTTGCATCGGTTTTTGTTCATTTTTGACAGGTACCTCTGTTTTATCATAAGGAAGGTCACTGGAGGGTGGGAGGACAGTAATTGTCTCAAAAAACCAATTATGCTCCTCTGGCGTCTCCCGGCGCCCGTTTTTCTCACTTCCGGGCTAATATTGAACACCCTAGGGCCATTTTCTTCAAGCCAGAACCACATATTTGTGTTGTACACACATGGGAGGACCCTAAAAAATGGTGCTCGGCCAGTAATTCTTCTTTTCATTTTTGGACCTCTCCTAGAGGTGGCTTGTTGTCTCTCGCCTTGAGTTGCCAAATTCCAACCACAGAGCCTTGTTGTACACATATGGGAGGACACCACCCTTTGGTGCTCGGCCAGCAATTCCAAACTTCTATTTTTGCCCCTGGCCGGCCGGCCATGGGGGGTAGCCGGCCGGCCACCTCCAGTAAAAGTGCCTAGCCGGCCATGTTCCTTGAAACTTGTGCCATACAGCCATACAGCTGTTTCCTCCAGAAAAGATCTGTATCTGGGGGATATTTTGGAGGGGAACACTTGGGTGCATTTCCCTCCACCTTTACACCCCTCTTTTTGCCCATATAAGGGACCTCCCAGCTCTGTCCCAAGGGTTAGAAAAATTTCCCTCAAGCATACATACACATCTCCATCTTTATCTCTCTCATTTTTCCTAAGTTTGGTGCCATCTCTTCATCAACTTCAAGCACCACTACCACCACTCCATTTCCAACAGCAAGGAGAGCTTTCTCAGAGGCTTAGAAGCAACTTTCCTCAAGCCAAAAAGTAGAAAAAAAGAGGTCTTCAAGGGTAAGTCTCAAATTCCCTCTTTTGTAGCACTTTCTTGCCTCATTTCTTAAGCCTACTTGCTTACTGTTTTGGGCTCCGACTAGAACTGAAAGGGGCCTTGTTTTGAGCCATTATTCATGTTTGTTCAAGGGCTCAACCCTGTTTGAGCCCTCCATCTTGCACTTGTTTCAATATCCTCTTACATGCCATTATTTTGCATTGAATATTTGGCCTATGTGTGATCTGATTTGGAGCATCTCATGAACTGATATTGTGCTTATTTTGAGCCCCTCTTCAACATTGAAGAAGGGCTCAACCTTGTTTTCATGCTCCATATGCCGCTTGCTTTGAATCCATGTTTTGCCCTTGTTTTTGCATGCTTCATCTAGCTTGTGAGTGATCTGTTTTCGAGAATAATATAAACTGTGAGTGGGCCTATTTTGAGCCCCTCTTCAACATTGAAGAAGGGCTCAACCCTGTTTGGCCTCTCTATCATGCACTTGCTTCATAATTTTTCATATTTACCGTAAACTTGCATGATTTGTTTAACCTACATGTGGTTTGTTTTGGAGCATGCCTTAAACTGTGATTGAGCTTATTTTGTGTCCCTCTACAACATTGTAGAAGGGATCAACCTTGTTGGGGGTCTTCTTATTATACTTGCCATTATATCCCTCTTTGACCTCCATTTTGCATGCCTTTTTAGGCCTACCTAGCTTCTGTTTCCGGCCATGAGCAGTAATGAAAATAGTTTTAAAATGACCCACTCTTCATGTTTTGTTAAGGGTCTTAGGCTGTTTGGTGAATGCTTGGCATATCTCATGTTTTGGCCCTTGTTGGCTTCATTCTTGCATGACATTTTTAGCATGTTTGCATACTGAGTTGGGGGATGTCATCTACTGTAAATGTTCATATTTTTGGTCCCTCTTCAGTGTTATAGAACTGTATTTTTCAGTTTGAGCATCGCATACATCACTTGCTTCAATACCCCTCTCTTGGCCCCCATTTTTGCATGCCATTGTTGTCCTATCTATGCTCACTATTTCGCCATGTTTTGTATTGTAAAAAATGCTATTTTGGGGCTGCCTTGCTACTGTTTTGCATGCCATGTACCAATTATGCATATTTAGTATGGTTGTAGGCCATTTCGGGTGCTTAATATCGCATTTCGGGACCGTTTTGTGCATTTGGTGTCATTTCTCCACCTTTCGGGACTGTTTTGCATCATTTGTGAGTGCTGAAAATCCATTGGCATGTTTGCATACCATTCCCTATATCATTTCATGTTTTAATACGTCGCCTCGGTTTGCGTGCCCGAGTGCGCGCACTTCGAGGCACTTCATTTTTCATCTCTCGGCCTCTTATGTGAGTGTGGCTGAGGCTCTCTTGTGTTAGTGTAAGTCCAATTTGTATTGCGTATGCCATTTCATGCCTTAGGATCATTTCTTCGGTTTGCGTGCCCGCATGCACGCATTTTGAGGTATCTCATTTGCATAGCATTATGTGTGTTAGGATTGCATGTCATGCATATTGCATCATGTTCGGGATAGGAGTTAGCAGAACGAAGCAGCGCGTTCATACTCGAGTGACGGAGCGGGTCTCAATTCCCAAGTCACCGCTAACTCCGGATTATCCATGATGGAGTTAGGTTTTGTTGTAGCATTCATCTGCATTCATCCTATATTGAGTTGTGCAATTCGACTCCTCGGCCATCATGCATCGAGATACGTGATTGGTGGCACGAGGATTGAGGCATGCATATATTTGTGAAATACATTGCTATGCCCCTTTCCTGCTCTCTGTTGCAGCAAAATAAAGAATCAGCAATTTTTCGGGACTTGGCACGCATTTCAAGAAAAAGTGCAAACAGAGGCTAATCGGGGCATCGTTGGGGATTTCAGCCAAAACGATTAACATGCATCATTCATCGAAATCGAGCCCACAGCTTGCATGCCGATTCTGATTTTTTCTTATTTAAATTGATTATTAATTAGGAATTTGTATTTATTATTTGGACTGTATATTTATTTCGGACTGTACTATTCTTTTATTTCGGACTGTATTATTATTTATTCGGACCCTCTGCGCGAGGGCATAATTGTAATAAGTGTGTGTGAGTGTGATGTATGTCTTCCAACCCCTACTTCTTTCTCCCTTTTATTTACCCGCTTATGATGGTTAGATTAGGGCATATTTCAATTAGCATACAGTATGACAGCATGTTTGCATCATTCATCTGTTTTGCACGCACCGGGCTTGGCTCATCATACAAACTGCATTTGTATTTCAATTCCGAATTGAGTACGTGATAATTGTAGCATTTCATATGCTATGTTTAGAATAGCCGAGCCTGCTATAATTTGCATCTTTGCATGTGTTGCATTAGGCAATTCTGTATATTTAGGATCATGCATGATTTCTAATCGGTCTTTTGTTTTGGCTTGGAGTACTCGGTAAGTTTTATGCTTTAGCATCCTTGCATGCGTGTGAGTGTTGCCATGAATAGCATGCTTACCATGAGGCTAAATGCTTATGTAACATAACTGCCTTGAATGCCTGTGGGTGGAGGTTGAGTTACTTGAATTGGGACAATTCATCAAATGTTTGTTTTAAGCCCACTAGATAGTGGCAAAACCATTGTTTTCTAAGCCCACCTGAGGGTGGCAAATTCACGTCTTAGCCTACCTGCGGGTAGCACCATCAAACCATTTTCAAACAAACAAACATGAAGTGTTTTGTTCCAATTCAGGCGACCCAGTCTATACTTGTATCTTTGTCGCATCACATAGTAACCTAGGCTAATAATCGAATAAGAACTCACAATGTTTTCAAAAAGATATCATGGTTAGTAGAGGCGGTCTTTGGCCGGGCGAAGGGTGCTCACGAAATGACCTTCCCCAATCGTACCCAAGTTCCCGAGCCGAGGCAACTTTGGTGATGACGGACACGTGGCCTTTGGCATCGAGTCAGGGTTTCCTAAATTTCTCATTTTAAAATATTTAGGTGGCGACTCTGTATCTGGCGAAGCAGTCCATGTTTGACACTTCTTTCAAAAAATCTGTTTTCAAAAACGATTTGCCGGATTTGGACTATTCGGTTCAAGATTAAGAACCGTGACATTTGAGTCCTTCGAACTGTAGTGACCCAATATCGAACTAGAACGGGGGGGACTCGCACTTCCTTCCCTCGGGATGCGTTCGGGGACGTCTACACTTGGGTACAATTGAGGAAGGTCATTTAATGAGCACCCCCGCTCGCCCGATCAAAGATCGGCCTGTACTAAGCATGATATTTTGTTTTTGAAAACATATGTGTTCTTATTTCGATTAATTAGCTAATCTTACTATGTGATGCGCACAGCAAACAAGTATAGACTAGATCACCTAATTTGGAACAAAACATTACATATTCATTTGAAAACGGTTTGAAGTTTGCTACTCGCAAGTAGGCTAAAATACGGATTTCAATGAATTGTTCCAATTCAAGTAATCCAACCTTCACCCACAGGCATTCAAGCAGTTAATTAACTAAGCAGTTAGCCTCATGGTAAGCATGCTTTCATGGCAACATTAACACACATGTGATATGCTAAAGTGTAAACACTCACAGTGTACTTCGAGCCAAAACAAAGAACTAGTTACAAATCAATGTATGATCCTAGTTCATGTTAAGATGGCTAATGCAACACATGCGAAAATGCAACTAAAATATGCTCGGCTACCTAAGATGGCATATGAAATGCAACTTGATACATGTATTCAAATTGGAATTGAAATACAATGCAGTTAGTTTGATACACTGAGTCTGGTGCATGCAATACAGATAAATGATGCAAACATGCGAGCATAAGGTATGCTAAGTGACATATGCCCTAAAACTAACCATCGTAAGCGGTTAAGTAAAAGGGAGAAAGAAATGGAGGTTGGAAGACATGCATCACACACATGCACGCTTATTATAATAATGCGCCCTCTCGAAAGAGGGACCAAGTAAGAAGCTAATTAGCTAATCTAAGCTAATTAAACTAATTATTACACAACAAATTAATTAACTAATCCTAATTAACTAATTATTACAAAACAGGTTGAATGGCTAACGCATTAACTAATTAAAGTACAAACCAAAGCAAAAGCAAGCTATCTAAGCATGGCAGCTAAGGAAAGCAGTAAATCAGGAGCCTCAGAGGGAAAGGAATGCATGCAAGCCCGGTCGCCTCGTTCGGAAATCCAATGCGATGCCCCGATTTGTCTCTGTTTTCATTTGTCCTCAGAACTCTGCACCAAGCTCCAGACAGATGAAACTCCACCTAGGGAAACCTGTGGGAGGGTGGCCGACCATTTTTGATCTCTCCAAACACCTGCCAACCATTTTTGGTTGTTGAAAAACCAGAAAAGTGGTCGGCCAACTAGTTTTTTTGGCTGGCCGGCCAGTTGTTGCTGCTGAACTGCAATTTGCTGCAACAGAGAGCAAGAAAGGGCATGGCAATGTATTTGCAAGATATGTGTGCACAACCACCCTCCCTATCATGTCATGAACTCAAGGGGGTGTGGTTCTTGACCCTCGGGCCACCAATCGTGCATTTCAATGCATGATGGCCGAAAGGCGAAGTTGCACAATTCGATATGAAATGAATGCACAGGTAAACACATAAGGCCTAAAACTCTATCATGCTTGATCAAGAGCGTCGACGATCGGGAATTAAGGCACGTTTCACCACTTTAAGTATGAAATAGCCCTCGTTTCCCGTGTTTGGACTAACACCTATTCCCAAACACATGCAACAAGAAACATGGCAAACATGTAATGCAACTACATGACATACACAATGCAAGGGACAAGCATGCAACAATATGCAATGCAACATGATCAAACTACCAATGCAAATGGCATGCAAACAATGCTAACACATGCAAGCACAATGCAATGCCACAAGGGCAACTTGGCAATGTTAGGAATATGCATACTTAATGTGAAGAAACAACTTGGCATACATAATGCTATGAATTACATGGCATACACAATGCATAATGTAAGATGGCCTACTCAATGCAATGAAACAATATAGCATACTCAATGCAATATAAATGGCATACACAATGCGAATCAAGAGCATGGCATACGCAATGCAAACAACAACAAAACATGGATGATGCGATGTGACATGGCATACACAATGCTCAATGGGCTTAAACCGAATGTGGGTAGACCTCAGCCACGCCAAAACAGAGGCCATTGGTGATAAAATAAAGGCACAAAATACAAAGCATGCATGCACAATACATTGGCCAACCAAGTAGGCCTAAGAGCACAACTCTCGAGAGGGCTCAAGAAGTGATAAATGCAGAAGTGTAACAACACTAAATGCACTGAATTGAGGTAAGAAATGATGCCAAATCATTCAAACAACACAAGTATGGCATGCTAGGGTCCTTAAAGTATGAAGCTAGTAAAGAGGACTACAAAGAAGGCATGCAATACATGGCACAAATGCATGAACTAAGCATGGACATAGTTCAAGTAGGTCAAAATAAGGACCTGAACATGCTGAGATGAGGGTTCAAAAGCCTAGGCATGCAAGCATATGAGCTAAGGCATAAACTAGGCAACGATGCATAACATTCAAAGGCACTTAAAGCATGATTGAGGTAGGAATATGGCAATGCTAAATGCTCTGAAATGTCATGTTAGGTGATGCCAAATCATGTACACAACATAAATGAAGCATGCAATGGTGCTCAAAACTTGAAGCAAGCAAGAGCATTTGTACTACAAGTATACAAAACAAGAAGCATGTGACCAAGGCAACCCAAAACAAGCCTAGAATATGTCAAAATGAGTCTAAAGCATGCATGGAATGAAGCCAAAACAAGCTAGCATGGTGAGCATGAGGCATGGTACATACAAGGCAAATAAGGTGGGTTACACTACATCTATTAAGACCAAGCATGGGATGACTCGACCAATAAAAATCAGAGTTACATCATGGCAAAATAACCCCAAATAAACACTAAAATGATGAAGTATGAAGGCATACGCAATGACTCATGTTAAGGCATAAAGGGGCAAACCTTCCAACGCATTGAATGAGTGACAAATGTGAATGCATGGTCATGAAACATGGACTGAAATCACATAATAAATGATGTCAAATAATTAAAATAGTCCAAGTAATGCATACTAGTGGACTTGATGCACAAAGCTAACAATCTAGAATGAACCAAGGCTATACAAAGCAAGTCATGTATGACCAAAACAACTAAAATCAAACCTTAAATATGGTAAAACATGAACAAAATCTTCTTTAAGTTAAGCCAAAAGCATGCTAAAAAGACATGTTAAAGCATGATGCATGTTAGGTTACTTCATGGACATGCATTACCAGTGCATGGAGCATGCAAGGGCCAACCAAACCAAACCAAAACAGAGTCATGACATGGCAAAACATCACCACAAACATGCTGAAATGGAAAGAAAACAAGCTAGAATGACATGCTACTTTATGAAGCATACAAAGCTAGTTTGTGTGATTTACACTGCAAGTGTATTAACCATGCATGGAGTGACCAAACCAAGCAAAAGCAGTGGTATGCCTCAGCAAAATAACCACAAATACTAGCTAAGATATGGCCAACAAAAGCTTAACAAAAATGCTCAAACATGAGGCATATGAAGCAAGTAAACAAAATATAAGGAGAGGGGACCCTCTCCTATTTAAGACACCAAAACTACCTTTCCACCACTGAAAATCCTCTGGATTTCAGTGGTAGAAAGGTCATGCAAAGGCTTCAACAAGAGCCTAAAGGGATGGCTCAAAATAAGGCCTAACAAAGCCTAAGAGGGGGTAAATCACTCCAAATGAAAAAGTGACCTTAAACAACTATTTTAAGCATGCAAAAACAGAACTTTTTTCAGTTAAGAGCTAAGCTTAAAAACGTATGCAAGAAGGGCTAAAAGCTTAAGCAAGAATGGGGGATTTAAGGGCTAAAGACTCACCCTTGAAGAACCACTTCAAGGCTGCAACTCCAGAACACTTTTTGAACCAAAACCAATCCAAGAACTTCAAAAACAACCTCAAGGGACCTTAGCTCCAAGAGTATGGTATTTGAGTGTTAAAGTATGACAAAACTACACTTTTGAACACAAAACAAGAGCAAAATGAAGAAGTATAGATATAGATTATATGTATCACTCAAGCTCCAATTTCCTAAACCTAGAGGAGGGAGGAGGAGCCTCCCTCTTATAGAAACTAAAAGGCAAAGCTTCTTGGAGAAGCTAAGCCTCAAACAAATCCCTCCATACACTTGTATGGAGGATAGCTCTAAAGCCCTCTAGCTGTGCCAGTTGGCGGAAAATATTTCTAAAAAGGTGCCAAAAAGTAGTCGACCACTTGAAATGGTCGGCCTGTCACTTGAAGTGGTCGGCCAACCACTTCAAGTGGTCTTCCAGAGCAACAACTAGTCGGCTATAGGTGGGAGAGGTCTAGAGCATGAAAGAAGACTAGTGGTGTGGTGGCCGACTAGAAAATGTGGCCCAAAGACCAAGCAAGCCAATTATCCGACCAGAAAACTGGCTGGCAAAAGGAAAAGTGGTCTCCAAGGAGAAAAAGTGGTCTCCCACCCTTATAACACCTTCCAAACAAGGAAAATAAGGTTTGTACAAAAAACAAACCAAAACGGATGCAAAACGAGAGATCGGGAGGTAAAGCACATGGCCAAAAGCCCCGAAAACTAGCTGGCGAGCACCAAAAGTAGTATGCAACCACAAAAGTGGTCTCCCGGACCACAGTGTTCCTCTAGGCAGAGGCAACAAGGTGTGGTTCAAAAACCATGCCAAACGGAGAACGTTAAGCGGTTCCGAGACAAGGCGCACGACCAAAGGCTCCAAAAACTGGAAACTAGTCTCCAAACGGGAAAAGTGGCCTACGACCACGAAAAGTGGTCTACGACCACAAAGAGATGGTCTACAAGTCCACTCCCTCCCTCCGAGAAGAGAAACAAGATTCAGTCCACAAACCGAGCCGAAGCACAAAAGAGTTCAGAGGCCCGAAGGCAAGGCTCTCAGCCAAAACTCCGAAACCTCTAAACGAGCACAACATGCACCATCACCAAGTGCTCAATCGATGATGTCTGAGTCTTAAGGTCGATCAAAAATGGGGTGTCTACAGATACGCACAAGCAAGTATAAACTAGTTTACCCGAATTGGAATAATTCAATTTCATGTTTGTTTTTCGAAAAGGGTTTGATTTTGCCACTTAATAAAGTGGGCTTAAACGTACATTCATTGAATCGTTCTAATTCAAACAACAAGCATTCATCCACAGGCATTTAAACAATTTATCAATTAAGCATTTAGACTCATGGCAAGCATGCTAGACATGGCAATCACTCTCACTCATGCAAGTATGCTAAAGTACTAAAAACTCACCTAGTACTCTAAGCTAAGAAAAACAAAGTTAGAAAAAATGCATGATTCCTAAACTTATGCCAAATGACTAATGCAACACATGTGATAATGCAACTAAGATAGGCTCGGCTACTTAGCATTTTATTTGCAACAATTTGAGAGCATGCATTTTAAACATGTATTCATCGATGTATTAAAACGACAATACAGTTTGAATGATGCGTCGAGCCTCAATACATGCAATACAAAATGAATGGATGTAAACATAAGGTATACTAATTAAAATGTGATGCTCCTAAACTAACCATCGAAAGCGGTTAAGTAAAAGGGAGAAAGACGTGGAGTTGGAAGACATACACATTATTACATTACGTTCTCATGAAGAATAGTCTAAATAAATAAAGCTAAGCTAACTAGCAACTAATTAAAGCTAAGCTAATTAAGTTAACTATTACAAAGCTGAATGAAACAAATAGCTAAACTAATTAACTAATTATTACAACATTTTGAATTTAACTAACTAGTAAGTTAATTAAATTACACAAATGCAAGTAAGCTAAGTAATTAAAGTATTTAACTACTCTATCACTACTCTGCCTCGGGAAATGGAAGATGTGCATGCGCATGCTCGGATATCACCCGAAAAGGCCTCCGTTTGGCTCCCGAAAGCCTCTGTTTGCAGAGTTGAACATTTCCAGAACCATTTTGTTCCACCTTACCAACACTCTACTGAGGTTTGCATCAGTGGCCAACCAGCCACTAGTAAAGACTACCGGCCATCAATGGTGCTCTGCTGGCCACCTGTCGGCCACTGATACGCAGGTCCATCTTGCTGTAACAGAGGACAAACAGAGCAAAAAAAGGGTATTCTCACAGATTGTTTGCATAACTCACCCATCTTTTTCATGGGCAAATCCAAGGAGTAGTGAACTTAAGCCACAAACCACCAACTCAAGCAATTTCATTGCATAATGGCTTATTATTCAAGATGTGCAAGCTCAATAAATGCAAAACAAGACACACAAAACCAACACCCTATCATGCATGATTAAGGGCAATGGAGACCTAGGAAAGTTGACACATTTCATCACTTTGAGTATGAAATGTCCCAAATTTCCTTGTGTTCAATTAACGTCCGATTGAACACAACAAGTTATTATCTTGTTCACTTTTAGTCCCAAATTTTAGTTACTCATTTACTTTACTAACCATCATTTAATCCAATTAAGTCCAAAAGACGAGTTAAAGTCCTCTAATGGAAAAAAGGCTCAAAACACAAGTTGCTTTGGGTATAAAAGAAGTATCATACCATTGGTAATGAACCCCCTAAGAGATTAAACCATTAAGTATGAAACCTCAATTTCACACTTATACAAACAAGTAACTTGAAACCACTTTCAAGCAAAATTAAAAGCCAAGAAAAGAGGGAGGTTGCAGCGATTTTACTTGCTGAAATTAAGTGTGAAAAGCACAAAATAAGTACTATCAACTCAAACAAGTGGTGTCTAATGGCCTAAAACACCAAACTTGTGAGGACTATTACACTACAAGCATGCAAAACAAGACTCAAATGACTTAACCAACCCAAAACAGAGTTAAAATAGTCTAAATCAGAGGCTAAGGCATGTTGGAATTAAGCTACAACAAGTTAGAAAAATAAGCTAACACATGGCACCAACTAGGCTAGCAAACAAGACAAAAAGAATGGAGGCTAACCCCTCCAAATTTGGACTTCAAAACATGATTTTCACCATTGCAAAAGCTCTGAAAATTAGTATTTAAAATCTTGAAAAAAGATAATTTGAAAGTGGGAAACACAAGTGGAAAAGCTTTACAAACAAGGTACAAAGACATGTGAGCCACCCCCTACCTTAAAATGGCCTCTAACCACAAATTTCATCCCACAAAGACAGAGTTTTTTATAGCTCAAAAACAACCCAAAAATAGTGGGAAAAAGATAGAAAAACAAGTATGCAAAGTAAGCTAATAAAGCAAATATTATACCTCTTGAAGAGAAGAGTGATTCTAGGCAATAATTCAAGCCAAAACCAACTTCAAGAGCTCCAAGAAGGCCTCAAGGAACCTCAGCTCAAAGGTGGTCAACTTTGGTTAAGGAAGTGTAGGCAAGAGTGCAATGTAACGAGGCAAAAGTGTAGAGAATTTGTAGAGAGAGAGAGAAAAATTTTTGAGTTCAAAATTTTCTAACCTTTCTACAAGGAAGAGGAGGTCTCTATATATAGAAAACATGAAATTTCTACAAAGAGATCCAGCCCTCCACGTGTGGACAGATCCATGCATCTGTGCAACCACCTGGCACAACTGGTATAAAATATCTGCAGAAAACACTAGTGGTCGGCAAGCGACATTAGTGGTTAGCAAACCAAAAGTGATAGCCGGCAAGCCACCAGAGGTTGTAGGGTGGAAAGATCAAGGCCTTGTCCAAAAATAAGACAAAATGAATACAGGGTTTGAAAGGCTCAAAGTTGTAGCGTTCCACTAAGGACTTCGAGCACTCGGCAAGCAAACAGACTCATCATCGAGTGTACCTACAAGGACATCCAAGTCATAAGGGCCGTAAAAAATAGGGTGTCTACAAATAGTAGTTCACCATTTGCAGCCTCGTTATAAGTAGTGAACATCTTTTTATCCACGCAAATGTGTCGAGTTGCCCTAGTGTCAACCCATAACTCTTTGGGATTTCAAACCAAATTAGCCTCAGACACCATAGCAGATAGATTGATATCATTTACCCCATTAGAGATGTAACCGACTTCTGTCACATTGGCTTGATTAGTGGTCCTTTTGTTTATACTTCCGCAATCCTTTTTAGGGCGTCGACAATTAGAGGCACGACGTCTAGTCTTGCCACAGTTATAGCATTTTCCTTTGAACTTTGTATTGCTATTATTGTCGCCTTGTTTAGGACCATCTCGAGCAAACTTCCTTTTCTTGTTATGTGGTTTGGGCACTTGTTCCACTATATTAGCGTTGGACTCAATGGAATTTTTACCATTTCTCTTTTTAGCCTTACAGTTATCTTCCTCAATTTTCAGTCTCACAATAAGTTCATCCGTGGTCATCTCTTTGCGTTTATATTTTAAATGATTTTTGAAATCTTTCTAAGCAGATGGTAATTTTTCTATTAATGTAGCGACTTGAAAAGACTCACTAAAAGACATACCTTCACCATGAATATCATGCAAAATTAATTAAAAACTTTGAACTTGAGAAATTACCGTTTGGGTGTCTACCATAACAAAACCTAAAAATTTACCGATAATAAATTTCTTTGTGCCAGCATCCTATGTCTTGTATTTTTTCTCCAAAGAATTCCACGATTCTTTTGTTGTTTTCAGATGACTGTAAACATTATACAGCATGTTGTCTAGGCCATTGAGGATGTAATTTCTATATAGAAAACCAGAATCTTTCCAGGCGTCCACAGCGGCAACAATTTGCTGATCAATTTCACCATCTTTTAATACTGGAGACTCTTCATGGAGAAACTAGGAAAGATTAAGAGTTGTAAGATAGAACAAAATTTTTTACTACCATCTTTTAAACTCGGTGCCATTAAATTTTTTCGATTTTTATCCATGATTTGTTGGAACTTGAACATGGTTTTGGGTAAGGACCGAAGTTGTTGTTACAATCGAATTTGGAATACTACTTTCAATTGCAGAAGCCATAATATCTTATTACAAAAATTAGAAAGGCCAAAACCAAAACACAAATTAATTTTCTAATTACTAAAATCAGAAAATAAGTTATAACACAAAATAATTTTACTTTTCGAGTTACTAAAACTAGAAAAATAAAACATAAAACAATAATTTTCTACTTACAAAAACCAAAAAATTATTTTATTGGATTCAAATAAAACAAGTTTATAAAACGAATTTATTAATACAATGAGGACTTATTAAAGAAAACAGGTCAGTCTTAAGATTGTTAGACAGTCTTCACTATATTAATTAAATTTCTATTTGTGTGCTCAACAACAAAAAGAACACACAAAAAAAAAAAAAAAAAAAAATTAAAAGAACGATTTTCGAAAATCTGTTTAATTACAGAAACCAAAAGAAAATTGGAAATAGAGTAGAAGGAAGGAAACAAAATAAGAACAGGAAAATGCTTACTGAAAATATTTTCTGAAGATGATCAAGTCCAGTGTTTTATGTTGTCTCCTTAAGATAGATTCGTCCTCTCTAGGGTGGTCATAGATTATGTATCTCCCAGGATGAAATGATCTACAACGAGCAATAGCAGCACTACCAACTGTTCTCACAAAAAATAATAATGCAACAAAATGCAGAGAGCAATAGCAGAAGCAAGAACGAAAATAATTGAGTGCAAAATCCAAATGAGGGACTGACTATTTAGAGGAGAACTGGTGGCTTTTCAGAACAGGTTTCAATAGGTAAAAACTTGCTCAGGACAGTGTTGAACAAGTAAAAACCTGTTCAAGTTGAAATTTGAACAGATAACAAACCTGTTCGGTTGGAAGAAAATCTGGATAGGTGTGTTGGACCAAATTGCCAACGTTTCAATATGTTGGGGTCAATTCAGAATTAAGTTTGAATTTTAAACCAAAATTCAAATTCCTAAATGGTAAGAATTTAATTTTAGAAAAAATAAAATTTGAATATTTTAGTCCAAAAAGATAAAAGTATTGGGCCGGACAAGCCTAATCTCACACCATGCACTCGCGCCCAAACGGATGGTGGCGCGCGTGCGTGTGTTTGTTTTTGGTCCAATGGGTCTAGCCCACTTTGCCCATAACCTCACCCTTCCACAAAACTTGGGTATATCTTTTTTAGATCTATATTTTAATTATTATCTTCTTTATTTTTGTGTGGTTTCTATTTGTTTTTTTTTTTTCAATTTATTTTAGATGGAGTTGTGGATTTCTATTTTTTTTTTAATTTAATTTATTTGTGATTCTATTTGTTTTTAATTATTATTATTTAGGTAAGTTATGATGCGAGTTAAATATGTAATAGATATATGAGTTTTATTGATTTACAGTATGATAATAGAAGATATTTTCAAATCAGATTTGTTTAGATAGACTTTATAGATTTTTGAAATTTAAAATTGGATATTGAGAGGCAAAAGAAATATTTTAACTGAATAAATGAAAATCAAATTTATTAATTTTATCTGTTTGTATATCTGATTTTTTTTTTTGTGTGGTTATGTTATAATATAATATATAAGATATATATGGATACCCACAACTTTCATGAAAAATATTATCTAATTTTTTGGAGAGAAAAAGAATACAAGTTTTAATATTTTTTTCTTGAAAATTGGTGAGAGATGTTATGATGGAGGGATTATGAAATATTTTTATTATCTTCCCTTTTTTTCTTATATAATATAGATATAGAGAGATATAGATATATATATATATACTTGTTTTAGATATTTTTTTAATATACAAATTATTTTTTAAAGATTTTTTATAAAAATAATTTAACAATCTTATAATATATGGGAGAAGTTAAAAAGGGGTGCTGCAATAACTATGAAAGAAGTCAAAAAAAACTTGTGAGTCGGGAGAAGTCAATAAATACTGAGGTTATTATTATTTTTTTAATCAAAAAATTAAAAAATTAAGATTAAGATATTGAATGTCCCACAAGGTTTGCAGGTTAAAAACTTCATTTTCCTTATATAATATATAGATATAGATAAGTAAATAATTTTTTTATATTCTCTACAAGTAAATATTAGCTTTGTTCTCTATGAATGTATAGCTCTCTATCTTTGGTTAAAAACAAAAAACAAAAAAAATAATAAAAAAAACAAAAAAAAAAAAGTTGTCAAAACTGTGCAATCCGTAGCTCCAGCTGCCCCGTTGTGAAGCTTGCATATAAATATTGTACAGTACAATCGTCTTTGAATAAGAAACATAATTTATCCCTTCCAAATTAATCTTTTATCTTTAAGGAGATGGTAATGGCGATTGTGTGGTGACAAATCGAGAGTGCACTGGGGAGGTGGTATTAGAGGTGTTTGTGTGGTAGAGCGAGAGGTAATAGGTCTGCAGAGGAAGTGATGATAATATTAGTAAAGACTATTTTGTTAAGTTAGAAAGATAATTCATACTTGATCAATTCACTTTCTATCACTAATTGATCAAAATGTTGCCATTATAAAATGTAAAAGGTATGAACATTAAGGATTTGTTTGGGATGACCTAAATAAATGTATTTTTTGTTTTTTATAAAAAGATATGTAGAAAAGTAGAGAAGTGATATGATAAAAAAAAGATAAAAAAAAAATTATTTTGTGTATGCCAAACTTGACCTAATATATTTTGTCGGCAGAAACGAAGGTAAATGCGAACTAAAATTCACAATTGTCAAAAGTTTCCTTTGGCACGGCTTCGAAATATTTTCTTTTTTAATCTTTTGTCAACGCAATCGAATCCTAAATTTCAGAAGCACAGGAATAGCTCAACTACTCTAATTACTAATTAGGCCACACCCACGTGCGGATGGTTCTTCATATTCCAAAGTTGAAACACGTTTCACACCTCTGGTTTAGGCTTGGTTTAAAAAAAAAAAAAATAAATAAAAAATCTCTATTTTATTTAAGTCATATTATCTTATTTAAATCGCATCATCTTTTTAATACATCACTTTAAACCCAAACCCAAACTCAAACCCAACTCATATTTCATAAAAAATAAAAAAGTACACTTATGTAGATCATCCCAAACAATTAAATATAGTGAAGGTATTAATAATTTCATCAAATTAGTGTGGTATGCACTATCCAATTGAATTAGTAGGATAAATTATCTATTTATCCATTTTTTGATTTGAATTGGATAAGAAAACATATCAATGATTATAACTATATTTATCTTCTTTTCCAATCTTACCCTCCATCATTGTTTCTTCACAATCTTTACTTTATCAAAATTTCTTCATAAACTTGGTTTTGAAAAAAAATATTAATAAATAAATAAAAGCAAAATAAAAAGGCCATGTTTGGTTTGTTTTTTAATTATTTTTAAATATATATATATATATATAAAATAATTTGATAAAATAAATATCAAAAAATATTTTTAAATTTTAAAAAATTATTTTTAGCCTTCTAAAATATAAAATTATATAAAAATAATAAGTCTTTTAATTTTTAGTCAAGGATAAAAGAGTCTTCTTATTTTATTTTCCAGCTCAGGATATATAATCTCACCCTTACCCCATTATTAATAATCTTACAAATTTGTTGGATTAATTATCTATTAGATTAATAATTCTGAAACAAAATTTCAAAACAAGCCTAGAATTATTGGGTCCATGGATTAATAATTTCAATCTCATGTTCTAATCCCGTCAATCAAACATGATCTAAATGTTTTATTTTAAATTTTGTTGATTAAAATAATATAACTCAAGAGATAACATAACAAATATTTCAATATAAGAGTCTCTCTATCAAATTATTTTAGAATTTTGTTGTATTTTCACTTAAAAGTATTTAGCTATACATCTTTTTAATTACATTGTCTAACAAACTCTCTATTATTTTTCTATATTATTTTTATAAACTTTAATTTAGAATTATTTTTTAGAAACTCAATACAATTAATTTCAAAATATGAAATTCTAAAAAATAACTTTTAAGCACTTTTCAGAAAAGTAAAAAAATTCTACTCTAAAAAAAAACTTAGAGTTTTCAAAAAATACTTTTCAGAAAATTCTACTTTCTTTTTTTCCGTGTTCTTTTTTTTGTTTTTACTGAATTTTTTTAATATTTTAAGTAATTTTTTTAATTTTTAGACATACCTAACATAAATATACCTAAAAAGTAAAAAATTTGTAAAAAAACTTTTTAAAAATTCACTAAATACCAAAAATACAAAAAAAAAAATACGAGAATTCGGTACATTTTATGTATTTATTAATTTTTTAAAAATATTTTTTCATAAATTTTTTACTTTTTAAATACATCTAAGTAAGGTACATCTAAAAAAGTAAAAAAAAAAAAATTTAAAATTTTAAAAATATTCACTTAAACAAAAAAATGAAAACCAAAAAACTCGATTTTCAAAAAATTTAATCTAAAAAACTCAAACCAAATGTATTGATTCACGAGCTACACTTGTTGAATCAAAACCACAAAATAAAAGAGCAAATTGCATATACCTCCCTCGAGGTTTAGCAAAATTACAGATATTCCTTTGAGGTTTGAGAAATTACAGATACCTTCTTTGAAGGTACTATTTGCATAACAAATTAGGGGACAAATTGTTATGAAAATATAAACTTCAGAGGACAATTTGTTATGAAAATATAAAACTCAAGGAGTATCTGTAATTTTTGAAACCTCAGAAAATATCTATAATTTAGCTAAATCTCGAGAGAGGTATATTTAATTTGCCCAAAATAAGAATGGCTAACATGATAACTAATTTGATGGAGGTGAAATTTAGTGATTTACTTACTATTTTAACTAAAATGTGTAAGTAGTTGGTTTGATGAAGATACTCTACGCACTGTGAAATAGTATTTTTAAATTATTAAATAACCTCTTGCAAATATGCGTATAGTATACTTTCCTCATCAACAACATCAAATTTATTTTATTTTTAATTATTTGTTGGGGCTTGGTTTTTTTGTTATTATTATAATATCTTATTTTGTTTTGATTGATTTTTTAAAATTTTAATTTTTAAGTTTTTGTATTTTTTTGTTTTTATTATTTTTTTTAATATTTTAATCAATTTTTTTTTTTTATCTTTTAGATACATCTAATCTAGATGTACTTAAAAAATAAAATATTTCTGAAAAATCATTTTAAAATATCAATAAATAAATAAGAGTTCAAAATTTTTCTTAATTTTTGTATTTTTTTTTTATATTTTTGGTATTCAATGAATTTGTTAAAGATTTTTTTCATAAATATTATATTTTTTAAGTATTTATATTAAGCATATCTAAGAATTAAAAAAAAATTATTTAAAATATAGAACAAAAATCATTGGGGAAAAAAAACACCAAAAACAAAAAGTTCAATTTTCAAAAAATGGAATCAACCAAACAATGATTGATTGATTGATTTATTTATTTATTATTTTTATTATTATTATTATTATTATTTTTTGAGGTTGGTTTGGTTTCGTTGTAGGAAAAGTACAAAGTAGTTTGGGTGAGCTAGTGGAATAAAGACAAGCCACCAACTTTGCGCCATGCTAACCAAAATGAGGATAGAGTCAAGTCCCAATTAAACCACAATTGATTTGTAACTATTTAATGGTAAACGAGTTGAATATTACAATTTTAAGAACTTAAAATGTGTTTAACTTTAATTTATTTATTTAATAAGTTAATTTCAAATAAAATTTTAATAAGTTGAACATTGGTTGAACTCAATTAGTTTGAATTTTTTTGTTCTTTATGGTGCATATAAAATTACCAAGTCAAGTAATAAATTATTCAAATTTAATTTGAAAATTTAACAATTTTAAAATATATTCAAGTTTAATTTATTTTTAGAATGAGTTGATTTCAAATGAATTTTTGATGAGTGGAATAAATATTTTTATGACATGTGATTGTTAATTTGTTATTTTTGTCTAATTTTTAACAAAAATTAACTTTAAGAATAAATTTTAAAAAAATTAAAATATAACAGATTAAAGCGAAAAAAATAAATTTTGAAAACTAAAATAAAAAAATAATCAAAGATAAAGGGGATCAAGTAGGAACACAGTATATTGTCTGTTATCCAATTGTCTAATTTTCCCAATCAAACGGCTCATATTCGTGGAATATTCTCTCTCGTATCCAAAAATTCTCTCGGGAATATGAGTAAAATTCAATCACGCCACGTGTGGTATATAGGTAGGAAATGGGTCATCGCACAGTAGTTATTGTACAATAAACTATTCCTTTTTTTTTTTCTCTCCCTTCTCTATACAATAAACAAAGAAATTTCTTCCAATTAGAAAAATTTTCAAAACACAGATAAAATAAATTTTTTTTTTTCTGAATTTGGATCAAAATTTTGATTGATTTTTGGGGGATTTGGTTATAGCCCCCTCACTACCTAATTTCTCTTTCAAAAGGACAAGAATTATATAAGTACTTTCAAAACTCCCTGATATTTTAAAACTTATTTCTTTTACTATATTACCCTCAGCTCTCATATTAAGACATTTTCACTATGTATTTCAGAGTAAAATTTTACTTTGTATGAAAGTAAAATTTTACTTTCATACATAGTAAAATTTTACTTTAGTTTCAGAGTGTAAAATTTTACTTTCATACAGAGTAAAATTTTACTTTCACTCTGAAACTAAAGTAAAATTTTACTCTGAATGAGAGTAAAATTTTACTCTGTGAAACTAAAAGTAAAATTTTACTCTGAATGAGAGTAAAATTTTATACTGTGAAACTAAAAGTAAAATTTTACTTTGTATGAAAGTAAAATTTTACTCTGGTTTTGTCAAATGAAAAAAACAGAGCAATAGAACCAGAGTAAAATTTTACTCTGGTTCTATCAAATGAAATTTGATGTTATTTTTCTCTGGTTCCATCACATTAGTCGATTTCATAAATCCATTAGGTTATGTTTGATCTAACAGGTTTCTCTTATACTAAAAAATCATTCAAATCTCCGATCTTAAAGACTCAAACACACAAATATATATAGATATACATATATATATATATATATATTGATTAGAGATTGAAATATGTAGATATATATATATATATATATTCGAATTCAAATCCCAAAACACATATATATTCGAATTCAAATATCAAAAACACACAAACATATATATATATATATATGTATTAGTGCGATTTGCAAGTTATCCACAGCTTCGGCCATGGAGGAAGCTAGGGTTAGAAGAGAGAGACGAGAGAGAAGATGAACGTTTGAAGGAGAGTTGAAGGAGGAGAGTTGAGAAGATGTAGAGAAGAGGCTGCGAAAGAGCCTTCGATGAGATAGACAATTAGAACCACCGCCATTAGAACAATCAGCGAAGCATCAGCGAAGCACTGTTCTGTGAAACCGCCATTTGAAATTCTAGAGAGAGAGAGAGAATTGAGAGGTAGTGCTTGATAGGAGGGACATAATAGTCATATAAAATATTTAAATAATAAATTTGTCCTTTATACAAAACTTTATAATTATGAGGGGGTTTAGAAAATATAATTTTTTTCATAGTCCTTTTAACAATGAAAGGAAGAAAAAGGGGAGTTTATGACCAAATTTCCCTTGATTTTTTTCTAGCATCTGAATTTTCATGAACCATCAAATTATGATTTAATTTTTATTAGTTAGTTGTCTCCTTATGTGTAATTTTTTTCTTGAGATGAATTTTCTCTAACATCATAATTTTTTCTAAACACATTGGATTCACTTTACTGTATGTGCCTTGTTTGATGTTCTATGGCTAATTGTCTCTTTCATTTTCTCTCCAATTTTCTCTAGCATTTTAATTTTGCCATGACCACGTTAAACTCCTACTAATTTGTGTTGTTTATTTGATTTTCACTGATTAGTTATTCCTTAAGCTGAATTTTCTCTGGTATTTGAATTGTCCTTGAAAACATTAAACTCTCATTAATTTATGTTACTTATTTGATTTTCACTGATTAGTTGTCTCTTTATGTGTAATTTTCCTTTTGAGATGAATTTACTCTAGCACAAAGATATCCTCTTTAGATTAATTTTCACTGAACACATTGGACTCTCTTTCTTTCTGTGCGTTGCCTAATTTTCTCTGGCTAGTTGTCTCTTTGATTTTCTTTAGAATTTTCTCTAGCATTCGAATTTTTCTTGCCTACATTAAGCTTCTGTTAATTTATGTTTCTTGTTTGATTTTCATTAAATTTCTAATTTCTAATTTTATTTTTGATCATTTGGGATGTGTAGGTAGCGTTTGGTAACGTTTACGTTTTTGGTTTATGTTTACAAAAACTTTATAAATTGATTTTTGTTTATTTTTAGAAAAACATAAATAATAAACGCGTTTGATTTGAACAAAATATTTTTAAAAAATTTAAAAATATAAACTAAAGAATATGTTTGTTCAGGTCTAAAATATTTATATTTATTTTTATTATTTATGACAATGGGATCACACAGATTATAATTGAAAAAAAAATTAATTAAAAAAATAATTGAAAAAAAATTAATTGGAAAAAAAATTAATTGAAAAAAATGAAAAAAATAATTGAAAAAATTTTAATTGGGAAAAAAATTAATAGAAAAAAAGATTAATTGAAAAAAATTATTTGAAAAAAAATTTATTTGAAAAAAAAATAGTTGAAAAAAAAAATTAATTAAAAAAATTAATTGAAAAAAAAAATTGAAAATTGAAAATGTAAACTCATTTTTTGAGTTTACGTTTTTTCCTCAAATTTATAGACTGAGACAACCATTTATAATCTAAAAAAATTATCAAACAAGTTTTTGTGACAGTTTTTAAAATTTTTGTAAATATCAACTGAAAACTAAAAACGGAATGGTTACCAAACAAACCCATAGTATTTGCTATTTTTTAAACTGTAATTAGATTTTGTGTTTTAAGTTCTTTGATGAACTTAACATAGTGTTTTCTTGTAAAAATTATAAAAAAATTAGTTTGTGAGTAACTCAATTGTTTATGTAATTTTCTTTGACTTGTTCAAAACACAAAGAAAATTGTGGGTAAATCAGACAAAATTGGTCAAAACACAGAAAAATTTGTGAGCAAATTAGATAAATTTCAAACCACTCTGTGTTTCCAAATTTCTTTAGATTGAAATTTCTCTGCTTCAAAATTTCTTTGGATTGAAATTTGAGAGACCCCAACTATTACGAAAATATTTTATGTTCTTTATGTTATAAAATTTTACAACTGTGCTAGAGAGCTCGAAATTGAGCCTCCCCGAATCCCCCTAATTACGAAATGACGCGTCGTTTAAATGCGTTCAATTTTTTTTTTGAATCGAAAATCGAGAATCGACAGATGAAGAAGAAGAAGAAAGAAGAAAGAAAGAAGAAGAAAGAAAGAAGGCAGAGGCGGAGGAAGAAGCGGATCACGAGCTCGACGATCAGCGGAGCTCGGCGATCGGACGAGCTGCTGACGATCGGATGGAGGCTGCGGCGATCTGGGGGGCTGTTAGGAATCACGGGGCCATTTGTGTGTGTGTGTGTGTCTCCTCCTCTCTTCTCTCCTCTCTTCCTCTCGCTCTCCGCCTCTCCTCTCTCTCTCGCTCTCTCCTCTCCTCTCCTCTCCTCTCCCTCTCCCTGTTGAGCTCAAAAATGGTCGAAAATGGAGGAAAAAAAGGAAAAAAAAAAATGCCCAAAACGACGCAGCGTCGTTTTGGGCATTCGGAGAGCAATATTTCGAGCTCTCAAACATTATTGAAAATTTTAATATGAGAGACCTTAAAAAAAAATTCCCCATATGTTCGAATTATAAATTTTATTATGAATTAAAAAAAAATAAGTGAAATACAAGCGAAACTAATTATATTTTATCTATATATTTTTTTAAATCTCTACTTAAATTTATAATTTAAACACAATTTTAAAAGATTTAAAAAAACATTAACCTAACCGTGTTTTCTCTTGCATAAAAGTATTTTTAAAGAAAATTAACTCAAAATAATTATATTTTTATAAAAGTATAAGTAATCTTTAGGTGAAAATAATGGTATAAGACACAATTCTAATTTACTTTGATTTGCACCTCCATAAAAATATAATTATTTAAAAATTTTTCCTTTTAAACACAATTTTTTCTTTTTGTCTTTTCCTTCTTTTTAAAATACAAAAAATAATTGTTGAGATTTTTTTATGAAACCACTAATTTTTAGAAAATAATATTTAAAATTTTTATAAACTACTTTTACATAAAAATAAACTTTTTTTTCTTTTAACTTTTATGGTTTTTATTTTGGAAAAAACAAAAAAACTAAGGAGCTAATCAGCCTCTAGCACCTGGTCCAATAGTTTAGTGGTGAGGTTGTGGGCTGGATAAGAACCTTGAAAAGTAAACTGACCACACATTTTCTTTGCTCTCTATCTATGCCATCATTGCCAATGCAATGTATATCCATTTTTAGTTTGCTGTTTTTTTTAAGACACGTGTCAATCTCTAATTAGGAGTGGATGGGTACATTCCATGGCCGATTCGCATGGTTGCTTTTTTTCTTTCTAATCTTAGGTGGAGAAGTAACCCTTGTACTTGCTCGAGTAGGAAAAAGCAACCTACTCTCCTCACGGCATTGACTCCATTTTTTTTTTGAAAAATGGTTGAGGCTTGCCAAAAAAACAAATATTTTTGAATAAATTACACTTATTTTCTTGAAATTTTAAAAATATATATATAGTAAGTTTTATAATTTTAACATAATTATATTAAATTTTCTTAAAATTTTAATTCATATAATATTTAGGTTTATTTTTATCAATAATTCATCAATTATATAGATGAAAAAATAATATATCATCTAAATGCATATTTTTCCCTTAATTTTCTTTGTATTTTCATATCATTTATATTAATTATTGGATAATTTTCACTGTATTTGAAAAACAAATTCTGTTTATTTACTTAATAACAAACGGAATACAGAAGAAATAAAGGAAGTAAGAGAGCTTGTTTGATTACAAAAATCAAACCAGAAAATAAAAATAAAACAGAAATTAGAAAATAAGAGAGCCTGTTTGATTAAGAAAATCAAACCAGGAAAATGATTTGGAGCCCTAAAAACACCCCCCTAATCCCCCTAATTTATAATTTGGGCAATTGTTTCCTCTTTTTTTTTTTTTTTTTTACTTGATATGGAAATTAGGGGGATTAGGGGGGATGTTTTTAGGGAGATGTAGCAAGGTCCAATAAATAAAATAGATTTTTATTTTGTTACAAAAACAAAATGAAAATTTGAAACAAAAAAATAATAAAACAGAAAATAAATTAATTACTTACCAAATTAATTTTTTGAACAAATTTTATGATCAAGTCCAGTGTTTAATACTGTGTCCTCAAGACAGATTTGTCCTTTCCACGGTGCTTTCAGATTGTGGACGTCTATTTCTCAGGATAAAATGATCAACAACAAATAGTAGCAGCACTACAAATTGTTTGCACAACGAACACATTTTGTGTATACACTCTTTCTTACAAAAAATTAATTGCACTTTTTTTTCACAAAAAATTAATGTAATTAATGCAGCAAAATGCAGAGATGAATGGCAGCAGAGAAGAACGAAAAATCGGAGTGAAAGAATCAAATGAGAGACTTGTCTATTTATAGGTATAAAAGTGACTTTTCAGTTTGATTTAAATAGGTAATAAACCTGTTTAAACAGGTAGCAGATCTGTTCAGTTTGAATGAACAGATATGGCACTGTTTGGATTTGAATTTGAACAAATAACTGAATCTATTCGATTTCTTTAAACAGATATGGACCTGTTTGGGTGTAGGAAAAATCGGACAGATTTTTTTCAGAATTAATTTGAATTCTAGACAGAAATTTTATTTTACTAAAAAATAAAATAAAATTCAAATATTTTTTGCCCAAAAAGATAGGTATTGGGTTGGACGAGCCCAACCTCACACTACGCACCAGCGTCCAAGCCCAGGCCCAGCCTAACCTGCCCGACCGATCGGACGGACGGGCGGCAGCGGCGGCAGCACGTGTGTATGTTTATTTTTGGGTCCAATGGGTCTAGCCCACTTTCCCCATAACCTCCCTCTCTACAAAACTTGGGCACCCCTTGGGGCCTACCCCAAGATACAAACCCATGCTTTATAAACCCAAAAAATTCTTCCCACCAAACCAATGTGGGACAAGCCTTTATTCAAACTTTTAAGGATTTTCCACAAGAACTCCATTTCTATGGAGCTTACTTTGGCTTCAATTTTCCATTCACCCGATAATAGTTTTGAGTAATCAAATATACCACGTGAATCATAACGCGACATTGAACGCGTTACCACTTAGACCCACAAACTTTGGCGCATGGGTCCCACCTAAAAAATAGACCAAAGTTTAGGAAAAATTTAATTTTCCAAAGCCATTTCTAACAATCCCTCACATGAATGGAATTTGATGACAACGAAAATGCAACAATATGTAGAATTTGTCAAAAAAGTATAAATCGAAAATATCTTGCATTCGGATAAGTAGCTTTTAGTCTTGAACCTTTCCCAGTGATAACCTATCGAACTTAGTAGCTAACCAATGGACGCGATACTTTGAATTGTTCTTGAGTGCTTCTAGAGAATTTAGCCTCTTCATTCTCATAGAACTGGCCCCAGTTCGACACTCATATAGGTGATTCTTATTGTGAGTATCTCCTTTATACTCGTCTTGATTTTTATGCCTAAATCAAGATATAAGTTATCATTAAAAGCAAAGCTTATCCTTAAACCCCTACATACAACATATGTTGCAGACATCACTCTTACTGTAGGAATGTGTAGGGAATTTTAATCCCTTAGTGATTTCTAGTGAGCCACACATAACTTAGTTGTCCCTTTGAATTTAGTTCTTGGGATCTCCAGTCATATAAGTAGGGTTACTATTATGATGACTCTTAAATAATAGGCTTTAATCCTATCCCCTTTGATGAACTATACAATTGTTCTTTTGTCAAACCTTTTGTTAACGGATCCGCAATATTCTCTTTAGATTTTATATAATTTATTGAGATTATTCCATTTGAGAGCAATTGCCTTACGGTATTATGTCAACGATGAATATGTCGTGACTTACCTTTATATATATGATTTTGTACCCTACCTATTGCAGATTTACTATCACAATGAATGCAAATAGCTGGCATAGGTTTTGGCCACATTGGAATGTCTTCTAAGAAATGATGAAGTCATTCTGCTTCTTCTCCTACTTTGTATAAAGAAATGAACTTAGATTCCATTGTGGATCGTGCGATGCATGTTTGTTTCATGGATTTCCGAGAAACAGCAGCACCTCCCAGAGTAAAGACATATCCACTAGTGGATTTTGAATCTTTAGTATTCGATATCTAATTGGCAGCACAATAACCTTCGAGCACTGCTGGATATCGAGTAAAGTTCAAACCATGATCGCGAGTAAATCTTAGATATCTAAGAATCCCGAATTATCGCTTTCCAATGGTCTTCTCCGGGGTTACCAGTGTACCTACTCAATTCACTGACAGCATAAGCTATATCGGGAAGAGTACAATTCATTAGGTACATTAAGTTTCCAATGATTTGGGAGCATTTTAACTGAGACACCGCATCATCTTTATTTTTTGATAAATAAAGACTGATATCTATAAGTGTTGTAGCTACATTCATATCATTCTTGATAAATTTACCATGAATTTTCTCAATATAATGTGATTGAGATAATGCATATCCGTCAGATGTTTTGGTAATTTTCATTCCTAATATTACATCTGCGACCCCCCATATCTTTCATATCAAATCTTTTGTTCAACATTTGCTTAGCTAATTTGATCATGTTTTAACTACTTCCAATGATAAGCATGTCATCTACATAAAGACAAACGATGATATAACCTTTGTCTTTTTTTTAACATAGACGCATTTGTCACATTCGTTTATCTTAAACCCATTAGTAAGCATAGTACGATCAAATTTTTTATGCCATTACTTAGGTGATTGTTTTAATCTATAAAGAGATTTTACAAGCCGACAAATTTTCTTTTATTTCCCTGGCACTACAATCCCTTCGGGTTTCTCCATATAGATCTCTTCATTTAAATCACCGTTTAAGAAAGCTGTCTTAACATCCATTTGATGTATTTCCAAATTATACAATGCTGCAATAGCAATAAGTATGCGAATGGATCTTATTCTTGTTACAGGGGAATATGTGTCAAAATAGTCTAGACCTTCCTTTTGTCTATAACCTTTTACCACAAGTCTTGCTGTATACTTGTCTATTAAACCATCTGCTTTTATTTTTCTCTTGAATATTCATTTATATCCAAGGGGTTTAGAATCGGGTGAAAGATCTACCAATTTCGAAGTATGATTTTGCAAAATAGATTCAATTTCATTATTAATAGCCTCTTTCCATAAAGGTGCTTCAGAATCTGTCATTTAGGGGTGGACAGCGGTTTATCCGATCCGTACAACCCGCCTATACCGACCCTAACCGCACAAATCCGACCTTACCCGCATGCATAAATATGATGGATGTGGGTCTATTTTTCCACCCAAAATATGGTTCGGGATAGACCCGACCTTACCCTCATAGATCCGTTTCCGCCTGCAAGTTATATATAAAAATAAAATATAAAAAAAAATTTCCCCAGTCCCAAATATTATTTTTTGAACAGAACCCCACTCCACTCCCAGATTGATCCAAAAAAAAATCCTTTTTGGTCATTTCCTCTCTCTCTACCCAGCTCTTTCTCTATCTCTCTTATCTTGCCATTGTCTTTCTCTCTCTCTCTCTCACCTCACCTACGTCTCTTTTCTTTCATTTCCGTCGCTATCACCACCACCATCTCTCGCTTCCTTACTCGCAGTCACTGCCAGCTCTTGCCTCTTTACTCGCAGTTTCTTTCCTCTCCTCCCCCTCGGTATCCATCTCTCTCATCTCCTCTCGCCGTGACGCCGTCGTCTCTCGCAGATTAGCCCCTGCTCTATCGTTGCTCCATTACCTAGCCATATGTTGTTTGCTCGCCGCCGTCCCCTCATTTTCTCCCTATCGCCGTCGCAAATCGTAAACCAGCTCTGGAAGATGTAGACACTGTACAAAAAAAAAAAGAAAAGAAAAAAAAGAAGTGTTTCATTGCACAAAATATGAGTCCCAAATCTGAAATCCCCTATGGCTGATGGCTTGGTATGTCCCAGTTTCATTGCTCAAAGTGTTTCAGCTTGGTTTGTATGAAATTGTTTGTTTTGCTTTATGTTTTTTTTTTTTTTGGTCCAAAAGCATCTCAGAAAAGAGGGAAGGGGGAAGGCCCAAAGCAAAGCCCAAGAATCAAATTTAAAAAAAAAAAAAAATCTAATTTATAAACCACCCACATCCGCTTTCGCTGACGACCCACCGTGCAACTCAGACCCACATTCTTGGTAGGACGGGTTTCATTTTTTCCTAACTCGCCAATCAAAGTGTCCAACCGCCACTCGAACAAGCATAACCAATCCGTGAACACCCTTATTGTCATTGCTTCTTTAAAGCTTTGAGGTTCATTTTCTAACAGGTATATTAGAAAATTTGGACCAAAGGATTTTGATATTCTAGCTCTCTTACTTCGTCTTCATTTATCATCAGTTAAATCCTGCTGGTCGAGACTATTACTAGTCTCTCGCGTTTGATTGTCATTAGTCTCTTGATTTTGTGTACAATCATAAGTTCTTTTATGTGAACTTAATTCCTGTCCTTTCTTATAAGGAAAGACATGTTCAAAAAACACAGCATTCTTTGACTCTATAATAGTGTTCACATTTCCATCAAGTATTTCTGATTTATAAGTCAAAAACTGATATGCACTGCTATTCTGAGCATAACCAATATACACACAATCCACTGGATTTTTGTCCTATCTTAGTCTTTTTAGGAATAGGAACTTCTACCTTTGCCAAACACCCCCACACTTTTAAGTATTTATAGGAAGGTGGTCGACCTTTCCAATTCATAAGGAGTGCTGTTGGTTTTCTTGTAGGGTATTCTGTTAAGAACATAATTAGCAGACAATATTGCTTCTACCCACAAGTTCTGTGGTAAGCTTGAACTTAGTAACATGGCATTCATCATTTGTTTAAGGGTTTTATTCTTTCTTTCAAAAATTCCATTTTGCTATGGAGAATAGAGTGCTGTAGTTTGGTGAATAATGCCATGTTGTGCACAAAATTCATTTAATGGTGCATCATATTCACCACCCCCATCACTTCTAACAATTTTAATAATTTTTATAAGTTGATTTTCAACTTTAGTTTTGTAGAATTTAAACATTTCTAAGGCTTTATCTTTACTTCTGAGTAAGTATACATAACAATATCTTGTGTAATCATCGATAAATGTTATGAAATACTTTTTTCCTCCTCTAGTTTGAACAAATTTAAGATCACATACATCTGTATGAATTAATTCTAGAGGTTCGGTTTTCCTTTTAACCAATTTAAATGGAGCCTTAGTTAGTTTCGCTTCTACACAATTCTCACATTTGTGATTAGGATCAATTTCAAACTTTCGTATATAATCCAAACCAATTAATCTACGCAAAGCATCAAAATTTACATGTCTTAATCTACCATGCCATAAATTCGACTAAAGAATACAAGCAAAAGATGTGTTATTCTTATTAATAGCAAGTTTTGGTACAACTATCATTACATTCAACTTGAAGAGACCATTACTCACGTATCCCTTACCAACATACATACCACTCTTTGTTAATACAAATTTATCAGACTCAAATACAAGCCTAAACCCATTTTTACTTAACAAAGAACCAGAAACTAAATTCTTCCAGATGTTTGGTACATGCAGTACATTGTTGAGGGTAAGTTACTTCCATGATGTCATCTTCAAGATCGCCTTTCCTTGTCCAGCCACTGTAGAAGTAGAAGAATTTTTCATGAAAAGTTGTTCATCATTTGCAGCTTTAATGTAAGTAGTGAACATCTTCTTGTCCGCACAAATGTGACGAGTTACCCCAGTATCAACCCACTACTCCTTGGGATTTCCAACCAAATTAGCCTCAGACACCACAGCAAAGAGATTGATGTCATTTACCCCGTCAGAAATGTAATCTAATTCTGTCACATTGGCTTGACTGGTGGTCTTTTTGCTTGTTCTTCCGCGATCTTTCTTAGGGCGGCGATAGTCAGAAGCTCGATATCCGGTCTTGCCACAATTATAACATTTTCCTTTGAACTTCTTGTTGCCATTGTTGTCGCCTTGTTTAGGACCATCTCCAGTAAACTTCCTCTTTTTGTTATGTGGTTTGTGCAATTATTCAACCACATTAGCCTTAGACTCAATGGGATTTTTACCATTCATCTTTTCAGCCTTTTGGTTATCTTCCTCAATTCTTAGTCTTACAATCAATTCATCCATGGTCATCTCCTTGCGTTTATGTTTTAAATAATTTTTGAAATCTTTCCAAGCAGGTGGTAACTTTTCTACTAAGGCAACGACTTGGAAAGACTTGCTAAGAGACATACTTCAGAATGAATATCATACAAAATTAATTGAAAATTTTGAACTTGAGAAATTATCGTTTAGGAGTCTACCATAAAGAAGTCCAGAAATTTATCGACAACAAATTTCTTTGTACCGACATCCTCTGTCTTGTATTTTTTCTCCAAAGAATCCCACAATTATTTTGCTGTTTTTAGAGGGCTGTAAACATTATACAGCATGTTGTCAAGGCCATTTAGGATATAGCTTCTGCCCAGGAAATCAGAATGTTTCCAAGCATCTACAGTGGCAACAACTTGCCGATCATTTTCATCCTCTCTATAGCGATCCAGGTTTTTCCCCAACCTCGTTGTGTTCCGGACTCAGGTTCCGTGGTTGTATGTTATTGTTTATATCTTATTTCCATCCTTTAATTCTTTGAATTTGAGTTTTGGGACTTGTTGGGTGAGTTTGAAACAGGTTGGTTATGAGTTGGTACAAGTGGTTACTGTCCAGGTTTTGGCCTTTTCGCTCGAGCGAGGCCTTTTCGCTCGAGCGAGGCTTTTTGCGCTTGAGCGAGCCTTGGGTGTGTGTCTCTTCGCTAGAGCTAGCATTCTTACACTCGAGCGTGCATCTGCGTCTTTGTAGACCTGAAGGTTAGTATATTCTTCGCTCGAGCGACGCTTTTTGCACTCGACCGAGCCTTGTGTTATATGTTGCTTCACTCGAATGAGCATTCTTGAGCTTGAGCATGCGTCTGCGTTGGTGGCAAACCTGAAGCTTCGCATTGTGCGCTCGAGCGACACTTCTTGCGCTCGAGCGAGGCCACTTGTTGTATTTGGTCGCTCAAGCGAGCCTCGCATATATCAGTTCACAGCAAAGATGAAATACACCATTTTTAAACTTCTTTCTTTTTCAAAACCCTAGATCGGCAGCTCCTCTCTCTAAAATACTCATTTTCTTTACAAATACTCCATGTTCTAGGGTCATTGTACCTTACTCCCTTTGTTAAAAAGCTTGAGCATTGCGTGGGCTTCCTTTTGATCTGAAAAAGGTGGGATTTGGAGCATCTTTGGGTTTCTCTCTTCTTCTTCTTTGAACTTCTACACTTAAGGTAGGGATAATCCACTTTTTAATATGAGTTTTGACCTAGATATTTGTTGTTTTGTATAAACGGTGGGGTTTTGGGAAGTTTGAGTGAAGTTAGGGTTTGAGTTTGAATTTATGAAAGAGGGGTTTTCTATTTTGGGCTCTATGTGTATGTGAGGTCTTAAAATGGGGTTATTGGTGTATAATTGTTGAAATGGTGAGATTTAGACTTTCGGGTCAATGTTTTGGAATTGGGGAAAAATTGCCCTAAATTGAGTTTAATCAACTAGTTGTGTAATTAATGAAATTGGCTTGGAAATTATGGAATTGAAGGAACATGTGAGTAAATGGTGTAGATGGATTAATAAGTCACTCACCTATGGAAAAGTTGATAAATTATCTGTTGATAGATTTATTTATTTGTTTAGAAATATCTATTTTAGGCTATCGGTGGAGAATAGCTATGATTGTTGTAGAGAATGCATGATGAATTGGCAAATTAAAACTAATCAATTGGATTATGTCATTGAATATGACGATTGGATTAAACCATTGAATGTGTGATTTATTTGGTCATTGTATATGACAAGGTGTTTAAATACATTGTATATGTATCTTTGTTTGGGAGGAGATAGGGGATGTACTCCATTGTGTGGGAGGAAATAGGGGATGGACTCCATTGATAATTAAGTTGGCCGGAGTGTCCAGGGTGAAAGTCCCGAAATCTTTTATATATGTATGGGTGCCAATTCCCTCGGACGTGATTCTGTAAAATGGCAAGATATTGAAGTGTTGAAGTGTTGAATGTATTGAATTGTGAACCATTAAGTTGTAGTCTCATGTTGGTTGTTTTGATAATAATGAGCTTGATAAATTGATTTACCTGGCATGGGCAAAAATGGAAATGAAATGACGTATTGGCTATCTATATTAACTGATCTTGAAAAGAATATATATATTGGTTAAGGATGTTGCACCTTTATCTGATGCGCATGCCTTAGTTGATTCTCATATATTGTTTAGTATATCTCTACTGGGTTTTGACTTACCCTACTTGGGACATCATTTTTCAAGTACAGGTGAGATGCCGCCTCCAAGATCTTAGCTTGGGAGGTTTAGGAGTTAAGGGCTTCATTTTGTTATTTTGTTTTGATGTTAAATGTAAATTCAAGCCGAGGGCTTTACATGTAATAAAGTTAGAACTCTTCTTTTGTTGTAACCAAATGTTGACTTAGAAAACTGTAAGCCCATAGAGCATTTGTTTTGTTGCTTATCTGTAATATTTTTGTAAAGAAGACTCTGATGAATGAAAATATAACATCTCTTTCATATTGAAGGATCTTATGAATAATTTACTTATATTGTATTTTGAGGGCGTTACACTCTCTAAATACTGGAGCCTCTTCACGAAGAAACCGGGCTAGATTTAGAATTGTAAGATAAAACAACATTTTTTGTTGCCATCTCTTAAACTCAGTGCCATTAAATTTTTCCAGGTTTTCTTTATGATTTATTGGAACTTGAACATGGTTCTAGATAGGGACCGGAGTCGTTGTAACGATCGAATTTGGAGTATTACTTTCAGCAGCCATAATATCTGATTACAAAAATAAGAAAAAACCAAAACACAAATTGATTTCCTAGTTACTAAAACCAGAAAATAAATTATAATACAAAATAATTTTATTTTCCTTGTTACTAAAACTAGAAAAATAAAATACCACAATAATGTTCTGTAACACAAATTAATATTCTACAATTGTTAATGACACAAGTATATTACTACTAGTTGTTAAAGAAAATAAACAGTATATTATTACTATTTATCAAACAGTATATTACTATTATTTGTATTTTTCAACCAGAATATCACTTTGTAAAAGCATAGAAAATTAAATATAATAAAGACACTAAAAAATAATATGTCTTAAGATTGTTAGACAATCTTCACTGTATTTGAAAAATAAAATCTGTTTGTGTACTTAACAACAAACGAAATACAAAAGAAATAAAGGAAATGAGAGAGTTTGTTTGATTACAAAAATCAAACCAAAAAATAAAATAAAATAAATAAAACAGATTTTTATTTTGTTACAAAAACAAAATGAAAATCTGAAATAAAAAAATAATAAAACATAAAATAAATTAATTATTTACCAAATTAATTTCTTGAACAAATTTTCTGATCAAGTTCAGTGTTTAACACTGTGTCCTTAAGACAGATTCGTCCTCTCCACGGTACTTTTATATTTTGGACGTCTATCTCCTAAGATAAAATGATCAACAGTAAACAATAGCAGCACTACAAATTGTTTGCACAACGAACACACTTTGTGTATACACTCTTTCTCACAGAAAATTAATGTAATTAATGCAGCAAAATGCAGAGATGAATGGCAGCAGAGAAGAACAAAAAATTGGAGTGAAAGAATCAAATGAGAGACTTGTCTATTTATAGGTGTAAAGATGACTTTTTAGTTTGATTTAAACAAGTAATAAACCTGTTTGAACAAGTAGCAGATCTGTGACACCCCGATTCTACACTATTGGTTGCAGTCAAGGGAGAGTCACTAATGAGTCCTATGGTCAATATCCAAGTAAGATCCCAGATCGCCGAAGGAGTCAAAATAGCCTCCTTTCTAAGTCCAGCTTTCTTAGGCAGCGCACTACTCTTTTGACAGATCTTAAAAGGTATTGACACAAGGTCTCATAAGTGACGATAAGGTTCATACATATACGTAGAATACAAATACATAACAACCATAATATACTTAATTTAGAAGATAGTTCCATTACATTACACCCCAAAAGAAAGCTTAAATCTTCATATGAGTCTTACAAAACATCCAAAAAGAAACTTTTAATTTTTCTAGGATAGCCAAAAGTCTTCGAAGGTATCAGGCTTGACGTCTCCAGCTATGAGTTCCTCTTCGTCACCTGGCACGATACGCCGTGAACTTTGAATGCCCAGTAAACACACACACACACCATTCCTTTTTCCCAGTCCAATACACAATCACAATTATAACATCAGGTAGTAAAGCATGATACTCAAATAAATAAATAAAGGATTAAGTTAGATGTTAGTAACCTAGAAATCCCCCAAAGAGATTTCGTCCTCCCAACCACAAGAATCAGACGCGGATTATTCGGTATGCCCCTTCTTTTGCTGCTTTGTTGCAGAACTAACCTCGGATGCCTACCAACGGTTATATACCGCGTAGCGCCAATGAGGCCTCAAAAGAGACGGTAAAATAGGGCCTTGCCTGAATCCCTCCTCACACCAAACCACCTAGGGTCCGAATACAACCGCTCCGTTCAAGGGTTCCGAAAACCACTTGCGCAAGACTTTAACTTTCAAATAGGGAACGCATCCTAACAATCCATATATCACATATTCTCATCTTTTCATTACTCAAGTGCTCGAAAACCCAATACCCTCCCAATTAGGTTTTCCATTGAGTTAAATATTTTACAACAAGGTAGACAACTTAACAAGATAAAAATATCCACACAAGCATGCATCAATAAGGTGAAGAAGATGAATAACATAACATAACACATACAATATCATGCCAAGATATGATCATGAGCTAATAAATATTTTCATGAATACAAGGGCATAAAACATCCATGCATAACAAAATTTCCATATTTAATATCACATAAAGATTAAAATGAAAGGACTTTTTTTATTAATTTAGGTCCTAGGGCACACTCCTCAAGGTGTATATATATATATATATATATCTTACATGATTGATGGTACTCATGGTACAAAAGGTACAAGTATTAGTTTTTGGGATAAATTTTGAATTTAAATAAAGAGTGAGGGCTTGGAGTTAAATACATGTATTGGGATCTAACTCATGTAGAATTAAATTAAATTAGGTTAGGGAACCTAATCTGGCTAGGAAAATTCCAGTTTTGATGAAAATAAAATAAAATGCTAACCGACAAATTCTGAAATAAACAAGTAACCGAGGGGCTTTAAGAAAATAATTCAAATATTAGGGTATTTAAAGCGAATACATATTTCAGGGGCTTCACAACCTATCTCCCTTAAAACAATTTCGTTCTCGAAATTCAACTGCATACTGCCTTCGTAAAGCTCGTGGTAGTTTGCCTTCACCCAATCTTGGCGGTCCCAAGTAGATTCTTCAATTTCCCGATGATGCCATAGCACTTTTACCAAGTGAACCGTTTTGCCTCTAAGGTTCTTCTCTTGACTATCCTGTATTGCTACCGGTCCTTCTTTAAATGTAACATCTTTTTCAAGACTGATCTCTTCCAATTTGAGGACGTGTGACGGGTCAGCGATATATTTTTTTAACATAGATACATAGAAGATGTTGTGTATCCCTGCTAACTGCAGGGGTAGAGCTAGTCTATATGCTACTTCGCCCACTCTTTCCAATACCTCAAAAGGTCCAATATATCGTGGTGACAGCTTCCCCTTTCTCCCAAAACGTACGACTCCACGCCTAGGTTGCACCTTTAGGAACATGTGGCTGCCTACTTCAAACATCAATGGTCTTCTCCTCCTGTCTGCATAATTCTTTTGACTATCTTGAGCAGTCTTTAACCGTTGTCGGATCAATTTGACCTTCTCAGTAGTCTCTAGAACAAGTTCGGGTCCTATCAGATTTGCATCACCCACCTCTGTCCAAAAAATCGGCGATCTACAAGGTCGTCCGTATAATGCTTCAAAGGGTGCCATATCGATGCTAGCTTGAAAGCTGTTGTTGTAGGCGAATTCAATTAGGGGTAGGTGTCATTCCCAACTTCCTTGAAAATCCATTGCGCAAGCTTTCAACATATCTTCGAGTGCCTGGATGGTGCGTTCAGATTGTCCATCTGTCTGTGGGTGAAAGGCGGTGCTAAAACATAACTCAGTACCAAGAGCTTCCTGCAGGCTCCCCAAAAATCGAGAGGTGAATCGTGGATCACGATTTGACACAATAGATACCGGAATTCCATGTAGTCGAATGATTTCCCCAATGTAGAGTCTGCACATAGACTCTAAAGTGTCGGTCATCGTATAGGGTAAGAAATGTGCTGACTTGGTGAGACGGTCCACTATTACCCATATAGCATCGCGCTCCCTAGGTGACTTAGGCAATCCTGTCACAAAATCCATCGTCACATACTCTCACTTCCATTCGGCTATTGGTAGAGGTTGCAACATTCCCCCTGGTTTCTGATGTTCCGCCTTTATTTGTTGGCATGTCAGACATTTTGCTACAAATTTAGCCACTTCCTTCTTCATTCCATTCCACCAATACTACTGCCTTCCTTCTTCCTTCTTCAAATCTTGGTACATTTTAATCCCTCTTGGATGTACCGCAAATGCAGAATGATGACATTCCTTTAGTACCATTTCTCTAAGTAACTCGTCACTTGGTACAAACAATCTACCTTGGTATCTTAAACTCCCAACGGGGTGAATTACCCAATCGGGCATAGGTTCTCCTGATTCCAGACGTCCCTTGATATAGGCTACCTTTTGATCGTGCTTCTAGGCCTCCATGACCTCATTCATCAACTTAGGCATCACCTTCTGCGCACTAAGATATGCTCTTGTATCTTGAGATTCCACTTGGATCCTGAACTCATTGAGTGTCTTAACCATATCCCATTCCTTGACGGAGATCTTAGCCATCATCCCTCTACTCTTGCGACTTAGGGCATCTGCTACTACATTGGCTTTACCGGGGTGATATGAGAGAGTGAACAGGAAATCCTCAAGATACTCCATCCATCGTCTCTGTCTCAAGTTAAGGTCCTTCTGCGTAAATAGATACTTCAGGCTCTTGTGATCTGTGAAAATCTCAAATTGTTCCCCATACAGGTAATGTCGCCATTGCTTTAGGGCAAAAACTACGGCTGCTAACTCCAAGTCATGTGTGGGGTAGTTGCGCTCATGAGGTTTCAACTGCCTGAATCCATATGCGACCACCTTCCATTTTGCATGAGCACGCAACCTAACCCTTCTTTAGACGCATTGCAATACACAGTGTACCCCTCTTCTCTTTCTGGGATGGTCAAAATTGGCGCACTAGTTAACCTCTTCTTTAGCTCTTGGAAGGATTTTTCGCAAGCTTCGCCCCACTCACACTTTACTCATTTTTGCGTCAAACGAGTTATTGGTTTAGCTAGTTTGGAGAAATCTTGGATGAACCTCCGGTAATAACCGGCCAATCCTGAGAAGCTGCGGATTTCTGACTCGATTTTTGGTTGTCTCAATCTAATACTGCCTCCACCTTGGTTGGATCCATCGCAATCCCATTCTTTGATGCCACATGCCCTAAGAATTTTACTTCATTCAACCAAAACTCACATTTACTCGCCTTGGCATATAACCGATTATCCCTAAGAACTTGGAGGATAGTCCTTAAATGTTACTCATGCTCTTCTTTAGACCTTGAGTATACCAAGATGTCATCAATGAACACTACTACAAATTGGTCAAGGTATGGTCTAAAAATCTTATTCATTAGGCTCATGAATACTGCCGGTGCATTGGTTAGTTCGAAGGGCATTACTACAAGCTCATAGTGGCCATATCTAGTACGAAAGGCAGTTTTTGGTATATCCTCCTCCTTGACTTGTAGTTGATGGTAACTTGACCTGAGATTGATCTTTGAATAGCACCTTGAGCCTCTAAGTTGGTCAAAAAGGTCATCAATCCTTGGGAGTGGGTATCAGTTTTTAATCGTGACTCGATTGAGTTGACGATAATCGATGCATAGTCTCAACGACCCATCATTCTTTTTAGCAAACAACACGGGTGCTCCCCATGGCGAAGTACTTGGCCTAATGAATCATCTCTCGAGCAATTCCTGTAGTTGTGTCTTCAATTCTCATAGTTCTGCTGGTGCCATACGATACGGGGCCATGGATATTGGGGTAGTTCCAGGTTGCAGCTCGATGCTAAAGTCTACTTCCCGGGTTGGTGGCAATCTTGGTAATTCCATAGGAAATACATCTGCATATTCGCATACTACGCGTGGAAGTTCTATCTTTCCTTGGCCCTCCTAATTTAGAATCAGACTTGCTATCCTACCCGCAAGTTGATCGTGCCACTGCGTCCGATGTTTCGTTGAAGCCATGGGGTCTTGTCTATCCCCCTTAAACTGGAAACGTGTTCCATCTTGCGTGTGAGCTACCACTTTCCTCTGACGACAGTCGATCACCGCTCGGTGGGTAGACAACCAGTCCATGCCCAAGATGATATCGAAGTCCGACATTTCCATGGCACGTAGGTCGCAAGTTAAGCATAGGTCCGACATCCCTATCTTACAGTCCTTATAGATTGATCCTACCCGAACGCATCCTCCCACAGGTGACATTACACTTAAGGCAGTTTCTAAAGGTTCACATACAAGTTCTAATGACTTAGCACAAGCAGGGGATATGAAAGAATGTGATGCACTAGTATCAAATAAAACATGCACCCAAGAATTGTATAGTACTAAATTACCCTCAATTACAGACGGGTCTGCTTCTTCCTCTTGCAGGGCAAAGATTATGCCGGGTGCCTTCTGGTTGCCACTGGTCTTGGCGTTCTGAGTTCCTCTACTCTTCTGGTGCTGCTGCCCGGTAGGTCCTGTCTTATTCGTCCAAGGCTTCTGCCCACCTAATGCCTGGGTATTTGCTCCGAAACCTCCTCCTTGGTATCCAGATGGAGGGAGTTGGGGCATTCGCTCTTTTTGTGCCCTAATTGTTGGCAATGAAAACACTGGATTTGTCCCATCGGCCTTTGTTGATAGCCTTCTCTCTGGATCTGTTGCTGCGGTTGCTGTCGTTGCTGTTGTAGTTGTGGTTTGGAGTAGGGCTTTGAGCTTGTGTTTCCCTTCTGGTTCCTCTGAGGCCCAATAGATGTCTGACTCCCTTTTCTCTTGTTCCAGGCCTTTCTGGCGTCATTTACTTCCCTTTCATATTCTAATGCCGTTTCCAGCACCTCAGCATATGAGGGGAGTCGTTGCGGAAGAACTCTTTCCTTGATTGTAAGGTCCAGTCCCCACTCGAACACCCTTGCTTTCTCTTCATCATTTGCTACGTATCTAGTTGCGTAACGGGTTAGCTCTTCAAATTTTGCAGCATACTGGGTCACAGTCATATTTCCTTGTTCCAGGTTTTGGAATTCCTTGACTCGTTCTCGGCGGATAGTACTTGGGAAATATTTATTTAGGAATAGTTCCCTGAACTGGTTCCATGATAGGCTCGCTACGTCACGGGTATTCTTGATTAACTCCACCAATGGTCAGCCTCATCATCAAGCTCGAATATTGCCAAAGCTATTCTATCAGCGGTCTCGGTTATGACCATGGTGTCTAGCATTTTCTCTATCTACCGAAGCCAATTTTTAACTATCTTCGGGTTTGGTACGCCTGTGAACTTTGGGGGCCTCTGGTTTTGAAACTCAGAAAAGAGTCGAGTCCGCTCATTCTGCCGATTGTTCCTTATTTGCCCTAGTTCTTCCAAAATTTGATGACCTAGGTTATTGGGGATGTCAGGCCCTGCGAATGGGCCGTGTTGATTTCGGGGCGGTTTAAATGCGTTGTTCTTTGGTTTCGGTATAGCCATTAGCTCGCGTGTCCACCATTACATTCATGGCACGTGGTGAGTTGGTTTCTAGTCTTAGAAAATCTTACTACTTAGATTTGAAATAAAGGTTCAGTTTCCTTAGGGTGCACTAAAGCAAGTAACAGTCAATAACATAGATCAACACATCATTCATATATTATAATAGGCATCATTACAAAAGGGCTCCTATATCGGAGTTACATTCAAAGAGCATCTATGCATTACAAGTTCAGGCTATCTTATTCTAAGGATCCCCATCAGCGGATCTTACAAAAGTCTAGTTTTACTATCCCTCGAATTAATTCTCGTTTCCCGACCAATCAAAGTCTTCTTTTGGGTCTTCATCAGCGGAGTCAGTGGCTTGGTCCGGAGAGCGGGGGGTGTACATTGGTGAGGGGGGATTGTGTTTAGATGACACTTCTATAGGGTAGAAATTTGGGTTTACTCCTTCTTTGATTACGGTGATCTCCATATTCATTGGTTGATGGTTGCCTGGCTCCTGATAAGAAGCTGTGTGACTTTCATCCGAAGTCGATGGTCGGTGGTATGCTCTGGTGGTCAAAGCTTGGTGTATCAAGAAGTCCATCCTCTGATCATCTTGCTCAATTCGGATCGCCTTCTTCACAGCCCGGCTCAAGAATTGTAGGCAGCGCCGCACCAGGGACCTCTTCTGCTCCCTCATATAGTGGGAGTACTCCGTCTCCACCTTACGTATCTCAGTCTTGATCATTTCTTCGGCTGCACTTATACAGCGTCGGCGGCTAAAGCAGGGGCTAACAGATATGGCCCTCATTCCTTGCATACGGAAGGTACCCCACGAGTCGAGACTGACGACGCGTCCTGGATAGTCTCCCGATGACATCCTAAGGTGGAAAAAGCCTTTCATTAGTTAATCTTCTTATAATAGCACGATATAATAAAATAAGATAAGAGGTAAGGGCTTCTAGAGTCGCGTATAGGGTTGTGAGGGTTAAGGGTTGAACCTAGGCTCTGATACCAAGTTGTGACGCCCCGATTCTACACTATTGGTTGCAGTCAAGGGAGAGTCACTAATGAGTCCTATGGTCAATATCCAAGTAAGATCCCAGATCACCGGAGGAGTCAAAATAGCCTCCCTTCTAAGTCCAACTTTCTTAGGCAATGCACTACCCTTTTGATAGATTTTAAAAGGTATTGACACAAGGTCTCATAAGCAACTGTAAGGTTCATACATATACGTAGAATACAAATACATAACAACCATAATATACTTAATTCAGAAGATAGTTCCATTACATTACATCCCAAAAGAAAGCTTAAATCTTCATATGAGTCTTACAAAATATCCAAAAAGAAACTTTTAATTTTTCTAGGATAGCCAAAAGTCTTCGAAGGTTTCAGGCTCGACGTCTCCAGCTATGAGTTCCTCTTCCTCACCTGGCATGATACGCCGTGAGCTTTGAATGCCCAGTAAACACACACACACCCCATCCCTTTTTCCCAGTCCAATACACAATCACAATTATAACATCAAGTAGTAAAGCATGATACTCAAATAAATAAATAAAGGATTAAGTTAGATGTTAGTAACCTAGAAATCCCCCAAAGAGATTTCGTCCTCCCAACCACAAGAATCAGACGCGGATTATTCGGTATGCCCCTTCTTTTGCTGCTTTGTTGCAGAACTAACCTCGGATGTCTACCAACGGTTATATACCACGTAGTGCCAACCGTAGGGCCTCAAAAGAGACGGTAAAATAGGGCCTTGCCCGAATCCCTCCTCACACCAAACCACCTAGGGTCCGAATACAACCGATCCGTTCAAGGGTTCCGAAAACCACTTGCGCAAGACTTTAACTTTCAAATAGGGAACGCATCCCAACAATCCATAGATCACATATTCTCATCTTTTCATTACTCAAGTGCTCAAAAACCCAATACCCTCCCAATTAGGTTTCCCGTTGAGTTAAATATTTTACAACAAGGTTGACAACTTAACAAGATAAAAATATCCACACAAGCATGCATCAATAAGGTGAAGAAGATGAAGAACATAACATAACACATACAATATCATGCCAAGATATGATCATAAGCTAATAAACATTTTCATGAATACAAGGGCATAAAACATCCATGCATAACAAAATTTCCATATGTAATATCACATAAAGATTAAAATGAAAGGACTATTTTAGATCCTTCAACGGACTTGGCCTTCCTATGGTTTGTAGAGAATTTGATCTAGTTTCTAGAACATTTTTTGAAAATGGGATTGCTTTTCCAGATTCTAAGTTATTTAGAAAATATTCCAGCGCTGTCCAGATTCTGTCCAGATCCGTCGAGCGTTACAAAAATTTGTTTTTCTTGCAAACCGCTTAATGTTTTTCGATGAAACCAATTTTAGTTGAAAGCTAACACCTTAAGGAAGGTTTTGACATAAAATAGAGGTCCAGAATAATTTTATACATTTTTCTAGAATTTCTGGAAGTGGGATGCAAAAACAGATTCTAAGGTACTATGCCCAAAACAAGAAGATTTATGAGAAAAGGGTTCCACCAAGGGAAAGTTTTCGTTTCTTTTGTGAAGAAAACATGCTAACTAACATATATTTAACTCAGAAAATTTGCTTGAAAGTGTGCCCTTGGAAAGTTGAGAGATTGGTATAAAAAAAAGATGGTTTTGTGCCAAAATGGAGAAAATACAAGAGAGATAGAATCAATACTCAACTCTTAGCATTTTTAACACAAGTAACTCATCAATAACAGATCTGAAAACATTATTTAGAACCTTTAGAAACATGTATTTGAAAAAGGAAAATAAAAGAAAAGGTTGTGTTGTGGCTTACTTGCTACTTTGCACAAGAAGGCTCTCTTCTTCCTCTCTCTTATTCTCTAGACTTCTCTCTCTTGCTCTCCTCCCTCTCTCTAGCCGAAAGTGTGTGTGTGGGTGTGGTGTTTGTGCTTGCCAAGTTAGGGGAGGTTGGTATTTATAGACAATTTGATGTAAAAAGTCCTAAAAGCCCATTAGTTGGAAATTGATGGAAAGTTTAGGATTTGTTTGAAGTTTAAAGGAATAGAAGTGATTTTTTTTTTTTTGGGGGGGGGGCTTACTCAAGAATTACGCAACACATAGTTAAAATGGAACTAGTATTGAGATTAGCATCCTAGGTCTAGGGTACTAGGTTTGTGGTTTTCTAGAATTTCATGATGATACACTTTGAAAATTGTCTCCCCACTTCCTCCTAGAAAGGCCGGCCATAGGAAGGGTGAAGGGGCCACTTTTTTTTTTTTTTTATTAATTTAGGTCCTGGGGCACACTCCTCAAGTTGTATATATATATATATCTCTTACATGATTGATGGTACTCATGGTACAAAGGTACAAGTATTAGTTTTTGGGATAAATTTTGAATTTAAATAAAGAGTGAGAGCTTGGAGTTAAATACATGTATTGGGATCTTACTCATGTAGAATTAAATTAAATTAGGTTAGGGAACCTAATCTAGGAAAATTCAGTTTTCTTTGAAAATAAAATAAAATGCTACCTGACAAAATCTGAAATAAACAAGTAACCGAGGGGCTTTAAGAAAATAATTTAAACATTAGGGTATTTAAAGCGAATACATATTTCAGGGGCTTCACAAGATCTGTTCGGTTTGAATGAACAGATATGACACTGTTTGGGTTTGAATTTGAACAGATAACTGAATTTGTTTAGTTTCTTTAAACAAATATGGACTTGTTTGGGTATTGGAATCATTGATTTCTTTAAACAGATATGGACCTGTTTGGGTGTAAGAAAAATCATGCAGATTTTTTTCGGAATTAATTTGAATTCTGGACAGAAATTTTATTTTATCAAAAAATAAAATTAAATTCAAATGTTTTTGGCCTAAAATATAGGTATTGGGCTGGACAAGCCCAACCTCACACCATGTACCAGCGCCCAAGCCGCGCCAGACCGGACGGACGTACGTGTGTTTATTTTTGGGTCTAATGGATCTAGCTCACTTTGTCCATAACCTCCCTCTCTACAAAACTTGGGTGCCCCTTGGGACCTACCCCAAGTTACAAACTTATGCTTTATAAACTCAAAAAATTCTTCCCACTAAACCAATGTGGGACAAGCCTTTATTCAAATTTTTAAGAATTTTCTACCAAAACTCCATTTTCATAGAGCTCACTTTGGCTTCAATTTTCCATTCACCTGATAATGGTTTTGAGCAACCAAATATACCACGTGAATCACACCACAACATAGAACGCATTACCACTTAGACCTACCAACTTTAACGTATGGGTCCCACCTAAAAAATAGGCCAAAGTTTAGGAAAAATTTATTTTTCCAAAATCTTTTCAAACATTAGTTTCGGTGCATTTAACCATATTGCAAAGATGCCAATGTAATTGTATCAGAACTATAAATCTTACTATATTTTTTTAAAATCTCATAAAATGTCAATGTAATTTATTCAAAAAAAAAAAAAGAAGTTTATTTTCGCACTCAAATATGTTAGAAAACATTCTCTCTGTTTCTTTTTCTTTTTTAAAATAATTTTCATGTCGAGAAAAAATGTGCTAAAATGTTTCTATCACTGTTGCACATTGGCAAAAACTTAGGATGTAATTGGAGTCTCTTTTAAAGAGTTTGAACAAGCTAATATTATAAATGTCAGATATTTGTGTTAACAACTATTACAACTCTTCACCTCCACTATTATTGTTATCGTTGTTATAACTGACATCATTATTTCATTATCACAATATCCTATCCACGGTCACTATACCACCGCCACCACCCTCCTTTTAGCTCTACTAGATTACCTCTCCATTACTACAATCACCATTGTTATTGGTGCTATAAGCACCATAGTTACCTCCTCCACCATTACTACTATCACCAACTTACCAATACAAAATTAAAAATTATAAATTTATTACACATATAAAATAACTTGTTTTACTTGAACATTTAATTTTTATCAAATAACCTGCCAGATTAAAAAAAGTCAACATTCAATTTTAAACTTAATTTTTAATTTTTAATTTTTAATTTTATCAAACGTCACCGTATAAATCTTAAGAAGAAAGTAAGACATCTTACCCATTCCTGCGAGTATAAGCAATAGTCAAAAAACACCCCATCAAAGTGATGATGTAATTACTTAAAAAAAAAAATAAAAAAATAAAAAAAATAAACTAAAAAAAAGTGATGATGTAATCCCACAAAAGGACATGAAACCCTTACAAAATAAAAAGGCTAGCCCTCTCCTTGCAAACATTTCAAACACCCTCTCTTCTCATCTCCTACTACCCTCCCCTTATCATCAAGGACAAGATAAGAAAACTACTCTCAATTTTTCTTAGAACCCGTACTGTCTTTTCTTTTGGTAGACTAATAGGAGGAACCAATATATATTGTCACCCATCTATTGCTTTTGATCTTCTTGATATTCATTCATACAACAATGGTGGGAAACAATAGTTCAAACCTCCCTCCTGGCTTTAGGTTCCACCCAACTGATGAGGAATTAATCATATATTATCTCCGAAACCAGGCCACGTCACGGCCATGCCCGGCATCTATCATCCCAGAAGTTGATATCTACAAATTTGATCCTTGGGAATTGCCTGGTTAGTCACAAATACAGTAAAACCACCCGTTAATTGTTGATATTATAGCTTGCTAATTACTGTGAAGTTGTATTAATTTTGAATCTTATGGAGTGCAGAGAAAGCCGAATTCGGAGAAAATGAATGGTACTTCTTCAGTCCCCGTGACAGGAAGTACCCGAATGGAGCGCGGCCCAATAGAGCCGCTGTGTCTGGTTATTGGAAGGCCACAGGGACAGACAAGTCCATTTACAGTGGATCTAAATATGTGGGTATCAAGAAAGCACTTGTGTTTTACAAGGGTAAGCCACCAAAAGGTGCTAAGACAGATTGGATTATGCATGAATATAGATTGAGTGATTCAACAAGACCAACCAGCAGGCAAAATGGGTCTCTATCTATGAGGGTAATAAGCTTTTTATTTATCTTTGACTGGTTCTGCTACTTGCACATAAATAGAATACAGATAATTTTACAAAAGAGAGACAATGGGCTTTGTGAAAATTTTACAAAAGCTTTTTATTTTTATTTTTTAATCTTAGAATGATGTTTAATTTCCAAGAAAGTCTAAATATGCAAAAGATTTTCATAGAATGAGACATAGATGTGAGAATTTTCTCATCTGTGGACCTGACATCTGTGTCCCATTCTATGATTTTTTTCTGTGTTCTTAGCATAACTGCTAATCTCCGCGGTTTAGTCTATGTTGTTTGCTGAATTGATGAATGGTTTATGTTTGTGTATTTTTCAGTTGGATGACTGGGTCCTTTGCAGGATCTACAAAAAGAAAAATATGGGAAGAGTTTTTGGAGCAAGGGTTGAAGAACTGGGTGCTCAAATAGTGACTACAAATGATGTTAGTGACTCTCCAATGCTAAAATTTCCAAGGACTAGTTCACTTTCTCATCTATGGGAATTAGACTGCTTGGGCTCACTTTCTCAACTATTACATGACAATTCATACAACTCAAACTCGGATTACCAAAACATGATGGCCAGTGCTGGAAATGGCGCCCGGGGGATCGAGAAAATTCAGTTGGGGGAATTGCCATACCAATACATGGATTCAATGAAATTCCAAGCTGACCATAGTGGTGCAGTAGTAATGCAGCCAACTTTTGTGAATCCACTGTTTCAGTTTAAGTGATTTTGCGTAGTAGTGGGCATTGGGAAATTGTTAGATTTGATTAGTTAGGTTTGATGGGGTTATAAATTGTTAAAATGCAAACAAATATTATACCTTTGATTTGGGCTATGAGAATTCTGTTAAGTTAAAGATCCAGATCCACCTGCAATTTTTAAGTCCATTGATCTATAGGCATTCATGAAAGTTATGGAGGTATTGGCTTCTAATAAGACTTCAATGGATGTTAAACAAAGCCCTCTTAATTTGTTCATCATCAACAATGGCAATTTCTCAATATGCCTTTAACCACGGTATGGATTGCAGTGCAGTAATGTCCAATAGATTGTTCATATTAATGACTATGAAGAAAACTACTGTCGTGGATTGGATGTGGATTCAATTAAACCTTTAAGTTGTATCAGTGTATGCATCCCAAAATATGCAATTTGAGTAATTTTTAGCAATACCTATGTGGTTTAGTAGGGATTGGATCTTTTGTCTCCAAACGTTTTTGTCTCACTACCTCAATACACTCTTAGCTATTGGAATATGTATCAAAGATTTTATATATCAAGATTTTAACATATTCCTAGGACTTGAAGTAATTAAGCCTGTGTAGTTGAGTAAGTATCAGATCTTCTATTTCCATACTCTTTTGTCCATCTGTCTCAATGCACTCTTAACTGTTAGATGATGTATCAAAGATTTTGTAACTCGAGATTTTCATATGATCTTAGGAGTGAAAGTATATTAAAACGGGAAGACAGAGAGATCTAGAAATAGAAAATCTTTAGTTTGTTCAATGACATGTTATTTGTCTACTTCAGATGCCCATTACCTTATTATTGAAATTATGAGTTCAAATCTCCTCAAATTAATGTACGTTGTTGCAAATATGCGGTGTTTGTTAGCCTTTGGTTAATACGACACTATTAACAGTCATCTAAGGTAAGGTAATACAACATAAATGGGAATGCTCTGGGCTAATTGAGGCAGAAATTTAAATTTATGTACTAGGTGCACGCATGAGCTAGAAACCATTGTTGTTGACATAGACATTTCAGTCTTTTTTTGGTTAATTAATCAGGCTAACTAATCGCCGTAATTTGGACTGATTAGGTGAGTTTCTTAGGGATAAGCTTGAGCTGATATTTGACTTTGAATGAGTAATTGGGGTTCTTTCACACTCTAAAATTTCAATTTCATAGTTATCATATAACTTCTAAATAAAAATAGAAAAATGATTGAGACCTCTAATTTAGAGGTACCACTAGTGATGTGGCAGTGGGTCCCCCACTGCCACAGCCAATCAGGTGTCTTGAATTTTTTTTTTTTTTTTTTTTTTTTTTTTATGCTTTTCCACCTCATTAGAGATGGTTTAGTGATGGTATTTTAGAGGTCTCTAGCATAGTTGATAAAAATAATACATCAAACACATTTGTTGAATTTAACATATCAGCATGCACGTGTGCCTCAGAGTATGTGGACCACCAACTTGATAAGGTTTAAATTAGGCTAGTGTTACCATCAAACCAGACGTATGAAACCAATTTTAATCCTATGCATACAAAGAATGTTGATGACAATTCTCCATCTCAACCACTTCTTTGCCATAGTACTAGCTTTTTATGAATAGGTAAGTTCATCCAAAATTTTAATCACCAAAATGGACTCTTCACATTTGTTTACATCTAAACAAGGTTTTAAAAAGCGGTCACAACCGTTATGTAACGATTGTGGTAGTTACCGCCACCCGTCACGACCGCTTTTGCAGTGTGATTGATATTCACAGGTGTGTCGCCAATAACGGTTCCGAATTCTTCTTTCGAAAAAACACTCAAAAAAAAAAAAAAAAAACTGAAAATAGAGAAAAATGGATAGAGAGAAGAGGGAAGATAGAGGAGCAATAGATAGAGAGAGAGAAGAGGGAAGATGAAGAAAATGTTATTGATTTATTGAAATTGTAAGACCTATACTATTTTATTTAGTTACTATCACTCAACCATTTTGTTTGTGTGTGTCTATCTATATATTGTTTAAAAAATATATATATAATAATAAATGTGATCATTATTTATTTGGCTTGATTAAAATATGTATATATATATATATATTTAGGCTCTTATTTATTCTTTTACTTTTGTCATTATTTATCTTATATATAATAGTTAGTGATTGAATTTTTGTATAATATAAAGTCATTAATTATTAAAATAAAATGTAAAAAACTCAATTTATAGTGATTTAAAAATATGAAATATATTGGATCATACTTAAAAATTTACAAAAATTGATCAATATTTATTTTAAAACACAATAAATATGATAATGGAAAAAAAAATATGCGTATTGGTAAGTTTTTTTTTCAAATTGTGCGAAAAATAAAAAAATTTACGGTTCCGGTTACCGCAACCGTTACACTACGGCCTTTACTCCCCGCAACCGCAATCGCGCCACCGTCACCGTTACGGCAACCGCAACCGCTTTTCAAAATCTTGCATCTAAAGATGTGAACCGCATTTATAATTGCCTACAAATGTGAGTTTTATATTTTTAGAGAGAATTATTAAGAAGTGGAAAAAATAATTATAAATATATAGAGGAGCTACTGTGTCAATACTCAGTTCATATTGCATAGAACACAACTTTCACATGAATCTCCACAATTTTGTAATTTTTTTCCATTGATAATTTGTAATTCCCTTTATTTTTTTTTAATAAGAAACAATGACTTTGTCAGCACTTTTTGTTAATTCATGAGTAGTGTTACGAACACGGATGTTTTTATCACCCAAATCACAGATATGGGAGAAAAGATTTTCATCTATACATGCGATGATGAGAATATTTTTTCTCACATTAATAATAGAAAAATAAAAATAAAAATCAGTGTTTGTGCCACAAGAAACAATGAACATGAGAAACCTTGTGCCCATTACTTTAATGTTACAGACATATAAAATTTTCACATAAAATGTACACATGTAGTGTTGGCACCAAAATGATTGAAGTACACAAGGATGTATCTAGAGAGGGTAAGAGACTATTCTTTTATTATAGTAGTATTAGATACAATTATTTACATATTATAGAGACTAGTCCACTCTATGTTTTTCTTCATTTAGAAATTTTAAATGGATGTCACTCTATATTTATGAAACATAGGATCAAAATATAACATTAAAAAAATTATAAAAGAAATTTATTTCTTATAACTAGTGTTAATTACAAATTCAAATTTTTAAAAAATAGAATAAGGTATTAGTTAATTACTTGACCATTGAGAAAGATATTGTACGAAATTTTAATATTGATTTTATTGTATACATTTTAAATATATGAAAGAGTGTTGACTACAACAATTCAAAATGCTTATTTTATAATTATTATTCTTATAACTAATTGTGGATAAAAAAAAAATGTTATTTATATAGATTTTTATCTTATTTTTCACTTTTGATACTAGTAGAAATTAATGTTATAATTCATATTTTCTTTTAAATATATTTTTTTGGTACATATATATATGTCCTCCCCACCTAAGTCCGTCTTTGGTGGTACAACTAGCCAGCACTGCATTCTGGAATTTGGGCAGGCATCTTTGAAAGTAATAAGATCATGAAAAGCTTAACAAGTGAACCCACCAATGATTTCCAGCTAAATCAGAACCACAATTAGCTAAAAAATGAGTGAGATAGCAAAGAGGACAACCAAATCAGAGAAAGAAGGGGACTACAGGGGAACAAAGGCAACCAAAGTGGCAATGAAATGAAGGACCAAAAAACAAATCCAGCCCAAATGGCTACAGATATGGATTCAGATGTTAACATATTTCTGCTTAGCATACAACAACAAATATGATAGTTGTGCGTACTGGATTCTACACTAGATGAAAATGGATCGGAGCTCCGCAACCAGAGTGGGTTATCCAAGAACTGGGGGCTTGCAACACAATGGACCATTAGAGCTGCCTGGTTGGGGTTGGCCAGAGAACTCCTCCGGTGTGAGAATGAGTGGTTAGAGAAGATGTTTAGTCCTCCATTGATAAGGAGAGAAGTGTTTAAGTAGATGGAGCTGAGTTTTGTTTAGTTAAGTTAAGTTACCTTCAATGTGAAGAGAGTGGGGTTTTATATAAAATACTTTGTTTGTTGCCCAAGATGGTTTCATGGAGCTTTGGTGCCTCCAAGCTTCCCTTAACATTGCTCAAGGTAGGGGACCTAAAGGTGGTTGACTATAGATCCATGTGTTCATTGCAACCATACAACATATCACATTCTCTTTGCTAATTGCCTTCATAACTTTAGAGGCGGAGGGACTAGCTGAGGTGGCAATCTGCTTTTGGATGTATTCATAGCTTCCACGATTATCTGAGGCGATTCTTCAGTTCAGTACCGGTGTGCCTCAGGTCGGCCTTTTGTAAGATAAACTACTGGGATGGGCTAGCTTATTTGGATATCTTTGTGCGGGCTTGGCCCATTTCGGTTCTGATGATGGGTTCGGCCCATTAGTTCAGTCTATAGATCAGGTCTGGCAGCTCGGCCCAGTCCAACATTGTAGCTGGATTGGCCTTTCCAATGCGTATTGGGCCCAAGTGCTTGAGGACTTGGGAGAGCCATTCTTTATGGAAATGGGCTTAGCTAGTTGACCCACACGTTCACTTGGCCCACTTGGGTTTGGGTTTTAGTGGATTAGGCTGGGCCAAGGCTTGGATCCGACCTGTTTATATTTTTTCCATTCATTTGACCCTTAGCTCGCGCTAAGGTTCTCCTTGGGGGGAGCTACCACTCATTCCATCCGTCGCGACGTTTCAATTCTACTCCAATCCAGCCTTGGTGGCGATTCAATCCCTGACTCACGCGCTTTACATGCGTCTTCCCATAGTAACACGTAGCAGTATAGTGTTGGTGTGAAGAGATAGTGCGCCGCTTCCTAGCAGAAGGACGTGATTTATACCATCACATCGATCAAGGGTCATAAATACCCTAGGGCTGTCTTCTCATTCCCTTCGTCTGCTTCCATGTTTTTGAAATCCACAGAGTTTTTTCGTTTTCCCTTTCTAGTTCCATTGGTGCTTTGCTCCGATATTTACTGCCATTACTACTAGTTCCAAGCGTTGCCGTTTCTCTTCGATTTTGGTCTCCAAGTACTTTGTTCTTCATGGTTTTCCCGCCAAATCACTGTAAGTTCTTCTAAACCTCCTCTTTTTCTTTACTTTTTGATATCTGTCACCATTACTGGCCTTCGCGCCATTGTTTCCGGTGATTCCTGCCATTTTTTTGCCTTTCTCTTAGTATAGTTTTTCCTTTGTCTAGATCATGGGTAAGTTTTGTGCCGTAGTCAATACTCCTGAAGCGATGGCTCTATTCTGTCAGGATTATGGCATTCCAGACGCCATTACTCTGACGCTGGCAAAGGTTGATGCCAAGTGTATGGGCGTAAGGAACACTGTCGCGTTTCCAGTTGTTACGGTAGTCGAAGGAGGGGTTTGGTTCCCTTTGGACCCTTAGGTCTGCCCTTTTTCGCACCAAGTTCAACTTTCTCTAATGTGGGTCTTTGTGAATCTGTTCCGCATTATCTGTGATGTCTCTACCCTGAACAGGTAGTTAGGTTTAAACCTAGATGTCTAGGACATCATAGACTGTTTTACCCTCTCTTATAATAAAGACCATAGCACTTATTACCTTTGTGTCTATTCTGTTGATTCCTACCTCGTGACTAATTTACCTGACTCTGACAAACACAATGACGATTTCCTATAAGTTGGTGGGAGCTGGGAGTTCCCCGTTAGGACAAAGATCCAGTTCGAAAGGATGCCCCAAAAATATGGTTATCTAGGTCTAAATCCTCTGTCTCTGTGTTTCGATCCTTTCGTTTTCAACTTACGTATTGTTTTAAATGTCATACTGATGTTGTTTTCTTGCTTTTACAAAATCTTCTCGCTACCAAAGAAGGCCGAACCTCGAAAATACTTAAGCCATCAAAGCCGCATTACGGTGTAAGAAGAGAAATGCCCCTGAGTTATTGAATTACCAAGCTAGTTACTGTACTGTTATCTCTAAGAAGGCAAAACTTACTACTTCTTTGCTTGATTCTGACACCAAGACTGATACACTGCCTACCCCATTGATCACCAATCATTGCTGCTGCCGAAGCCTATTTACTAAGAGGACCTCTTCTCCTGCCCCTAGTTTCACAGGAGGTGGGTCAATGTCAAAGAGAATGGTGCTCGTGGACCTGGAAGCGAAAGCCTTTGGTTCTTCTTCGGCCCTGGGAAATCCCATAGTCAAGGCCGAGCCAAACAGTCTGATGGCGGTAAAATTGGAGATGGAGGCAGTTAACCTTTCTGTTGCTATTCTTGAACCTGACGCCCTAATTGCTAAAAGGGCAAATAAAAGAAAAAAGGAAGCTGGTAAGGCTAAGGTTGGTGAGGCCTCTAAGGAGCTTGTTATTGATAAGTCTTTTGAACAATGAGAGCCGGCCATGTTGCACCAAGGCAAGCCCATCTTAACTTGTGATTCCGTTATTGCATCCGGAGAACTTGCTTTTGACTTAACTGCCAGTAGACATGGTGGATCACAATAGACCCTGTGATATTCTTATTTTGAAGGGAATGTTGCAAATGTGACTGCTGTAAGTTCCTTAGAGACTTTGTTCTTTCTTGTCTGTACCATTCTTATTTCCTAATTTCCCTTGTTGCTGTAGTGTATTCAAAGGATGCACCTATCGATTACTCGTATCAAGGGATTGGAGAAGACTATTTTGGAAGCTATAACGAGTTTTGAAAGGTTGACAATTAGTTTGAAGGCTGAAAAGGAAGGTCGTAGAGCTGCGGAGAGGGAGGTCTTTCGTTTGAACAAGGTTGTTACTGCTACTGAGAAGTCCAAAGAGGTTATTATTGACACCCAGGCTAGGCTTGAAGGAAAGGTTGTCGAATTGGAGGCTGTTATTGCTATGATCGCTGCTGAACGCTCAACTCTAGAGGCTAAGTATTAGCAACAAGGTTGAGACGAGGCCGGTGCTGCTTATAAGGAAGAAGTACTAGTTCAGCGTGATAAACTTTTCCTTAAGGAATGGATGAGTGGTCTGACTGCTGCACAAGTTCCTGACCCCCTGTTGTAGGACGTCCCTGTTCCTTCCAAATCCTCAAGCCTAAAAGCTACTACGACATCTACTACTCTTCAATCAAAGATCTCCCCAGGCACCGATTCTGCTGATAGAAACCCTGGAGAGTGATGCTGCCAAGCTGTTGAGTGCTGGAGAAAGTGAGATCCCAAAGGTTGAAGTTGCAAAAGAGATGGCTAAGGAAGTTTCTATTTTCCAAGATGTTGGAGCTGCCTCTGCTTCTCCCTTCCCCCCCTCCCAAAGATGATTCATACAAGATTGTGAACCCTGTCCCTAAAGTTCCCCTTTTGTGATGAAAATTGAATTGGTTTTCGAAACAATGTAAGTTGTTTTTTTTTTTCTTTTACATTCTATTGTACTGGAGCTCGGTCTTCTTGACGAGTTGCCCCCTAGTGGCTGCTTGAGACAATTTTTCATCTCTCTTTTTCTTTTGATGATGTTTATGAGGCCAGTTATGCCTTTGGATGATGATATTTTTCCTTGACTTTGCAATCTGATGTTCTTTGCTTCTATGTCTAAATGTTGTCTATGCTTGTTTGCCCCAGGCCAAGCATTATTGGGACCTTTGGGTTGAATAGCTGCTTGGTCTAGTTTTTTGTTATGTTGTGTGGCTATGCTTGTCTTGTAATCAAATGAGAATATCTTATTTAGGTCCAGGTTGGTTCTTAAAAAAAAATTGTTTGCCCCCACCTGGAGCTAAGTAAAACTTGTACTGACAACTGTCGAAATTTGTTCCAACTTTGACAGCATGAATGCTTTTAAAGGTGACAACTTCATAAAGGAGTGTCTTACTCAGGTCTAGGTTGGTTTTGAAAAACAATTGTTTGCCCCCGCCTGGAGCTGAGTAAGGCATGTGCTGGAAGGTTGCTCTTAAAAGATTTATCCAAGTCTGTTCCAACTTTGTTTGTATAAAGAAATACTTAAGTGGTGAGTTTTGATGTACTTGTCCTTAAGAAAGAGTCATTTGTGACTTTGAAAATCTGGTGATTCTAAAAAAAGATATAATCATGTTGTTAGTGTGGTTTCCACCAAGCAATTCCACTTGGGTAAGTTCTACTTGGTTGCCAAACATAATTCAACTATGCAATTCCACTTAGCATGTTTGAGTGCAAACCAAATTCAAATTCAATTCGGTCACTCCGAAGCTAATTCCATTTGCTCAAAATCAAAGCTAATTTTCGAAAGTCATTCATTGCCTTTGCTAAAATCCATTTCATTCCCAATGATGCTTATTTCGAGAGTTATTGTGAACTTTGCCTTAGTCAAAACCATTTTTAGTTTGAACTATGCCCTCAAAACTTGACTTTTAAGGGGCTGTACTAATTAGTAAATCGGTTCTGGCCTTAAGGTTGTACAGGTGTTGGACACAAAAGTTCAAAGAAGCAGAGAGAGAGAGAGAGAGAGAGAGAGAGAGAGACTTTTTCCATTAACCAAAAGAAAACATATGCCATTACACTTGACAAACATTTAGGAAGAATTCACCCAAAAAAAAAAAAAACATTTAGGAAGATAGACTATTGATAGTACTTCTGGAGATTTGCTACATTCTAGGGCTGAGGTATGGCCTTGCCCTTGAGATCTTCTAAATAGTATGCTCCATTTCCAGCAACGACTGTAACCTTGTAGGGCCCCTCTCAGTTAGGATCTAACTTTCCTTCACCAGGTACCTTCTTATGATCCATAACTTTTCTTAGCACCAGTTCACCAGGTGTAAACTCTATTGGGAGAACCTTCTTGTTAAAACTTTTGATGAGCTGCTGCTGGTTGGTTGTAAGTCTGATTAGTGATGCTTTTTTTTAGCTTTCTACCATGTCTAGCGCTTGGGCAATGGCTTCTTCATTACTAATATCTTCAAACAGTTCTGATCGTATGGTTAGGAGACCGACTTCCAGTGGAATAATAGCCTCTATTTTGTAGGTTAATGAGTAAAGAGTCTCCTTATTTGAGCGTCGTGCTGTCGTTCGGTAGGCCTACAACACATGGGGTAACTCTTCAACCCATTTCCCTTTCGTATTCTTAAGCCGCTTCTTTATGCCATTAATGATGGTCTTGTTTGACGATTTTACTTGCCCATTGCTCTGTGGATAGCCTAGAGAGGAGTTTCGATATTCAATCTTGAGCTCAGCACAGAACTTCTTGAAATTTTTTCCATTGAACTGCATTCCATTGTCCACGATTAGTACCCTTGGGATTCCGAAACGGACCACGACATTCCTCACGACGAACCACTTTCTGTCTGTTTCCTTGACCCTTGCTAATGCTTCAACTTCCAAGAACTTAGTGAATAGTTGGTTGCAGCAATAAAGAATCTTCTATTTCCAATTCCCCAAGCCAGAGGTTCGATGATGTCCAAGCCCCACTGTGTGAAAGGCCAAGGGCTGGTGAGCGAGGTGAGAGCTTTGGCTGGTTGATGGATTAGAGGAGCAAACCTCTGGCACTTATCATATCTTTGAACATATTGCTATACGTCTCTCTACATCTGCGGCCACTAGTACCCATAAGTTAGGGCATCAACATGGTTTCCACAAATCCCATCGTGAATTTCATAGAGAACATTCTCAACTAGATTTGGATGCACACATTGTAGATATGGGCTAAGGTAGGAGCGTCGGGTACAGTTTTCCAAATGGTGAGATCCAAAACCGAGCTGATTGATGTCGAATTCGGGAAGGGTGCCAGATCTTAGAAAAATGAGTATTGGGTCCATCCAACTTGGTTATAAGTTCATACAGAGGACCAGATCTGGAGACGTAATGCTCAGTTTTGACACAAACTCAACCCAAATCTTTCTAGCATCTTTGGTATCTACTGATGAGCTGAGGCTGGCTAGAGCATCAACATGGCTATTATTGTCTCGACTGATTCATTCCACTCACATAGACTGAAATTTCCTGATTAGATCCTTGGCCTTGTCTGTGTACATGGCCATTCTTTCATCTCTTGCTTCAGTTAGTTGGTTGACAACTAACTAAGAATCACTGAATACTAGGAGTTTGTCTGTGTTAAAGTGTTCGGTGCTGAGCAACCCAGCTAATAGTGCTTCGTATTCTGCCTCATTCTTAGAGGCTTTCCATCCAAGCTTCAGAGCTTGTTCCTAGATGAGTCCTTCAGGAGAGATGAGTACCACCCCTACCCCCGAGCCTCGGTTATTGGATGATCTGTCAATGTAGAGTTGCTAGATGTCTCTAACGAAGAGTTTCCATGCTTATGAAGCACATTGTTTCCCCAATTTGGCGGTGTGCGGCACTGATACTGAGCTGGTGTTTGGGTATGCGATGCTCGGGATAAGAGTGAATTCGGTGACAAAATCCACCAAGACCTGGGCCTTAATTGGTGTTTTGAGATGATACTGAATGTCAAACTCGCCAAGCTCAACCACCTATTTAGTCGTTCGACCCGAAAAATCAGCTCGACCAAAGACAAAATTAAGTCGGAACTCGATAAGGACATTGATGATGTGGCCTTGGAAGTAGTGTTGCAATTTCCTTGAGGTAGTGAGCAAAGCATAAGCCAATTTTTTCAATGGTAGATATCGTGTCTCGGTATGCTGATGTAGTACACCGGCCTTTGTTCTTTTTTCACTTTACGAATTAGGATCGCGTTTACAATATGATCCGAAACTGTCAGATACAGGTATAATTATTTCCCTAGTTTTGGAGTAGAAAGGAGATATGGTGAACTGAGGTATTTCTTGAGGTCTTGCAACGCCTCGGTGCATTTGGGCCCCCACTCGAATGCTTTATTTTTCCTTAGGAGTTGGAATAAAGTCTTCATTCGGTCTAAGGATTTGCTAATGAACCGGTTCAGCGCTGCTGCCATTCTAGCCAACTTTGAAGATCTTTGGTGTTCTTTGGTACTTTTATCTCTTGTATTGCTTTAATCTGGTTTGGGTTTGCTTCGATTCCTCTACATGTGACCATGTAACCCAAGAACTTCCCTGTTCTTACCCCAAGAGCACATTTCGAGGCATTGAGGCAAAGTTGATGGTTTTTCAGGATGTTAAAACTTCCTTTAGGTTAGCAAGGTGGTTTGTTGAGCGCCTTTTTTTGACTACCATGTCGTCTATATATGTTTCCATAGTTTATCTGAGTTTATCCTTGAACATTCGAGTTACCATCCGCTGGTAAGTTGCTTTGGTGTTTTTACGACCGAACAATATTATTTTATAGCAATAGGTGCTCCTGGGAGTGATAAATGCTATTTTCTCTTGGTCTGAGCTGAACAGAGGTATCTAATGTCACTGTAGGCATCCAAGAAGCTCATTTGTTTGTGCCCGGCCGTTGAATCAACCAGTTGATCTATTCGTGGCAAGGGAAAGCTATCTTTTGGACATACTTTGTTGAGGCAAGTGAAATCAACACAAACTCTCCAACTGCTGTTCTTCTTTTTTACTACAATCGTATTGGGTACTAGACCTCTCGAATTGCCCCCACTGCTAGGAGCTTATCTACCTTCCCAATTATTGCTTATGTATGCAAGATTGAGGATTTTTTGCTCTTTTACACAACAGGCCGAGTTGAAGGATTGACATTGAGTCTATGGCAGGCAAATTCGGGATCCAGACCAGGGGTGTCATAGGCTGGCCATGTGAATACTTCTATATTTTCCCTTAGCAAGTTTAGCAACTGACGTTTCTCATTAGCACCCAACGAGGTACCAATAAGGAAATACTTCTCTAGGTCACTTTCTTCTACCAAATCTTTCTCTAGGTCCTCTACCATCTTTTCAGCTAGGGTTCCTCTAACGTCCTCCAGTACAGATTGATCTGCTTCCTCGACCGTCTAAACCCGATTACAAAGGTGCTTGGATTTCATGGCAATCGTGAAACAATGCTATGCCCCAACCTGGTGCCCTGTTATCTGCATTACTCCATGTTCGGTTGAAAAGCGAATGAGATGGTGGTAGGTTGAGGGAACTGCCTCCATCCGATGAGTCCCGGGTCGGCTGAGAATGGCATTGTAAGGGGATGCAGTATTTACAACTAGGAACTCAATCTGGAGAGTTCTCGTTCCGGCTGTTACAAGTAATGCTATCCTGCCAAGCGGTCATTCAGGTTGGAAATTGAAGCCGACAAGTGGTGTTGTAGCTGGGGTGAGATTCTGCTAAATAAGAGCGATGTTTTTGAACAAATCATAGTACAAGATATCTACAGCACTACCCTAATCCATTAGGACTCGTTTCACATCAAATTGTTTTCCAATCCCAATAATGATAATCAATGCATCAATGTGGAGATGTTGAATTCCTTCTAAATCTTTTTTAGTAAATGAAATAGTACGTAAAGAAGATTTAGATTTTGTTCTAACCTCTTTGGGTACTGGACCAACCAACATTATTTGCTGAAGCTGTGCAGCTTTAGTGAATTCTCCTTGAAGCACTTCCTTTTGTTTGAGACTGGTCATGCCATGAATCACGTTGATGACTAATCGTGAAAGGTGCTTGATATTATGCTATGGTGGTGGGTTCCCCTGTTCGGCCACAGTCTTGCCTGGATTGACGTATTCTTGTAGGTGGCCTGCAGTTACTGAGTCCTCCAAATATTGCTTTAATGCTCTACAATTTTGAGTCACGTGCCCTCTCTCTTGGTGATAAGTGCACCTTAGCTTCTGGTTGCACCGAGTTGGATCTTCTAAAATCTTTGGTGGCCAAACAAAGTATAGTTCCGCCTTGATCTTCTCTAGGACGTGATAAATGGGCTCCTTGAATACTGTGATAATTATTTCATGGGACTTGAATTTATCCACCTCATTCATTGCTACTTCGCAGGGTTCTCTCTGATCTATTTTTCGTCGATCTCTCTAGTTTGGCTACTCGGCCGACGTTATTTCGATCGGAATCTGATTGTCTTCAAGACAAGAGTACTGCTCAATTCTGGCTCATAAGTCCTTTAAGGTAGTAGCTGGGCGCTTGGTAAGAGATTGCATCAACTTGGTTTCCAGATGTAGTCCATGCTTGAAAGACATCACTGTCATCTACTCGCTATATATGTTCTCCTCTAGTTCATTGTATTCTTCCCAGTATCTTCTTGCGTAGTTACGCAATTTTTTCCCCTCCCTTTTCCAGAGGCTAAACAAGGTGTCTAGCTCTTTCAGGATTTGGTATTGGAGACAAATCTAGCCAGGACTTCCTCTGAGAGCTATTTCCAGTCATAGATTGATCCAGTGAGGAGATGATAAAACCATCAGAGTCCGGACTCTCCTAGGCTGAAAGGAACGAGTTTGTACACTAGTGTATCATTTCAGTTCTATAGAGATATCATTTGTTGGTAGTGACTGATGTGTTTGAGTGGATCCGATTTTCCATCATATGGTGTGAACTTAGGCAAGGTGAACTTCTTAGGAGGTTCCAACGCTTCAATATCCAAAGTAAAGGGAGAGGAAACGAGCTGATCTAGTGTTCAATGCTCCTTCTAGTGTACAGTCCAATCGAGGTGATGAGCTTTTCGTTCTCACTGTTGCTCATTTTCACTATTACTAATCAGCCAAGTACGGAGATCATGAGGATGAAGAGGATACTCCGTCTGCTAGCTAACCATTTTTTACGTTTTATCTCTCTTCCAGCGTGAACCACAAGTGTAGCTGATCACTGCTTCACTTTACATCGGTGTTGGCCGACTTCACTGCCTAAAACCATTTCCTAGAACCTCTTTTACCGGTGGTTCAAGGGATGGACTTCACCGACGCAGATGAGAAGGTTCTACGTCAGTTCTCTTCTCTATCGGATTGCCCATCATTATTTTTAGTTATTACTTCAGCTTCTGTATTTTCATTCCCATAAATTTGATAATATGATCTCGGTAATCTCTTTCCAAGAGGAAATGGTGGGAATAACCTCCGGCGAAGGGTTGACGATACTTAATAGAATCTAGAGTCCAATTGTTGTTTTCGGTTTGTTCTTCTAGAACTATTGGCAATGCCAAACCCTTGTCCTTCGTCTTCTCCATTGGATGAGTTGATACAGATATAAGAATGTCCTCAGTTCCCATTACTAGATATAGAAGTTAAAAATGAAGATCCAAGTTCATTGCACCAATTATGCATACCGAATTCCACATTAGATGAAAATGGATTGGAGCTTCGCAACCGAAGTGGACTATCCAGGAACTGGGAGCCTACAACATAATGGACCGTTAGAGCTGCCTAGCCGGAGTTGGCTAAAGAACCCCTCCGGTGTGAAAATGAGTGGTTGGAAAAGATGTTCAGTCCTCCCTTGATAGGGAGAGAAGTGTTTAAGTAAATAGAGCTAAGTTTTGTTTAGTTGAGTTAAGTTACCTTCAATGTGAAGAGAGTGGGGTTTATATAGAATACTTTGCTTGTTGCCCAAGATGGTTTCATGGAGCTTTGGTGCCTCCAAGCTTCCCTTAACATTGCTCAATGTGGGGGACCTAAAGTTGGTTGACTATAGATCCATGTGCTCATTGCAACCATGTATACAACAGATCACATTCTCTTTGCTAACTGCCCCCATAGCTTTAGGGGCAGGAGGACCAGCTGAGGTGGCAATTTGTTTTTGCATGTATTTACAGCTTCCACGATTGTCTGAGGGGTTTTTTTAGTTTGGTACTGGTATGCTTCAGTTCGACCTTTTGTAAGATAAATGACTGGAATGGGTTGGCCCATTTGGATATCTTTGTGTAGGCATGGCCCATTTCGATTCTGATGATGGGTTCGGCCCATCCGTTCAGTCTATGAATTAGGTCTGGCAACTCGACCCAACCCAACATTGTAGCTGGATTGGCCTTTCTACAGCGTATTGGGCCTAAGTGCTTAAGGACTTGGGAGAGCCGTTCTTCATGGAGATGGGCTTAGCTAGTTGACCTACACATTCGCTTGGCCCACTTGGGTTTGGGTTTTATTGGATTGGGCTGGCCTAAGGCTTGGATCTGACCAGTTTATATTTTGCCCATTCAATAGTGAGCACATAATGGAAAATAGCTTGAATTTTGCACCGTGCCCTCCCCTTTATTGATGTAATAGCTCTATGCTTTGTATGGTTATTGTCAACAATATAAGTTTCTTTTTATTGATAAAAATAAACAAAATAAAATAAAAGGAAAAAAAAATGATATAACTTGAAAGATTACAAGCATGCTAACAACAGATAAATATATGGAATTCTTAGACAACTGTAAAGAAATTCATGAGCATGTCATACCATTTGATTGCATTATGCCTTTAGGGGCATCCTAAAGTAATTTGGGGCCATATGTGAAATTCTAGATTAGGTCTATCAATTATAGTCGTTAACTAAAAACACACAAGTAAGTTAAACTACAAATGAAGTTCAAAAAATTAAATCAGCAAGGGGAAAAAAAGTCTATTTTTTTTTCCCAACTTGGTACAATCATTTAACTAAAAAACAAGAGCACAAAATGTGTTTATAAATGTATTTTATCATACATAGGGGTAAAATTGTGGGACAAAATTAAAGCAGATAAGGGCATAAGGTCTTGGTTAATTACACCTATATTGGCAAGAGTGTTAGCACATGCTTTTCCTTTGGGTCAGACATGGTTGAGAGAACAATCACAATGCTCCATGAGGAACTTAGTGTCTTCAAGCAAAGCTCATTGGGGAAAGTTTGGACAAGTCTCTCTGATTAAATTAATCAACTATTCCGAATCAGATTTGATGATGACTTTCTTCGTGCCTTTCTCAAAAATGATAGTCAAACCTTAGTGTACACCCCATAATTATGCCTCAATACTAGTTGCTGTTCCGAGGTTGCCATGAAAACCAATCAACCATGTACCTCTAGCATCTCGAAGCAAGCCCCCAAAACCAACAGGACCTGGGTTTTCTTTTGAGCAGCAATATGTACTGAGCTTGATAGCACCTGGACAACACCAATGAGTTAGTTTGTTAATAGATAATCCAGTAATAGGGTCGAAGTGAAAAGCCTCATGAATTTCATTTGCTTGTTGGAAGATGAGCCTAGTTGCTTCTTGAATATTGCAATCCTCTTAGCGAACCACTACATTGTTTCTAATCTTCCAAATCCTCCATATGGTAACGATAAAGATTGTGCTCCACTAGATGTTGTTTTGCTCCAATTTCTTATCTTGAAGGTTGTTTTGTAACCACTGATTGATGGGCATACTAGAGCCATGATGGCACCAGTTAGTGCTCCTAATTGCTTTTCAAATTTCCTTGGAAACAGGGCACTCACGGAATATATAACGGCTTGGGTTAGACCCGATCCTTTCATGTTCTTGGATCCGAGATCCGATACTCTTTATAGTTGTCTATACTCCTTCTTGTCTTGTTATTGTTGAGTTTGGAGTTGTTGGTTTTGTTATGAACAGTTTGGTAGTTTGTTTTTAAAAAGGAATCATGTTTTTTTTTTCTTCTTCTTTTTTTTTTTTTTTTCCAAGTTTGCTCGAGCGGTCTTTCCTATGCTCAAGCGGTCTTTTGTAGTTTGCAAGACTTCTGGGAAGGGTTGATTGTGCACTCGAGCCTTGTTTTGATCACTTAAGCAGTCTTACTTATTTGTATCTGACGCTTGAGTGGTGTTGCTCGAGCAGTCTATACGTATATCAGATCAGGGAGAAGGGGTGTAGACACCCCATTTTTGACCGACCTTAAGACTCAGACATCACCGATTGAGCGTTTGGTGATGTTGCATATCGTGCTCATTCAGAGGTTTCAGAGTCTCGGCTGCGAGCCTTGCCTCCGGACTTTCGGACTCTTTCATGCCTTGCCTCGGTTTGCGAACCAGTGCTCGTTTTTCTCTGTTTTCTCTTCCGAAGGGAGGAGAGGTCTCAGAGATCATCTCTCGGGTCAGAGGCTACGTTTCGTGGTCATAGGCCATTTTGCCCGTTTGGAGCCCGGTTTCTGGTTTTTCGGAGTCGTTGGCCGTGTGCCTCGGTTCAAGACCGCTTAACCACCTCCGTTTGCTCTGGTTTTTGGCACATACCTTATTTCCTCCCTTTTGAGGGACACTGTGGTCCGAGAGACCAACTTTGTGGTCGAACACCACTTTCGGTGCCTAACAGCCTGTTTTCGGGGCCCCAAACTGCGTGTTTTGGCCCCCAAATCTTCGTTTTGCATCCGTCTTGGTCCGTTTTTGGCAGGGACCTTATTTTCATTGTTAGAAAGCTTGTAGGAGGGTGGAAGGCCAGCAATTTTGCTGAAAAGCCAACTTTTTTTGAGTCCAAAGTGGTTTAGCATGAATCTGGGAAGGAGAAAAATCTGCGCGGCTTCACCGAAATGGGCATAACTCTTTGCACAAGAGGAATTAAGATATGAGGCCACCACCATTGGAAAGCTTACTTCCGGGGCTTCATTTTTCACTCAAGAATCTCCTAAGTCCAGGTCCGGGGGGAGGATATATGGTTGGTTGAAGTCCGGTTGGACCGAATCTGCGCGGCTTCACAGAAACTGGCATAACTTTTTCCACAAGAGGAATTTTGATGCAAGGTTTACGACATTGGAAAGGTAACTTCTGGGGCTTCATCCTAGGGGGTGGCCGGCCACTTTACCCCTTTGACCTGGCCGGCCGGCCACTTACCTGGTGGATGACCTTTTTTGCCCTTTTGAGCTGGCCGGCCATGATCCTTGTCCCAAGTGCATTCCAGCCATGTATTTTGTTCTGCACGTCACCCATGTCCGAGGATTTGGCCTTTTGGAGGGGGGGGGGGGGAAATTGAATTTGAATCTTCCCCCCATTTTCCCCCCCTTTCTCCACTCCTTTGCCTAGAAAACTAGCCCCTCCCCTTCAGTTTTAAGGGTTATAAAATTTTGTTTAAGCCTCTTACATTTAATTTTTCTCTCTCTCTCTCTATATTCCAAGCATCAAAACCCTTTTGTTCTTGGCCCCTTTCCACACCACCACATAGCACCACCTCCCCACCATCCTTTCCAACACTTGGAGCTGGTTTTCCAGAGGCAAGGAGCACCTTTTCTCAAGCTAAGAGGCTGTTGAAGTTTGGTCTACAAGGGTGAGCCATATTTTCCCTCTTTCTAAGCTTCTTTTGCATGCTTTCTAAGCCATACTTGCTTACATTTTTGGGCTCCAACCCTAACTGAAAATAGCATTATTTTGAGGTCTTTTTCATGTTTGTTTTAGGGTCCTTCCATATTTAAGGTCTCTAGCTACCACTTGCTTCTTTACCTCTCTTGTATGCCTCTTTCTTGCATAGTATTTTAGGCCTATTTGTAAACTGTTTTGAGCTTGGTTATAAACTGAAAAGTGGATTATTTTGAGCCCTTATTCAACATTGTTGAAGGGATCTTCACTGTTTGAGGCTTCCTTTTGCCACTTGCTTCTTTATCCCTCTTTTGGCCTTATTATTGCATGTTTTGCTAGCCCCCTGTACTTGTATTTTTGGGCTCTGGTCAGAACTGTAAATAGCCTTATTTTGACCCCCTCATCATGTTTGATCAAGGGAATTTTGCTGTTTGAAGCTCCCTTTTTGCTCTTTGTGTTTAAACCTCTTTTTAGGCCTTATTTTGCATAGTATTTTAAGCTTGCATGTGCACTGCTTTGGGTTTGGTCACTAACTGTAAAATACTATGTTTTGGGCCCTTCTTCAACTTTGTTGAAGGGCTCTCCTCTGTTTGAGGCCAGCAACCATCACTTGCTTCTTTGTCTCCCTTTTGGCCCATTTCTTGCATAATAGTTTAGCCATACTTGTGTTTGTTTTCGTGGCTTTTTGTAAACTGTAAAGTGCTTTATTTTGAGTCCCTATTCAACTTTGTTGAAGGGCTCTTGGCCATTTATGGCCAGCAGCTGCCACTTGCTTCTTTATCTCTCTTTCGGGGCCATTTTTGCATGTTGGTTTATCCCTATTTGTATTCACCTTTTGGCCTTGATTAAAATATGTTTTTTTTGGGACTATATTAATTCTGTCTTCATACTTCATGTTCAAATAATGCTTGGTTTGTATAGCTATAAGTCATTCCATGCGCCTAGTTTCGTGTTTCGAGTTTCATTTCATGCATCGGGTGCCATGTTTCCATGATTCGGGGCTGTTTTTTTATCATATTTTGGTACTGAAATTTGCATGTTTGTATATCATGTTCCATGCCTTGCCATGCTTTGTTAGGGTGGCATTTGTGTCTTAGGTTCGGTCCTCGGTTTGCGTGCACGTGTGCACGCATCTCGAGTGTCTCATTTTCATGTAATGGCCTCCTATGTGAGTGTGGCCGAGGTCCACTTGTGTTGGTGTAAGCCCATTATGCATTGTGTATGCTATTTCATTTCACAGCATTGTGTATGCTAGGTTGTATATTAGCGCATTGTGTATGCCATGTTACCTCGTGCATTGTGTATGCCATTTCATAGCATTGTGCATGTTAGGTTGTATCTTAGTTGCATCCATGCATGTCATGCATATTGCATTGTGTTTGGGATAGGAGTTAGCCCAAGCACGGGAAACGAGGTACGTTTCGTACTCCGAGTGACGGAACATGTCTCAATTCCCCAGTCACCGACACTCCGGATTGTCCATGATGGAGTTAGGTCTTAGTTGTATTTTCATGTGCATTCATTCCATATTGAGTTGTGTAATTCGACTCCTCGGCCATCATGCATCGAGATGCGTGATTGGTGGCACGAGGATCGAAGCATGCATACATGTGTGAAAATACTTTGCCATGCCCCTCTATTGCTCTCTGTTGCAGCAAATCAAGAATCAGCAGCCTTCCGAAGCTTGGCACGCATTCCAAGAATAATTACAAACAGAGGCAAATTGGGGCATCGCCATGAATTTCAGCGCAAAGGCAACCCGAGCATGCATCATTCATCATCTGAAGAAGAATCAAGGCAGTCCCTGGCTTGCATGCCAGTTTATTGTTTTCTTAGTTAATTTGGTAATTAATTAGGATTTTTGTACATATTTGGACTGTACTATTCGGGACTGTATATTATTTATTCGGACCCTCTGCGCGAGGGCAATATTGTAATAAGTGTGCGTGAGTGTGATGTATGTCTTCCAATCCCACGTCTTTCTTCCCTTTTATTTACCAGCTTATGATGGTTAGATTAGAGCATGTTTTAATTAGCATACAGTATGATAGCATGTTTGCATTCATTCATCATCTGTTTGCATGCACTGCTCGGCAAGATCATACTAACTGCATTTGTATTTCAATTCTAAGTTGAATACATGTTAGCTGTAGCATTCCATATGCCATGTATTAGGATAGCTGAGCCTGTTATAGTTGCATTATTGCATGTGTTGCATTAGGCATTCCTGTATAATTAGGATCATGCATGGATTTCTAATCGGTTTCTGTTTTGGCTTGGAGTACTCGGTGAGTTTTATGCTTTAGCATCCTTGCATGCGTGTGAGTGACTGCCATGAATAGCATGCTTACCATGAGGCTAACTGCTTATGTGATATAACTGCTTGAATGCCTGTGAGTGAAGGTTGGGTTGTTTAGATTGGAACAAATCATCAACTGTTTGTTTTAAGCCCACTAGATAGTGGCAAAAACATGTTTTCTAAGCCCACCCGAGGGTGGCAAATCCACGTCTTAGCCTACCTGCGGGTAGCACCATCAAACCATTTTCAAACAAACGAACATGAAATGTTTTGTTCCAATTCAGGCGACCCAGTCTATACTTGTATGTTGTGCGCATCACATAGTAAATCCAGGCTAATAACCGGAATAAGAGCACACAATGTTTTCAAAACTAGATATCATGGTTAGTAGAGGCCGATCTTTGATCGGGCGAGCGGGGGTGCTCACGAAGTGACCTTTCCCAATCGTACCCAAGTTCCCGAGCCGAGGCAACTTTGGTGATGACGGACACGTGGCCTTAGGCAACGAGTCAGGGTTTCCTAAATTTCCCAAAAATAAAATATTTAGGTGGCGACTCTGTATTTGGCAAAGTAGTCCACGTTTGGCACTTCTTTCAAAAATCTGTTTTCTCAAAACGATTTGCCGGATTTGGACTCTTTGGTTCAGATTGAGAATCGTGACACAAATCGAGTCCAAACTGTAGCGAGGTCTCCCCCCCCGCGGGCTTGTTACAAGGGTTTTTTTTTTTATTATCACTTTTTCATCTCTTGTCTCTCTCTAAAACATTTCTAAACCTAATTTCTTCTCTCTCTCTCTCTCTCTCTCTCTCTCTCTTTCTAGTTCTTGCTTAAAACCCTCCCATACACCCTAATCCATTGATTTCACTACCATAGTGCTTTGGAATAAAGCGTAGAGCTAGACGAGGGCTTCCATTTAATCTAAGCGGATCGTTGTTTCGTCGTTGGTGATTTTTGGGTTGTATTGTGAAGAAATACTTTTGGAACTAAATTGGATAATTGGAAAGAAAACAAATGGTTTTACAACTTGTTGTGTTCAAATGGATGTTTTTGGAGAAAATGTATTTATATAAGTATATTTTGAATTAAACTATCACATTGTTTATATTGTATGTCATGGTGCTTTCATGATCATAGATATCCATATGTTGTTATTGTTTAGAATCATATTGGAATCTCTACTCGACTTTATGTTCATCTTACGGTGCTAATAATTTTCAGAAGCAAATTGAGAGATAATTCAAGATTGGTGATCTTCCTTAAATTGTTGGTCACAGGGCTTATGCTTGTTAGCGGAACGCCATTCTTGTAAAAGGGTTAAACCCTTACTTTAATTTAAAGATGTAAGTCTGTGGGCAAGTTGCTTAAATGTAATTCATGCTACATTGCATATATGTACGATTGAGATAACTTTCATTTATTATGGATGTTATGTATGTTTAATTCTTGCATATTCTTAATAGAAATGGATTTATGTTAATGAGTTTGGTAAAGTTATTCGAGTAGTAAAAAGTGGGGCCTGACAGAATAGATGAGAGATGTCTTCATAGTGAGAATTGCATCTTGAGCAAATGTCTGTATCAGTAGACCACAAATAACTCTTTCGTGGTTGGTAAGAATCTTCCCATACATAAGTAACCAATTAAAACCCTTTAATTTCTGCGAACTTTTAATTTTCCAAATCTAGCCTGTTAAGATGAAGTAGCTGAATATTCTAGCACCTATCATATCATGTGATGGGCCGCACAAAATTTAAATGTTAGTAATTTTAGATAAAATATGAAATTTATCTGATGATATAATTGTTATAATGCTAGATGCTACATAAATAATAATCAAATATGATACCTACACCTAAATGTCGTCTGGTTAACATTTTATATTAATTAAAAGGACAAACTTCACTTTACCCCCCGTGGTTTGAGCCGGGTGCGGTTTACCCCCTGACATTCAAAAATCATCGCATAGCTCCCACATGGTTTGTGGGCCAAAACACACACTAACTTCTATTAACAACAGTTATAAATTGACAATTATACCCTTCTTCTCTCTCTCTCTCTCTCTCTCTCTATACCCACATTTTATACATACACATACATAAATACATATCAAACCCAGTTCACAGTTTACTGACCAAACTTTTTCTTCATCATATACAAACCCAATTTACATATACAAATCCAAACCCATTTTTCTGATTATATACAAACCCAATTCACATATACAAATCCATACTTTGGAAAACAAGCTAGTGTGTTTTGCAGCCAAATAGAGTACCTGTTTGTCTGCTAAACCATGGAGCAGATCGTTGAAATAAAATGAAGTGTTTCGTGCTCAAAAGTCCAAAATAGCAGATCATTTTTCAGATCACTTGGTTGGTTTATTCGGCGTCTCTTACATTGATTTTCAGATCATTTTGTTGTAGACAAATCCAAACCCAGTTCAGATCATTTTGCTAATCATATGCAACCCAATCAAAGATATATATATATATATACACAGTGAACTCTCTCTTCCTTCTCTTCTTCTTCCTCCATTTCCATCCATTATATGTATTACATATATAGACATCATATGCATATGTCTGTACATAAATATATATATATATACACATGTATATACATACACTTATATATACAATGAGTTTCAAGATACATAGTGATCTTCTCTTCATTCAAAAGATAAAGTATAGGTATGGAGATGTTGAAGAGATAACTAGAAGAGGAAAGGGAAAGAGAGATAGTATACAGAAGAGAGGAAGATCTATATAAAAAATAAAATAAAAAATAGAGAGAAAGAACAGAGAGAGAAAGATCTATATAAAAAATTGAGAGAAAGAACAATGGCATTCTTTTGTAAAGTTGAAGACATGAAAATGGTATTTATGTCTTAAACAATGGCTTACTCACCAAATCAGCACATCAATGTCACTGCCAGTTAACTTAGATGGAAAAGTTAATAGTGCGTTTTGGTCCACAAACCATGTGGGGGTTATGTGGTGATTTCTGAATGTTAAGGGGGTAAATCGCACCCGGGCCAAACCATAGGGAGGTAAAGTGAAGTTTGCCCTAATTAAAATAGAAGAACGAGGACAAAACATTTAACTTTGAGGCTACCAGAACTTTTTTTCAGCACATGGACCTTTTCAAATGAAATATATATATATATATAACCTTAGAGTTTAAACCATATAATAAAAAAAGGGCTTAAAATTTGAATTTTGTCAATTTAAATCCTAATCTTTTGATTTATTTTCGATTTAAAAATAGTTGTCTATTTTCTTTACGTAAAATCATCAGGAAAAAAGTATTTTAGTCATTAAACTTAAATTTACGTGTATATAAAATGTCGAAAATACCATTTTTCGTATAGTTTAATGACTAAAATAAATTTTTTTGTCGACTTTACTTAATGAAAATAGGTAGATGGTATAGATTGAAAATAGATCAATTAGGATTTAAATTGATGAAATAAAAAAAAACTTAGAATTATTTTGTTATGAGAGTCAAATTCTAAGATTTTATTTTTTATTTTTTATTTTGTAATTTCTCCAAAAATTTATGCATATTGCAATGATTGTTTTATATACTTTTTGTAGTCCTATTTGATCCAATGGTCAACGAAGCTAACGATTAGAAATTTTCTTGGTGTTAATTTTAAGATCTTACAGTACAAGAAATTGGATTTTTCGTAACGCAACAAAATATGTTGCTAAAAGGCAAAACTTGTCGGCAAAAAGTTTCGCCAACACACGGAGCTACGTCAGCAACCCGTAGGTAAAAGTGAGTTGGCAAAACTTTTTGCCGACGAAATTATCATTGCATTGGTAAAAGTAATGTCTTTAGCGACAAACATAGTCGTTGGTAAAAGCCTTCATCCATCGTCGGCAATTTACCTTGCTTCGGTAAAAGTAGTTCAAATATGATGATTGTGTGGCACTTTTCCCGACACAAATTTGTGTCGGCAAAAAATATACTTTTAGCAACACAATATGAGTCAGCAAAAGTAGACTTTTGGCGACACATTTATGTCAGTAAACGTTGCCATTTGCCAACGATTTGTTTGTCGATAAAGCTTTACTTTTGGCAATGACAAATTTGGATTGGCAAAAAATACACTTCCAGTAACACAATACGAGTGGGCAAAAATAAACTTTTGGCAACACATTTACCAATAAGTTGTTTGTTGAGAAAGCTTTACTTTTTGGCAACGACAAATTTGCAGCGGCAAAAATAATTGAAAATCATTTATATTTTTTTATAAGATTTACAGATTTACAAGAGGCATTCCTCAGGCACCACTATCACAAACTAATAACATTGATATGAAATCACCTAAAGTTGATGTGTAGAAAAAAAAAAAAAAAAAAACTGCTGATACTGCTTGTAGAAGCAGTGTATAAAACCTAAAAGGCTAAACTCACTAAAATACCCAAATATATCCAAATTGTGAACCCGCAGTAGAAACAGCATATAACAAAATGAAAACATGAAACTAGCAAAGACAGGAAAAATGGCACAACAATCACCCACAAACTTATAACAACCCAATTGTCTATTGCACATTGACTACCTTGGCTTTCCTAGCCCTTTTCTTGTCTTTCAATGGTCTACTGAGAACCTTGGCATCAAACACTGCATACTGTTTCTTGATCTTGATCATTGCTTTATCTGAAAACGAATCAACCTAGTCCTCGTACTTCTCATACAGTACAGGTACCGTGTGTAGCAATACGAAAGTTGTTTCATCAAAATCACAATAATTAAGACTAGGTATAGTCTATAAACAAAAACCTACATTTGATAAATCAATAAAACAAAAAAAAATGTTTATTGTCATTACATATGTAGAGTAATGTTAAGAAATTGTAGCAACTTCCCAAAATTGAAGATATCCACAAGCCAGCAATAACCTATTCACGAAAACAATCTCTTAGAAGACAATAATTAAACACACATGCAAGGATTGAGCATTACCCTTGGCATACAAAATCCAGCAATTGGTTTAGACCAACTAATGAATTCCAACATCAACTAGAACTAGGAATCAAATTCATTTGGCAACTAGGCTAAAGAAAGGACTAGCCACGAAGCATGGACACTTTAAAAAAGTTAAAATAACTTGGAATCCAATAATAAAATGAATACAATGTAAATTTATATTGTGGAAATATGCAAGGCATATCAAATCAAAAAATTACTTAAAAAATCAATCTCAAACACCATCCAGGTCTCTAGTGTCAGCATCACTAGTGCTGTTACCAAATAAATCAATTACCAAAAAAATATGTTTGATTCCTAAAAAATATAACATTATATATTTGAAAATAACATTATATGTTTATGTGCTAACAATATATATTTGAAAATGATTTACGCAGAGAACTAAAAGATAAACACTAAATCATACCTTATGGTGGGCCATCTGGGGAAACAAGAACATTGATGTGAAACAAGATAAACACTAAATCACACATTTGGAGAAGCAATAACTATTTACAAGACTCTAAATAAAGACCACTATTACAAACTAATAACATTGATATGAAATCACTTAAAGTTGATGTGCAGGCAAAAAAACACTGCTGATACTGCTTTTAGAAGTAGTGTATAAAACCTAACTTGTAGGGAAATTTTTGTTGCTTGCACTTTTGAATCAGGATTCACCATCCTTCCCAAAATAAGAGAATTACAAAAACTCACAACATATAACAAGCAGCAAATTAAATGTATTTGGAATCTACTTCAAGCAAATTGTCAGAATAAATTTAGATGATGTTACTGTATCTCGAACTATGCAAGGAAAGACTTTTATGATGTAAGAACACAAAACTGTTCCAAGCAATATGTTAGATGTATTACCTCATCACATGATCCATTGTCATTGTAATCATATGGTGCAGAGCTTGAAGTAAATAGGAAAGAACCTTCCCCACTCCAGCTTAATACAGCTTCCTTAGTCATTACAAACCAATAATGTAAGTGCATAAATCATTTGCCTTCAAAAAAATTGAAACAAAACATGAATTTGAAAACAAGTTACTACAAATGAACATAAAAAATACAAGATAAAATAGGACACATTAACACCCTATACTTTTTCCTGATTGTTAAAATATTTTCAGCCTAACCATCTAAAACAAATTCAATCTTAGCTTCCCATGACCTATTGGCCCTGTTTGGTAGAGCCGTGGGAAAGTGCTTATAGCTTATACCTTAACAGCTTATAGCTTATAATTATGAACATAAGCTGATTTCTGACTTATAAATAAAGCTTCTCCTACCCCACTCAAAGAATAAGTTGATTTCTGACTTTCAAAAAGCTATAAGCTGTATTGTTAAGCTAAACCAAACACATCAAAATAGATTAAATTAAGCTGAAAGCTGAAATTAAGCTGTACCAAACAGGGCCATTATTACTTAGCAATTCATACTGCACCTATACCCTAATTGATCCAATTCTTGAATTCCTAACATTCTTATTCATTTTCAACGGATCACAATGAATTGAAGACATGACACATCTAATAACAGGAAATTTTCAATGGATACGCACCATTGCACAACACAGTTGCACTACAGCATGCTAGGAGCATATCAACAAAACACACTAGCTCCAGCAGATAACAACAAACTAGCACCAGCACCTGTTCAAATAGCAAACTAGCAAACCAGCACCAGAAACACACTAACCTGTTCAAGAACGACATACAATAATATAGATGTCTAGAACAAGCCTAAACAGGCCCAATTTCTCAGTAACCTTTATTTCTCTATAAAACATACCCAAAAAAAAATAAAAAATAAAATCTATATATAACAAATAATACAAACTAAACTTAACACATCATAATAATTAGTAATGTAACCAAATTAATATCAAATGCATTTCAATATCCCAAATTTTATTCAAATATCCAACAATACTAAACATAAGAATACTAAAATGTGTCTAACTATATCCAACATAATAATTCCAAAAATAACAATCTCAAACATAATAATTCCAAAAAGTATCTAAACATTTAACAAAATAACTTATAAAACGAAAAAAAGAAAAATAAAATAAATGCCTACGTGCGAAACAACAAATTATTATATCTTTAATGACCATATATATATCACTATTGAACCACAAACATCCATCACCAACCTGTGAACAAAAGGATAAAAACATGAGTATCTTATTAATGCATTTACTTCAAAAATAATATACAAATATAGTTCCCAAAATCTGAGTTCTAATGAAGCTATTATTTGAGTTGTCATAACCATATTACAACAACTAATAACTATATTACTACAACTGAGAACTCCAATGAGATTGTTATTAAAGTTTCCAAAGTTTGAGATTGTTATTCTTAGTGTAAAATTTAGCACAAATTTTAATAGACTATCAACAAATTTATTTCATAGAGATCCAATAGTGATTGGAAAGATGAGATGAAGGTTGTGCCAAAAAATTATGCAAGCGTTGAATCAAGGTTGTCAAATTTTGACATTTTTCTACTATAACACAGCCAAAATTCAAATTTGGCACTGTTACAATTATTAATCTCAAACCAAGGATACAAATCTTTAGAAAATAAAATTGTTCATATTAGCATTCCTTAGCACCATCAAGAGTTTGAAAATGAAAGGTCTAAATTCAAAGAGGAAAAAAAAAAGTGATTGAAATGAGAACAATTTAAATAATATTTTAAATTTTAAAATGAAAAACAATAAACAACATAAACAACCTTATCTGGATACGATGCAGTATCTTTGACCCATCAAAAACAACTTGGCTTTTAAAACACTACTTATTAGATTGAACCATATCATCATATCATATCCTTGAGTCATGAAATTATGAACAAAATAACAAAACTTGAGTAGAAAATAAAAAGAGAACCACCTTCATTGTGAGGTAGACTTGCCTGTTATTAGAATGGCTTCATAGCACTTTCATCTAAAATAAGCATTTCAGCTGAAATAGACTTATCTACTCCATTCTGACCAGTAGAACATCCAACTGACCTACACAACATCTCGATACAGGACATCTGTTCTGGAGAGCTCTGCAATACCAAGGAATAGGAAAAAAAAAAATTCAATGGAATCATCAATCTAACAACATATTTCCCACAACGATGCATTGTTAGAGCATGCCTATCCACGCTTCCTTGTCTAAGTTCAATTAAGAGTCTATAGCCAGCTTTTACCATTAATTAGCTTCAATAGAAATCTTGATAACTAAGAATTCTAAATTTGTAACATTCGAGTCAAAGCAACTAAATATTTGAATCTTTCATGGATTTTTGTGTTGTGGTTCATCAAAACCTAATGCGGGTTGAAGAGTACACATTTTGCCCACAATTTACAACAATTAGTCATTTCTCAACATAATTGGAACTCTTCCTAAAATATCTTATAAACGTGTTCCAAAACATCCTCTATTGTTTTCCAATTTAAATCAAAACTCATTGGAATTTCTTTAATTTAGATTTACTAGATGAATCCAAAATTAATTAACCAATTACCAAAATTCTAACATAAAGAAAGAGCAATCACATGAGAGAGACATGATTTAATGTGAAAACCCAAACGTGTGAAAATACCACATGAACAAACTACCTATTAAATCAAGATCAAATACAAAGCTTATCAAGATCATACCTACTCACAAATAGAGCAGTTTTGTTATCCAATCTGCCTTCACGACTATCTTATCTCTCACTTACCTCTAGATCTCCACTAGTTGTGCCACTCCACAAGAACACGATCTTCCAAGCTCCAAACTTGATCATTGAAAGTGCAAACACTAAGTCTGTAATTTAACCTAACAACTCTCTTACAATCATATGAAAGAAAAATATGAATTGTACACCACTCTCTTAGGAATTCTAAGCTCTCAATGTAGTGGGTAACCCTATCAAGTCAAGACTCCTATCTAAAGTGACAGAAGTCTTATGTGAACAAAGAAACAAAAATTCAAAGGATTCTGTTCCAGACACGCCACAAAGTCGTGCATCAAAGGACACATTTGTAAACTGTTGTGTTCGAACAATAAGCACACTTTTCTAAAGATGTGCTCAACATTTAAATGCTAAATGCACTAGAACCAGTTACATAAATATGATTATGGTCTCAATCAAGCGAAGCTCTCTTGTGTTCGAAATGCAAAGTTCTGTATGAACAAAGGCCCAATAGTTAATCTAGCCTATATTCTGAAACTAAACTAATTATAGTCATGAACACAATAAAACAAGCCTAAAAGACTAACAAACATTAAAAAAAAAAAAAAAAAAACTATATGATGCTAACACAAATGCACGATTTATACCATTACATAAACTAGAGCTTGTCTTTATGAACGAAGCTCAAAGTAGCAGTCATCCATGGTGAATCTTCATTACAAAACATGCTCAAGACTAAACTAAGCTAAAGAAAAAAAAAATTTTAAAAAATTAAAATTAAAATTAAAATTCCAAGCTCAATTCCTGGAATGAAATTGCTAACACAAAATATTATTAAGGAGTTAACTAGTTATTTTGTCCTCACAATTAAGGCATCATCAATTATTGCTAACACTCTGTCAAACAAATAGAAATCTAGTTTTAAAAAAATCAAAACACAACCTAAATGGTTATAAAAAGTAGTTTATATGGGAAACTTGTATAGAAAAGCATAGCCTAACCATAAAACTTAAATAGATAGATCAATCAAGAGGACCAAACTCAACATCCTAGCTGGAGAACCAAGGTCAATGCAGCCATAGTGCAAACTGTTATAAGTGACAGGTAGTATAGTGGCTTATCCAAAGAATATGACATGCTTCCTAACAACCAAAGTACCAAAAGCTATGGTGTGGTTCATAAGCAAATATGAAGCATGACAATAAGAGCAGAAAAAGAAATGAGCTAGAGACAAGGAAAAAGGAATAGCCAGATAAGTGGAAAAAAAAATGAAATAAAGAAGAAGAAGAAGAAGAAGAAGAAGAAGAAGAAGAAGAAGAGAACCACAAGAGAAAGAAGAAGACAAACAAAGAAGAAGATTGAAAACAGTAGAGAAATAGAGTAGTAGACAAAAAAGAGGAAAAGATGAAGAATAATAGAGATAGGGAAGGAAAAGAAACCGGGGAACAACTACCTAGGGTGTCCAATGTGAAAAAAAATAAAAAAATCTATGTGTCATATTTAGGTTTAAATAGTGGTTTATCCTAAGATCACAAACTAGGTCCTCTTGCTTGGGGGGGTCAAGACATGTAATACCCTAGGCACTGATGACCCAAGGTGACCCTCACCAAATCATGACCTAGGCTTCAGGCTTGCCAGCCCCAATTGTGCACTTGGCTAGTTCTAGCAAGCTTAGAGGCTTCTAGGCCGCCAATGCCACCCACCAAACATGGCCTTAATTAAGTTGGAGTTCATTGACCTTCCTTACTAGTATAATTAGCTAGCTTAATACAAGACTTAAGAGGGTTAGTGGAGCAATCCAGCAGAGGAACCTAAATGTGGCCAATGCAGAAGTTACACGCCAACATGTCTTGAGCATTGTTGTCAAATCATGAATCGTTTATTTTATAATTATTTTTTTATGTGATTTTGACATCACGTTTTAATTAACATTGACTTTGGAGTTGAACCAGTAAGGCTAACCCTAAACCCATCCAGTCCCTTTTCTGATTTGCCGAAGAGTTTGAGGTAAAAACATATTCAAATGCAAAGGTTATACTTCTAAAATTTATGCCAAAAATAAAAATAAAAATAAAGGTTTTCCTTGTGTAGTCTATATGACCACTATGTTAGAAGTAATGTCTGGGTAAATTTAAAATGCTTGGCCATTTGGCTTCCTGCCACACCAAGCAATTTAAATTGTTATTGTAATTTCAACAATCAAAGGGCAGAAAAGCATCCAACCACTTAGTTTTCTGCCCAAAAGTTGGACTAATACAAATTATCTGCTTGATTAGTTCAGATCACGATACATTGGGTCTGTATGGCTAGAGTTCTCTTAATTTCTCATTAACCCAGACTACTATACACGTTATATGAACACCTGTCTAAGCATTCTCAAGAAGTTGCCTAGATCTGAGATCCACCTTTGGGTGCCAACATGGTCATAATCTTGTAGGGTAGGCAACAAGGACCTTAGTGACACTTTTCACTACAATGCATGTTTTATGGTAGTTGAAAATTGAAAGAAATCCCAAGGATGATCCAACATTTTATAGGTTCTGCAATGCAGAATTCCTAGGTCAATCATGAACGCGGTTGATGGCTGCACATTTCTTTCTTACCACAGCCAATGGAAGAAAGAAATGGAAAAAAAAGGGTCTCATTCAAGAAAATTTATACCAACTGATAATAAAATGTCATCTTCATTTATGTGTTTCCTACTGACTTCTAGGCCACCAATTGAAGATCAATGGTTCATTTAAGTTCATTATGCATAGCGAAATGAAAAGAAATATGAAAAACGAGAGAAGTCAGTATATATTGAGAGAAGTCAGAGCATACTAAGTTCATAAGAACATTCCCAAAAAACCAAACGCACAATTGGTGAGACCAGTCCACAAATGAATAAAATACATAAAAACATTTCAGCGAATTGAAAACAAAGAAACAAAAACCACCCAATCCCTATCTACATTTTCCCCACTCTTAGATTATCAAATTATGGCCCTAGCAATTCCTAAATGTTGTTGCAACTCAATAGGCTATGTTTATGAGGTGGTGGGAAGGTTGCATTTTATGGCTGCTATTGTATCCTGTGTAGGCTCTATTTAGGTAATTGAGGGGGGCATCAGTTGGTGTTTTGGTTGGATCTTGGAAGTCTATCTTAGGGCTTGGAAGTCTAGGAGTGTAACCAAGTTGCTATTTGTAGTGATCCCAGTTTTGCCACTTCGCTGAGTATGTTGGGAATCGAGCTGCTCGGTCAGCTCGCGGGGTTCCAGGAGACAACGCCCCTTGGTAGGTCTAAGGGTAGCGCCCTAGCAAGGATCGAGCTGCCCGGTCAGCTCGAAGGGGTCCAGGGGGCAGCGCCCCTTGGCGGGTCCTAGGGCAGCGCCCCCGAAGCAAAAATGCAAAATGCTTTCAAAGTTGCTTGTCCGCTCGAGCGGGAGAGCAAGCCGCACGTGCGGATTTCAGAGGAGAGCAGCTTGCACACTGCTAAAAAGGCAGGTGCGGGAGTGAGGTGCGGTGGGTTGGTAAGATCTGAATTTTTTCTCCTTTTCTTCTCTCTTTGGGCTGAAGTTGAATCACTTTTGTATATCTCTCTCTTTAAAAACATTTCCTCTCCCTTCTCTCTACATTTCCTACCAAAAACCTCACAAGATCTTCGATTTATTCAAATCCTTTGGGATTTGGACCTAAGTTCTTCATCAAAGTTGGTTAGCTTCATGAGGGCTTCGTTGTGTGCAGTGAAGATCGAGTTTCGACACCGTTGATTTTGGGGGTTTCATCTCATTTCTTCTTCAAAACTTGAGATAGAGATTTTCTTAGAGTTATATATATATATATTTGCAAGATCTATATGATTTTCGAAATCATCTTTCGATAGCTTTGAAAATTGATTGTTGATTCAAGAAGTTGAGCGATTTTGAAAGTGGGTTTGTCTCTTGTTCTTTTAAAATAATCTTATGGGCTTTGATCTTCTTTGATTGAAAAAAAGATGATTTTGGAAAGTTTTCTTTCAAAAGATTTGAATTGTATAGTTTTGGTGAGAAAACCTAAAATTTGGGGGATTTTTTTTAGAGACTGAAAATCCATGAATGATATTGTTATATTTATTTTGTGTGTCAAAATAAATTAATGTTTGGAAATTTTCTTATTTATATTTTTATAAATGATAAATTTCAGGAAATATGAGAATTATTGTTCATTTTCGAAATTATTATTCAAAACGTTGAAATAGTCTTAAAATGACTAATTGCTGAGGATACTTAAGAAGAGGGAATTGTGTTATTCCTTGGATGATGAATTGGAATAACAGTATTTATATTCATCTTGTGTTACTGGCATAACAATTTATTTGATTACATTAAACTTTGAAAGTTGATTTAAAAACTTGCATTGAGAAAAGAATGTTGAAAAACAAGTTTCCATGAATTGGTTTTGGGGTAAATACGGTGGTAAGTCTTGACAGGTGGTATAGATGAAATTGAATAGGTGTTGAGCCTTCCAGTTAATACTGGTAAAAATGACAGATTATAGGTGTTGAGCCTTCCAGTCAATGCTGACAAATTGGTAGTACTTGTATAGTCTACTTGCAGACACCAACCTAGGGATTACTAGAGTCGTATTTACTGTTCTTGAAATGAATTGTTAAGGTTTGAAGAATTGAAATTGCAAAACATCATTGAGCATGATGGTTTTCAAAGATGAAGATATGATTTTCTTTTAAAAAGGCATAGCACGGCATGTGCATTTCATCTCTTGGGACTTGTATAAAATGTATATATTTTGTTAAGGATTTCCTACTCGGCTTTATGCTCACCCTACGAAATTTTTATGCAGGAAAAGATGTGGTGATGCCGCCTAACTAGAGGCAAGGAAATGTGTGTTGAGAGTACGAGACTCTCATTTTGCTGTGACTCTGTATGTAAGACAAGGACTGTATGTGTGTGGGTTTGAATAACCGTTTTGTGTAATCGGACTCAAGCCTTGGAAACTTGTAAATCATTTAGGGTATTTATTTGTTTATTTACTTGTTGTTGGATTAATGTATTGTTGCATGAAGAACTATTGTATCACGTAATGTAAGTTTGGAGATTTATATTCAGTTTTTCTTGGAAGAGCCATAATTGTTGTATTATCATTTGGGCTAGAGATTTGGGGCATTACACTATTGCTGCTAGATGCTGCTATTGTTCACAGATATATTGTTGCTGCCAGTTGATGATTGTTGTTGTTGCCAGTTGCTGTTGTTGCTACAGAGTTGTGTTGGGCCTTAGGTGTTTATTTGTAGCTTTGGGGATGATTTTACATTGGTGATATTCTGTTATTTCTACTGTTTTATTTCTCTTTGTTGGCTAGTTGATTGGACCCTCTCCAATCTTAGGTTAAGTGTTGGTATATGATTGATAAGAAAGTAAGGGAAAAGTAATGAGGAAATTACTCTGATCTATTTTTTCTTGATTTTATCACTTTCAGTTGATTGTCATTGTAGTTTTAGTCTCTATAAATTGGTAGCAAAAATTGAAATCAGTTCGAATATATGAATTACAGTAAATTGAAATCAGTCCGAATATATTGAAATCAGTCCTGTTAAATGAAAAATCAAATATCTGGAATCAGATCCTAGATTCTAATGCTAATAACAATATTAACAAAACTCACTGGATATAGCTTAAACTTTATTATCATGTTATTTAAGCTACATTAATTACCTGAACTGCGACTACTTCAATTGTTTTCTTTTTTTCAACACTCTGTCCATATTTTATTGATGGTGTTGTTTTGCTTTCGTTTTGTGTGTTTGGTTACAGGGCATCCATGGATGACCATAAGCTGAGATTCACACTGGCTTTTCTGTAAACCATGTGGTATAAGTAAAATTGTTACAAATTCTTTATTAATATCTTTATACACCGTGCCTTTAGGCACCTACATACACTAGATATTTAATCTCACCATAAATCAAAATTTTAAACTCATCCTATAAATATTTAAACTTATCATTAATTGCACCGTGCCTTTAAACACGTCATACACTAGTAATTTTACATTTCAAATTGCATAACAGTTAATAATAAATAAACAACAACAACAACAATAATAATCAAATTACACAAAGAAACAAACCCTGTGCTAGCACATGACCCTTGAGGAAAAAGAAACCATCAGAGATTACTTGACTTTAGCCTTTTAGCCAAACAACAAAAAGCAACCAAACTCAACACACACAGCAACAACAACAACCAGCAAGAAACCCAACATATTGCTGCCATGTCTCCAAAGCAACGGCCAAAACCTAACAATCAACAAACGTCTATATGGGTGTGCGATTGTGACGGAGAGAGACCTACCAATTGTGCGAGAAGGCTGTGCAAGAGTGAAAATTGTGGAGAGTGATAAGGGGGTTTACCTATCTTGGGAAAAAAAAGAAGGGAATTTTGAGAGGGAAACTTTACACAGCCTTCGTTTTTTGGGAGGGGGGGGGGGAAACAACAATTTGTAGAGGCATATCACCACAAAAATATATATATATATATATATTTGAAAAAATTAAAATTAATTTCAAAAAAATAAAAATAAATAATATATTTTAAAATTATTTATGACCTCTAAAAAGATAAGATTATACAAAAATAATAAGTATTTTTTATTTTTTTTCACCAAATTATTTTTTAGCTTTTTAGAAAAAAAAAATTTGAAACAATTTTCTAAAATAAAACCAAACATATTAAAATTGATAATCTAACCACATTCTTTGGAAAAGTTTAGATTATCTCAAATTAGCCATCTCAATATTTAAGAGTGTGTTTGGGCTTAATGGGTTCATTTTGTGATCTAATTCAATGATCACTTTAATTTTAAAATTCAATAACTAGAATATTTAAAACTCTTTGAAAAGTTATAATAAAAACACAAATCACGAAATCACCCCGTTTGACTAGCAAAATTTTTACCAACGAATAGTGTTGTCGTCGCTAAATGTTTAACTCTTTGCCCACGCCAACTTGCCATCGCCAAAAGTAAGCACACTAATAGCAACGCTTATTGTGTTGCCAAAAAATAAGCCTTGTAGCTAAAATTTTTGAAATTTTGTCGCCAACCAATAATTTTGACGCTTAGTGAATGTTATGCTTTTTTAGCGACGGTAATAAATTGCATCGGTAAAGATCTACTTTTACCAACAAAATTTATCACTGTGTCGCCAAAAATATACTTTTCGCCATGAAAATTTGACGTCGTCGCCAAAAGTGCAATTTCTTGTAGTGTTAAAATTAATTGTAATACATACAAATTGATCCATATATCCAACTAAAAAAAGAGAGGTTACTATTAGAGTAATGCTAAGGATCTTAAATATTTTATCAATACTTTTATTAAATGTCTCATATAGATGTGAAACCCACATAGGACCCATATAGTGTAGATTCCACACTTATATAAGACATTTGATAAAAATATTGATAAAATATTTGAAATTCTTAACATTTTCCTAAGCATTATGGATAAATATATATACTTATACATGACTTTCTTAATATAAGACTTTTTAATTGGGAGGCTGTAGGCATATTATAATTATTGACGGGCCTTTTTAAATGAGAGCTTAGGCAGGCGCCTGGCTTGCCATTGATAGAGCCACCCTTTTATGTAGGTAGCTTTATATGCACTTTAATTTTTGTTGGTTGGGCACTCTAATTCCTTGGACACCCCAACTAAATCTTTGAATTTTATTTTATTTTTGTTGAACACCTTCAAATCATTAACCGTCAATCGCTAAAGCCACCTTCACTATTGAAGTCATTGTTGAGCTCTATTCCATTGCATGCAGTCCCCTACTTTTTCTTTCTCAACTCTCGTTGGCCCATCCCCTTCTTTCTCTGACGCCTTTTGATCCCTTTTCCTCAAACCCTAACTGTATCGCGTATTATCACCAACAGAGAGGAAATGGAAGGGGGGGAGAGAGAGAGAGAGAGTCACGAAAGAGAAGAGGAGGAGGAGGAGGAGGAGGAGGAAGAAGAAAAAGAAGAAGAAATGAAAGGGTCGTAGTGGTCGGAGGAAAAAAAAAGATAACATATTTGAAAAGAGGGTTCATGATTGTGAGTAACAACGGGCACATAAAGGTGAGTTGGATAAGGTAGTAGGTAGGTGAGGTTCTGCAATCAAGAGTCATAGTCGGCTAAAGGGGGTTTGTCGTGAGTTGCAATATGGAGAGTGGTTGGTTTGTATGTGGCAAAGAAGGGTGGGCTTTACCGACGATGATGACGACAATAGGGCAATAGAAGAGGAGTTGAAGGTTGACGAACGAAGATCATGGCAATGAAGTGGATTGGTCAAGAGTTTGAGGGTGGTGATGACGATATGAAGGCGGTTGGGAAATGCTTACTAGAGTTGGAAGGGATGCCAAAGGTCTCGTTGAAGCTGTAGAGGGGATGTCAGAGTTGGGGTTAGGATTTGGATAGTTTAGTAATTTAGTTGAGGGATAAAATGGTTTAAAAAAATAAATGAAGTTGAGATGTCCTACCAAAAAGATGGAGTGCCTGCTCCCCTTTTATGCATTTAGGAACAAAATAATTTTACAAATATGACCACTTAGAATTCTCTTATACCTCCATGAACTTGTAACGTGTATTTGATGGAAAATTCATGTGGTTTTGTTTGATTAGAGAGATAGTAATGAAAAATGTATGGAAAAATAGATGAAAAAAGAGAAAATATTACATTAATGGGATTTTGAAAATGATGTATAGGCGAACATTCCAATTTATTATTTTCGTTGCCCAAAAGTTCAGGCGTTAATTTCTCATGTCTATAAAGGCAAGGCTATGCGAAATGACCAAATAACCCTCCATATATATATCATTACACACAGATGATTTTGATCACACTCTTTGTTTCAACCTTTTCAAACCCAAAATTCTCTCTCTCTCTCTCTCTCTCTCTCTCTCTCTCTCTCTCTCTCTCTTCTCATCTCCTTTTCCTCATTTCTCTCTATTTTCTCCGATCTATTAGGGCCACCATGATAGTTTGATCCCCCTTCGTCTCTGACACTGCTGTTTCGGTGGTTTTATCACTATGGTTCCTATCTTTGTAGGACTACCTTAGCATACTGCCGCTAAGCATGGCGACAAATTGCTGTGACGCAACAAGTTTTGCTTGCGCCAGAATGATAGGGACGATGACAGATCTGTTTCTGTGGATCTCTTTAAGGCGAGACGATGAGCGGCAGGCTTGGAGAGGATGTCGGCTACACGTGGTCGTCGCCTCCGGTGGGTTGAGGTAGTAAAATGAGAAAGGGTTAGGGTTTTTTCAGAGTTGAATTTTATATAACATGTGTTAGTGTGTTAAATCTTAGATCCTCGGGATCCTCTCTCTCACCTCTCTCTTTCTCTCTCTCTATCTCTTTCAAGAACTCTGACGATGAAACTTGTGCTAAATCTCAAGTCTGAGATCTGTGTGTGTGTATGTTTGTATAGATATGTGTTTATATCTCAAATCTAGGATTTTCATATGTTATATATATGTGTGTGTGTGTGCGCGCGCGTGCGCATGTATGTGTCTTTGTGTATTGATATAGGTATGTGAAAATCTGAAAATATGTGTTACGGTCAAAATTTTCTCTTTCATCTCTATTATTGTTGTTGAAGGCTCAGATATGTGTTCAAGGCTCATATTTTGAAGGTCTTCTTGATGATGATAATGATGATGACCATTTTCCAAAATTTTGAATAGATAGCATTCATAGATCTATCTCTAGGGTTTTTTTTTTTTATCTTTTTTTTTTGTGGTAGATTCGTGCTAGATTTATTTATTTATTTTTGTGTGTACAGTTGTTCATGATGATCGTTGTTGTTGAAAATTGTTGTTAATAATGATGGTGTTGGTGAAACATATTGCAACAAATAGGGAGGAAAAGAGAAAGATACAAATAATTTGAAAAGATAGATATAAAAAATTGAATAGATAAGAGAAAGAAATGAACAGATAATGAAATTGCACAGATTTTGAACATATAGAAAGAGAAACTCACAGATTTTAAACAGATAGAGAGAAACCTACAGATTTTGAGCAAATAGGAAAAAAATTCAACAGATAGTCAAAAAAATTGAACAAATAGACAAAATTTAAACAGATAGATATGAATTTGAACAAATAGACAAAAAAATTTAAACAGATAGAAAATAATTTAAAGATAAAGGGGGTGTTTGGGAAGCACAAAATGAGGCTAAAATAGCCTTATTTGTGAAAATAGCCTAAAATCGGCACTGTGCATGGGTTTTCACAAACAAAAAAAAAAAAAAAAAAATGACCTAATTTGCCACAGTAGTCGATGTAGGACCAACAAGAGTAAATTACGATTTTACCCCTTACTAGTAATTTAAAAAAATATTTTTTTGAGGATAAATTTGTCATTTTAATTTTAAACATCATTTCAACACATTTTTCAATACAACAACTCAAATAAAATCCATCTCATCTTCCCAAACACAAAAACTAAAATAGTCACTAAAATAGCCAAATAGCTTACTAAAATAGCCACTTCCCAAATGAGGCCAAAGATATAATTTTGAATAGATATTCAATGAAAAGTCAAATAGGTAAAAAAGAGTCCAGGGGTATAATTAGAAACAAAATGTCCTCCATAACTTCCTACAAAACTATTTCACAGTGTGAATCTATCACCAACAAAAAAATATCCGATAGACCTAATGCATTAAACAATTGTTAGATTGAATTTTTCACTAATTTTCTCTTTTGAAAAAAATAATTATAAATCAATGAAATTTTTTATAAATATTAATAATTAAAATTACAAATTTTTTCATGAATATATATATATATATATATATTGACTTCCACGGAAATGTAATTACCCAAAAAATAAAAAATAAAAAAATAAATAAACCATTTGATTACCTGCGTGCTCTTTTTTCCAAAAATATATAATAAAAAATAATATCTACATTGAAACTAAATTATTATTATTTTTAAATAAAAATAAAAATTAAACAACTTTGAAGATAAAACAAAACAAGAGAAGATAAAGGCAGCCATGTCACCAAAAGCAACGGTCCATCTTGGAGTAACCGGAAGCTAGGATCAGCCACAAAAAACCTTCCCCTAACTCCACTATGTCATTTACTCTACATTTTGAGTACTCTACATTTTGAGCTCTTCTTACTCTTATCATCATCTAAAATAATATACAAGCAATCCCAACAATGAGCAGCTTCACCAACCCCACAACTCTCTTTCACCCCCAAAACCTCCACCTCCACCTCCACCATCAAAACAGGCCACTAGTCCCACTCTCATTAATCCGATCATCATTTTCCGGCGAAGAAAAACCAACCCACCATCATCATCACCACCATCACCACCACCACCACCACCACCACCGTCGAAACATTGTGACAACATTGGTAGCCACTTCCATAGCACTTGGGCTACACCAAGTCAGTCCAGTGGCACTAGCAGAGAGCTGGGGCACACGTTCATTTATAAGAGAACGTTTCTTCGAGCCGGGGTTGTCACCCGAAGATGCGGCAGCGAGAATCCGGCAGACGGCGGAGGGACTGCATAGCATCAGGGAGATGCTGGAAACAATGTCTTGGCGGTATGTGTTGTTCTACATTCGACTCAAGCAATCTTATCTCTCTCAGGATATGCAAAATGCCATGTCTACTGTGCCCGAAAACCGTCGACAGTCTTATGTCAATGCTGCCAACGAGTTGGTTGACAACATGGCCGAGGTATGTTTTCTTAACTTCATTCAGAATAATTCTGGGTATATCATGAAAATTTATCAGAAATTTTTTTGATGAAAGTGAAGTGTATGGTGTGCATTTAAAGTTAGTTTATTGTAAACTATATACACATTGGATTTTTATTCACATATTTAAATTATGGATAAAATTTAGGGCAATCTTTTTTAAATATGTAATATAATTGTTTTGATTCATCTCATAACTTTATAGTTATTCATCAGGTTGTGAATTAGCCAAGTCAAGTTGAGCTTAAGTTTTGAAAATTTAATCAATTTTAAAATGTATTTAAATATTATTTTATTTTAATTTTTTTAATCAATTAGCATTAAATGATTAAGCTAATTAGGAGCTAAATTTGGGTAACTTAATTTTTCATAGTTTATATAAATTTATCAACAAATGTTAGAAAAAAGGGGATAATAAAGAAAGTGTTATTCAGAAAATTGTGGAGATGAAAACTCAAGATGAGGAAAGATTAACTAAAAAGAGGATAAATGATGGGGCTGAAGTCTGCACCCGAAGGAGATTTTGGAGTCAAAGTTGTTTCTAAGTGAAAGTTCTCTCATGGAATGTTAGAGGCTTGGGTAAGCTTGAGAAAAGAAGGAGGATCAGAAATTTCATAAAGAAAAAAAGGGTGGATATGGTTTTGATTCAAGAAACGAAAAAGTCAAGTGTTGATGAGATTTTTGTCAGATGTCTCTGGCTAGAAGATGAACTGGGGTACATGGAGATTGATGTAGAAGAGAGTGCAGGGGGTTTGTTATGTCTGTGGAAACCTCATGTTTTTTAGGTTAAAAATTGTTGCAGCTCAAGGAATTTCATTTTGGTATCAGGCTTGGTTTATCATAGACTTGATTGTGTCATTGGTAATGTCCATGCTCCTAATGATAGTCAAGATAGAAGTCATCTTTGGTTGGTCCTTGCTAATTTAAAAGCATCATTTCCAAAACCTTGGCGTTTGGGAGAGGGGGGGGGGATTTTAATAAAATTAAAACTATAAGGGAAAGGAAAGGTTGTACAAGAAGTAATAGGGGGATGCAGGAGTTTAATGAGTTTGCAAATAATCTTGAATTGGTTGATGTTCCTATGTGTGGTAGGAAATATACCCGGAGTAAGTTACAGTCAGGTGTATGTTGGGGTCGAATTGATAGATTCTTATTAAATCTGGAGTGGCTTGAGTGGTTTAACTTTAAGGTGTGGGGCCTTCCTAGAATTTTGATTGATCATTGCCCAATATTATTAAAGGAAGATGAGGGAGATTAGGATCCCAAACCATTCAAATTTATAAATGCTTGGGTGTTACATCCCAGCTTTACCAAAGAAATCAAAAAGGTTTAGCATGGTACACAAGTGGAGGGGTGGGCTGGCTTCAGAATTATGGTCAAACTGAGATCACTTAAACATGCATTGAAGATTTGGAATGTGGAGGTATTTGGTCATGTAGAGTCTAAGCCCAAAGCAGTTGAAGTTGAGTACATTCTTGGGATCTTACTGCTGAAGGGAGAGATCTTCTAGAAAATGAAGTTAGAAAAAGAATTGAGGTTAGAAATGAAGTACGGAAGCTTAGAAACAGGCTAGAGTAGATCTGGTTGCAAAAATGCAGACTTAATTAGGCCATAAAAGGGGATAAAAATACCAGGTACTTTCATATAATGGCCTCTAGAAAGCAAAGTAGGAACCTTTTTGACTCATTGAAGATTAATGATACTCTATATGAGGAACCTGTGGAGTTGAAACAGGCAGTGTGGGCTCACTTTAAAGATTTGTTCACTGCAGGGTGGAAGATTAGACCAAGACTAAAGGGGGAGTTTAGATGCATTGATCAATGTCAGCTTCAGAATTGTTTGGTGAATGATTTTTCAGAAGCAGAGGTTTGGGCTGCAATCAAGGAATGCAATGGTAATGAATCTCCAGGTCCAGATGGGTTTAATTTGACTTGCATTCATAAGGGATAGAAGTTCATGAAGGGTGATATCATGGAATTCATGAAAGAGTTTCATCATAATCGTGTTTTGGGTAATGGAATTAATTGCTTTTTTGTGACCTTTGTTCCTAAAGTTGATAGTCTTGACTCAATTAAAGATTTTAGACCTATCAGTCTTATTAGTTTAGTCTATAAAGTGGTGTCTAAAGTGTTGGCCAACAGGTTTAAATTAGCACTGCCAAAAATTATTGATAGAGTTCATTCAGCTTTACTAAGTGGAAGGAATATTATGGATGGTATTCTTGTAGCAAATGAGATTGTGGACTGGTGGAATAAATCTAATAGAAAGGGGCTAATCATTAAGCTTGATTTTGAAAAAGCTTATGACACTATTAACTGGAACTTCCTCATTTAGATGTTGGAGAATTTTGGCTTTGGTACTACGTGGACCAAGTGGATAAAGGGCTGCATTTCTTTTGCAAGAGTTTCAGTTCTTGTCGATGGCTCACCATCACCAAAGTTCTACCCCCAAAAAGGGATACGGCAAGGTGATCTATTATCCCCATTCTTATTTAATGTTGTAGCTGAGGGTCTGAATATTCTCATTTCAAGAGCTAAGGATATGGGTCTCTTTAAAGGTATTTCAATTGGTGATAATGGCTTCAATGTATCTCATTTACAATTTGTAGATGACATAGTGATTTTTTGTAAGGCAGAATGGTCTGAAATATTGGCTATTAAAAGAATCTTTAGGTGTTTTGAAGTAATTTCAAGTCTAAGGATTAATTTTTACAAAAGTGTTATGTGTGGAGTGGGTGTGACAGTTGTATTGGTTGAGGAATTTGCTGCAAAATTGAATTGTTTAAGCAAGAAGTTACCTTTGAAGTATCTAGGACTTCCATTGGGGGCCAGTCCTAGTACGAGATTGACTTGGAGGTCAATTGTGGAGAATTTCAAGAAGTTATCTGGGTGGAAGAGAAGAGTATTGTCATTTGCTGGTAGAGTTACACTCACTAAGTCTGCGTTGTCTGCTTTACCTGTATATTACATGTCTCTTTTTAAAATGCTAGAGTGTGTTACAAAAGAGATTGACAGGATTCAAGCATCATTTTTATGGGATGTCTCAGAGCATAACAGGAAGCTCTATCTAGTTAGGTGAAAAGAAGTATGTATGACCTTGACACAAGGTGGTCTGGGGAACAAAAATATCAGGTTAGCCAATGACAGTTTTCTATTGAGGTGGAGGTATGGTCAGAAAGATGAGGCATTGTGGAAACTGGTTATTTGTGATAAGTATGGCTCTGTTGGGGGAAGATGGTACCCTGATCAGGATGCTCATGGTCTTACATCTCAAATTTGGAAAGATATATTATCAGTGACTCAAAGGAATGGTAGACTTTTTCAATTCTATAAGGATAATGTGGAAATTTTAATAGGAAATGAAGAAAGAATTAGTTTCTCGAGAGACATTTGGTTAGGTTCAACAAACTTATCAAACCAATTTCCTAGATTGTTTCAGTTGGTTAATGATAAAAAGATTTCATTGAGTATACAAGTAACTAGAAGATCTAGTCAATCTGGGTGGGGTTTCAATTTTAGAAGAGCACTTCGGGCTTGGAAAGAAGGTGAGTTGGTCATATTAATCACTGCTTTGGGGACTAGCCCTGTTTTAAGAAGTGATTTAGTTGATTGCTTGGGGTGGAAGTCTTCACGGTCAGGTATATTCTAGGTTAATCTTGTTTATGCTTGGGGATTGATTAATGATGGTCCCAGTCACAAATCAGTTGATCTTATATAGAATAATTTCTTACCACCTAAAGCAAAATTTTTCTCTTGGTTAGCTTGGAGAGGAAGACTGAAAACAAAAGAGATGCTGCATAGGTTTGGAATTTTGAAAGGGAAAGATGTCCTAACTTGTATTTTCTGTCATCAGGGTAGAGAATCAATTCACCATGTTATGCTTCATTGTCCTTTTGTTTGGAAAATTTGGTCTGCTATTGTTGTATTCTATTCCCAGCTCCATTGATGGTTTATTACTTTGTTGATTGGGTTGGAAGTTTAAGAAGAAAGTTAATCTGGTTTGGAGGGTTTTACCAGCAGCAATATTGTGGTTTGTGTGGAGATATTGCAATGATTGTGTTTTCAAGGTAGTTCATCTTTATTTTCATGATCTGTGTAAGTGTATCAAGGTAAGGATAACAATTTGGATGAGATCTTATCTCAGTGGTGCCTCATTCTCAGTTAATGATGTTGTGTTCAATTTTCATCAAGTTAGAAGTTGTTTAGGATCTTCATGAGCTATTTTTGGTATGGGGGAGTATTGGGTGTAGGGTCCATGATTTATTTTGGTATATGTTGAGCTGCTGTTGTGGGTGTTTTTTCTTTCTTCTCTATCCATTGATTGAGTTGCTACTGTGGGTGTTTTTTTTTCTTCTCTGCAATGGGTTCTTTTGTTTTGTTGGGCTTGGTTTCTCACCAACCCTCTAGCTTGAGTTAGCATATGATAGGGTGTTTCTCTTGGTGCCGACATAGTTGAGAGGAAGGGTTTCGTTGTGATGCTTTTTGCTCTTTGCCTTCGCTTTATTGATGTTATCCATATATATGTATGTTTGATGCTATCAATAGAGTGTTTTGCTGATCAAAAATAAATAAATAAATAAATAAATAATAATCAACAAATGTCAAAAATTAACGAGTTTCAAAATATTATTTTTTATATTTATTTTTTTATATGAGTTTTGTTATCAAAATGGTTAAATTTAATTTGTTTGTATAAAAATTAAATCTTTAATGAGTCAAACACAAATAAACTTTAATTTATTTTACAATCCTAATTATTCCTTAGTATCATATAGTCTATGCTTATATTTTATTTCAAAGCAATTTTTTTTTTTTTGTCAATCAATAGGAGGGTAATTATAAGTATGAAAAATATTTACATCATCAAAATAGACTATTACCTCATAATAACTAAAAAGTCAACAAAGTATAACACAACCAATATACCAACCTCAAGCAGATAAACTATATCACCACAACTCCGTAATAGGGTAGAAATAAACAACTAGATAAACCATATCACCACAACCCTATAATAGAAGATAAATAAACTATCACCGTAAAGAGTATCAAACTTCTATCATCGTAACGGTATCAAATTTCTATCCATAAGAATTGAATATAAAATCTCACGTCACAAAAGGTGTTACACAATTACTAAGTCAAAGCAAATGATTAGCGAAGGTGACATGTGTCAATATTTTCATGCCTTGGTTAGTAAGTGGATTGTTAATTTGTAATGTCAAAGTGTTGAAAGGATAAAAGGAATGTTCACTACCTCGGCGTTGCATTTAATTTAAGGTTGTGTTTGATTTATAAATTTGGGAAGAGATTTTAAAAGAAAATGATAAAATGTGAGAGAAATATAATTAAATTTTATTCATATTTCACTTACCTTTATCCTTCAATTTTCAAATTTGTATTCAAATATATAAACCAAACACAAAATAAAATTGAATTCCGCTAAATTCATTAATTCAACTCAAAACAATTTTGTCTTTTAATAGATTGTGGAACAAATGAGTTTAATTTGAACAATCAAATGTTAAAATTGCGTTTGATTCGTGAATTTAAATAAAAGTTAGAAAAAAAGTGAAATATAAATAAAATATAGTTACATTTTACACACTTTTCACACTATTTTTCCTTTTCTTTTTCCCTTTTCCAAATCATTGATCAAAACATAGTCTAAGGTTATGTTTTAATCATAGATTTTGATAGAAATTTGAAAAGAAAAACGAAAAAGGGAACAAATAAACTGTATGTGAAAGTAGTTTTATTTCATTCATACTTCACCAACTTTTTCTTTTTTTCTTTTTAAATTCCCATATAAATTGATAATCTAAACGTAGCCTAATAAAGTTTGTGTTTTTTTACCCCAAATCCATCTTTTAGTAATCCACTGCATCATATTGATCAGAGAATTGAGTATGCCCAGAACAAATGAAGAGAATCCAACTTATGATTAATGGAAGTTGAAATTTATGTAATGATTCAATATAACAGTGAGGTTTTACTTGGATTCCAATTTACAAAATTTACTTCTTATGTTATGTAATTGCAGTTTGATTACTACATTCGGACTCCAAAAGTTTATGAATCGTATGTATACTATGAGAAGACCCTGAAATCAATAGATGACCTTGTCGCATTGCTAGCATAAATAGACAATAATGGAGATTCATCAGAGGCTGACAATGAATGTCAATGTTTTTTTCCTGAGTATTTTTATGGTGGTGGTGGTTATCTTGAATACATCACAAATGCTTTTAGCTCAGAAAGTTGTGTTCATAATCTTACCAAGAAAGTAAATGTACATTGTAAATTCTATTTTTATATTGTGGGATCACACTTTAAATAAATCTAAACCACACAATTGAATTTTTGAATATTTTTCTTAGATTTTCAGGATGTATTGCTTGAATATATGTAGTTGAATTTATATTAGAAATGTCTTCTTCTTTGATTTGCTAGAGATGAGGATGGAGGGGCTATGAGATACAAAGCGTATTACGATGTTTAGTGGTGTAGCTAGAAAGTTAATTTAGTGGTGTCATTTAGTTAATTATTATTGATATTTTTATTTCATATTAATTGGGTAAAGATTGTAATTTTTAATCGATTGAGCAAAGAGAGAGAGAAAAAAAAATGTACACATTTAATAATTCTATGCTCAAATGAAGAATAATTTTTAATTTATTTTTATCTTTTTGTCAATCGGTATGAGATTAATTACAAATATAATAACTATTACATCAAATTAGAAAATAAAATTCTAACAATGTACCAAGCTCAATAACCATTGTTAAGTTTTTGTAATTGGCAATCCCACTTGACAAAATCCTTTCAGTTTTACACTACAACAAAAAAGGATTTTTACGACGTGCAATGGGCGCCGTAAAACCCTTCTATGACGTGCAACGTAACGTTATATTATAACCAGTCATGGAAAGTCATTCACTTTTAATGACATGCTATAGTACGCCGTTAAAAACTATTTAACATCAGATTTTGTGTGTCGTTTTTACTTTTTCTACGACTATTTTTGCACGCCGTTAATTGGTGGGACAAATAACAACATTGATTGAGTGTCGTAGATTAATATGTAATACAACGACTTGCTCAGCCTGCCGTAAATAAGTAGAACATACCACGACATTCATAGAATGCTGTGGAATATGTCATATGATGGCCTAATTTGCTTGACGTAGAATGTGCATTATTTATTTATTTATTTTTAATTCAATAGGTTCTATTTTGACTTGTTTTGTACAATCTAACAAACATTACAAACAAGCTTCACAAAATATCAATCAATCACCAAAATATTGTTTCAAGCATTAAAAATAAACTACATCCGTAAATTATGAATATTAAAAAATTGTCAATACATTCCAAACATCCAAAAACTAACCATAAGTTCAAAATCATCCAAAAAGACTATCCTTAAGTTCTTAATTATCCAAAAAGTTATAAACCTTCCAAAACTGTATCATATATAAGTTTGTAAACAAAATCCAAAACTATTTAAAGATTATAGAAATCTATTCATCATAATTCTCAAAAACTAGCCATCACCATCATCATCGTCATTGCTACTATTGGGCTCATACTCATCATCTGAACCATCTCCTGCATCATCTTGTAACATTCATCGACATGTGACAAATGGAATGGGGATCAATACAGTTAAATGGCAAAAATAATCCAAAATAAGGAATGGAAATAAAACACAAAATAATAATTATTATTATAATCTAACGTCAAGAAAGAACAATAGTTTATAAATGACTCATGATCCAAAAACATTATATGAAGAAGGATATCAAGCCCCAAAACATTGTACCATAGAAATAATTTAAAACATTAACTTCCAAATCCTTATTGGTGCATAAATAGAGGAACACGCATGCTAATTTCAAAAAGATCATCACAAATATATAATACATTTTTCTTGAATTTTTAGGTCGTGAATCACTAAGTAAAGAATTGAATATTTGACAGCCAACAACATTGTCAATGATCAACTCACTACTTGAAGTAATTTTCATAACAAAATAGAAAAGTTGAACAGAAAAAATCTGATATGTTCATACTTTATCATCCCCATGAAAATGTTGCAATGATTTGCAGTAATGCACAGTACTGCACTATATGCTAGGTATGTATGACCTAGAAAAGTTATAAGGAGTACTTATAATGTAGTATTAAAAGGTACCTTGGTTGTGATACTGAGGACGATAAGAAGCCAAGTCTTCCAAGTCTTTAACTCATCTTTCTCCAATTGAAAATATCTAAAACATTTGCTAGAATAAAAAGTAATAGCTACATGCCATTACTTCTCAATGCATTATTATTATGAATCAGAGTTCAATAACGAAAACTCCTAATCTTCCACATGTATATACAGTTTGAAATATTTTTTTTTTTTTACAAACAAGGCATTGATCACACCTTATATACACCAAGTCTTCACTCAACAAATTTTTTTTATTGTTACCCCCACATGTAATTGGGTTACATCTCCACATCGCTTCTCTAAACCTTAAATTGAATGCTCCGTTTTGATGGCTTGGTCAATCATCTTTTTTGTCCTCTTTGCGAATACATTGAGCCTCATATTTTGTACTCTAATTTTTGGTATATCTAATTCAATTACCTAATACATCAATAAATAAAAGAATCAGCTCATTTTCTTATAATCCAGACACTACAACAAATTCAACATTCACAATTTGTTTTCATGCTATCGGATGGCATGTATGGGATGTTCGACATTCAATTACAGTATATTTTGGATCTGCCTTGAAAGCGGCTAATAAAAGATCCCAACAATCAGCAATCTGTCACAAACTAGTTTGCTTCACATTTTTTTGTCCAGCTAAACCAAATATTTATAGCAGTTTGGCCCACAAAATGAGTCCATTGATAGGAACACTCCTATGAATCAGTAATCCATAAGTGAATGATTAAGACACCAACAACCACCTTCAATCTATCACAAATTAGCTTGCTTTACATTTTTGGTCCAGCTAACCAAACAAAGATTCATACTGGTTTAGTCCACAAATTTAGTCCTCCATTGGTGGGAATATGCCTAAGAATCAATAATCCATTATTGAATGATTAAACCACTTAAATGCAAGTGTTATGTCCATAACAATCATTTTCCCTTAACAACAAACTTAAATGCAAGTGTTATGTCCTACCCTATCATTTTCACATTGCCCTACCACATTGATTTAGTATCTTATTGGAAATTTATTCGACTACTATGAGTAATTGATAAATATCATATACTTTACACCAATTTATGGAAGATAATCTCATGATTAAATACAGATGATGGATCTAAAATCATTTAACAATGGATGACTTAGTATATGCTAGTGTCAGGTGCTACACAATTAGCAACCAAATTCTACAATTTTGGGCTCCAGTGGATGGGTTAGCTAATTTTTTAAACCTATCAGTCCTTAACCTGGCTGTTAACTGCAACCAGCTCCTTAGTAGTCAAGAGAGAGAAGGGACAGGGGAGAGAGAGAGAATGAAAGTCGGCGTCTTACAACACATTTTAACGTCTCCATTGGAACACCCATATACACTACTACATGAACAAACCCTTAACATACAAAATTGGACTATACTTTTTGTCATATAACACACTTTAAGAAACATTTTTAACATCTCCACTAGCCTGCTTAGTTAATATGGAAGAATGCATTATGATAAAAAAAAAATAATAATAACAATAATAATAATAATAAACAGAGCTAAAACAGAAATATTTGTGATAAAAATTATCAGAGAAAAAAAAATTCAAATGTGAATTTCAAAAGAGTCTGTCACATAGGACTAAAATCAATCCTCTATAGAGAACTCTAAAGCAAAACAGAGGAGTCATAAAATCAACATCTCCATCAATCAAATATAACTCAAATCTTCTGAATATTTCATAAGTATATATATATATAACACTCAAATTTCAGATTCTACATGAACATGGATCTCAGAATAGCACAATTCGATTAACACAAAAAACAATTTAACATTACTAATTTCACATTATAAATAAATAAATAAAAAATAATAATAATTTAGAAATTGACAAACTCAAATCCATATGAAACAATTCCACAACCTTGAGCAATTAGATTCAATTTTCAAAATCCAATTCACAAAAACCTCAATCAAATTCACCGAAACACATTTATATCAACAACAACCCAATCTTTGCCGACTAACATTTAAACTTCACACTACACAATCTAAGTCATAATTCATAGATACACATAAATATGTACGTATAGGCACAGAGAGAGAGATTGAGAGAGACAAAAATAGAGAGAGAGGGGAAGAGAGAGAGATTCATACCGCCGGATATCTTAGATGACAATGGTGAGTGAAAGAGCGAGAAAGCAGAGCTATACAGGTCTGTGATGCATGAGAGAGAGAGAGAGAGAGAGAGAGAGAGAGAGAGAGAGAGAACGATCAGTGTTTGAATTTTTCTAGAACTATGGCAAATATAAGAAAAACAGGTAAACGGGTAAAATAAATATTAAAAAAAGAAAAAAAGAAAAGAAAAGAAAAGAGGGAATAAATTGGTTATTTGCGACTGGTAATCAAATGGTCACAATTATATAGTAGCAAAAGGTCACTTTTCTAGTAGTGCACGATGGCTGCAGAGGTAGGGGATGAACAATGGTAGTGGATCGGCGATCGTAGGTATAGGCGATAGCGGTGGACCGACTGGCATAGGGTCGATGATGGCGGTGTGTCGGTGGTCATGGAGGGCTACTAGGTGGGTCACAGGTAGGGAGAGAGCAGTAAGAGGTTGTCACGGTAAGGAAAAATTGGCCGGAGGTGGAGGAAGTGGCGGTCCTTGGTGAGATTAGGGCTTGAAGAAGAAGAAGAAGAGGGTGGATGAGAGAGAGAGAGGAGATAAAAATGGGTGTGTATAAATTTAATTAATTATAATAAGAAAGTGAGTGTATAGAGATAGAATAGTGGTGTAAAGAGAGAGTGTATATTATATATATATATATATGTTGGTGAATTGGTGCTAGAAAATTTCATTTTGGCGCTTTTTTTTTTTAGACATACAATTCACGACATGTATTGTGCGTCGTAAAAAGACAATATTTTTAATGGCAGCCGATGTGTGCGTCGTCAAAAGTGCAATACTTTTAACAGCGAGCGTTCTGTGCCCTATGAAAAGTGCAGTACTTTTCACGACTGACATATGTGTGTCGTGTATAGTTGATGTATTAATGGTATGCCATATGCATGTCATAGAAAGCTTTGTTATTTATAGCAAACATTGCAAGCCGTAAAAAATTCATCGTTACTACCATTCACGACTTACGTAATAGACACGCCATGGTTGGAAAATTCTTTACGATGTGCAAAAAAAGCAAGTCGTAAAAGTGAGAAACTACGGCGTGCATTTATTGTATGTCGTTGATATAGTGCCGTAAAAAATCAATTTTGTTGTAGTGTTTAACTTTATTCGCTCTTTTGTTTCAGTGGGAATTTAAGTGTTTAGATGCAAATTCAACCTAATTTGTGCCTATGCAAAAGAGTTTGTGATCTTGAGACTTTCATGTTTACCACTTCGTTGACTATGTATGAGAATTTGTGCGCTCGGGCGGTAAAGAGAAGCATCCAGTATCTCTGTCTACAAACTAAACTTCTAGAAAACAAGTTTTACTGCTCGAGTGGTAAATGTTGCACTCGAGCAGTTAGCCTATATATATGTTTTGCACGGCCTTTACTCACAACGCTCGAGCAGTGAAATGTGCGCTCGAGTGAGTTTTGAGATCCGATTTTCTATAAAGTGACTCGTTTGCTGTTTTTAGGGTTTAAGTCATCGAGAATCTTAAAGAGAAAGAAAAGACTACGTATTTTCTATTGGAGATTGTTTTATATGAGTTTCCTTGGTGTATAGAAGGCGATCGATTGATCAACAAACTACAAATTGTCAAACATCAAGGATTGTTCTTATAATTTCGTTCACAAAAGAGATAGGTGTTCTTCGGTAGATTGCGGAGAATTTAGGCCTAAAGCTTTGGTGGATTTCGAAGTGCCTCATCGTTGTGAATTCAACATCGTCATTATGGATTCAATGATGGAGGTTAAGACAATTCCCATGTGAAAATGTTGGTGGTGGAAGAGGCACATCGAGGTTGGTTCAATTCAGACATGGATTCATTAGATAATTGAAACTACACTTGTGTAATTCCTTTTTATTTTCTTAGTGGATTATTTTGTGGCTTTGGCCCGTGGTTTTTTCTTATGACAATTGGAGGCGCTTTAATTGTGATTTTTTCCACGTTAAATTGTTGTGTCGATTTGTCTTTGATTATTTGATTGAGATTGTTATTTATTGTTTAAAATTGAATCATAATCACAAATTAATATCTCGAGGATTTTAGTTTTTTTCAACCATAACCTCTCTATTAATATTATTATCCTAGGTAGGCAACCCAAAATGGGGGTGAATTGGGTTTTTAAATAAATTGTCAAATTAAAAATTAACCCAAATAATAAATAAATAAATAAATATGCTCAACAATATAAAATAGAGTAATGAGATAAAATGAGCAAATGGAAGATAAATCAAATACAACAATTTATAGTGGTTCGACACGCCGGGCCTACGTCCACTCCCCAAGTATCTTTCTTGGGAATTTCTCTACTATTCTTCAAATAGCAATACACCACTAGTTTCTTGGGTATTAGTGAACTTTTACAACAAGTGACCAATCCCGATTACTCTAAGTAGTTTAGAATTTGGTGTCTAGTCACACCTAACCCAAGTGGTTTTATCTCAAAAAATCACTCACAAAAACTCTCTTCTTACAAGAATCACATGAATAAGGGATAAATTAAAAAAATAAAAATAAAAAACATTTTACAATTTTACTTAAACTCTCAACAAATTTTCTCACATAAAATATAACTCAATAAAGCACAATACAAAATTTGATAATATTTCAATATCACAGATTTTTGTCTTCAATTTCTTAATTTTTCTCCACACAAAGCATTTCTATTTATAACCAAAAATATAATCGTTGGGAGAAGGACGCTCCTCTAACAGATCATGAGGCATTGATTGAACCACACACAGAAGATTTGCAGCTCAAATACAAACGGAGAACACGCTCACGAGGAGTTTGAAACAATTGGCCAAACGTCACTTTCGATAAATAGTGATACAAACATTTCAAAACTTTGCTATAAAATCAAATGATGCATAGTGACTACATAGGAACTTTTCTATTAAAATATTTGACTATACAGTAAGTTCTCTATTAAAATATTTATATGTATAGTAAAATCTCTTCAAATAACATTTATAACAAATAAATCATACAACATATATTTTAAAGAAAATTAGTCTAAGGTGCCGTATATCATAGACAAACTTGTCGATCCACGCCTTCCTAATCGCTTGCACATTATTTATTGGTGTTGGCCTATTGAATCTCTCTCTTAAGTCCGCCGATTCATCTACAGGCAAGGAATTCCCGATTCAGAAAATCCGACAAGTTGCAGAAGGAGCTCCTGTAAGTCTTGCTACCAAGACCTAGGTTTCGAGGACCAAGAGATGCTCCATGGTGGAGGAAATGAGGGGAAATCTTTAGCAAAGGGTTTTGGAAGGGAAGTCTCCAAGTCAGAAAAAAAAAAAATTGATCTTCATTTTGCTAGGAATAGTACTAAGTAAACTCACTTCTTCTTCGTCTTCTTGCTCAATTAATTTTATCTAGATCTACAGTTGTTAGTTCATGAATATGGGTATTTGTCTTGATTTCAAATTTGTTTACAAATAGATCTGCAGTTGTATTTGTAAAGTCTAGTTTAAAAAACAAAGAATTTTGTTCAAGTTGGAGTTTAAAATTAATAATTTTGGAACATTTCACGTAGAAAATTAACAAAAATATTATATGTTCTTTCTCTTGTTAATGCTGAAGAAATTCTCTAAGAAGAAATTCTCAAGAGAAATTCTTTGGAAAGTCCAAAATTTCTCTAGAGAGTGTGAAGTTCAGGGAAATTTGAGAGAATTTCTCTGGTTTGAATTCAAGAAGATGATGAAGGCTCGAGTTAGGAATTTTTTTGGAGAGTGGGAAGTCGAGAGAAATTCCAAAGCTTCAACATTAAACCGGGCATATAGATACAAACCTATACATATATGGATTAAGATTTTTCAGCACTGGTCACAATGTCATAAAGCTTCAACATTAAACAGGGCATATGAATATTATAAATATGTTAGATACAAACCTATACATATGTGGATACAACTATCTCTTAACTGGTAGATGACTGACCTATTTTATCACTTACCTCAACTACAAGTTTTGCTACTACTTCATAAACACACCTTTGAGAAGCACTCTCTAAAAATACTTCGTCAAATCTATAAGATTCTGAATTCTAATTTTTTTTTTTTTTTTAACTTTAACCTATTGAGCTACATAAAGGGGACCCCCCTCCCCCTCCCCCTCCCCCTCCCCCCCCCCTCCAAAAAAAAAAAAAAAAAGAAGAAGAAGAAGAAGAAGAAGAAAATATTAATTTAAAGGTCCTAGTCACTGTTAAAATGTGAGCATGCACATGCAAGTAAGAGAGGAGAAACTAATAATGATAAGTATATCCTTGCAATCAACTGAAATCAACTACCAAGTATGTTTTCATTCATATCAATGTTGAGGAATTGGATTGATGACAAATTAGCAACATAAATCAATCACCTCTGGTTGTATTTCAACACAATCAACAAAATGAGCATCTGAAAGAAGATCCTCTGCATTTCTTGGTCTAGGTCTGACTGCAACTCTCACTCTTCCAGGTTTTGTGATATGGTAGATATCAAAATTTCTCTGGAAGAAGAAGATGATGATGGCTCTCGAGGAAGTCCAAAATTTCTCTAGAGAAAGAAAATGATGAAGGCTTGAGTTAGGAATTTCTCTAGGAAGTCTAGAATTTCTGTAAAGAGAAATTTCTCTGGACTTTCCAGAGTTTCTCTGAAGAAAGAAGATGATGAAGGCTTGAGTTAGGAATTTCTTTGGGAACTCCAGAATTTCTCTGGAGAGTAAGAAGTCCAGAGAATTCCTGAATCGGATTTTCTCTAAATCGATGTTGAGGGACCTTAAACATTTTGAAAATATTAGATACCCTTTATGTTATAAAATCTTAATACCAGGTACCTTAAAAAAAATTCATATATTTTAACAGATAATATTTTGTATCAAAGAAAATGAAATGATATAAAAGCTCTAAATTTATTTAGATTAGTGACATGGAAATCATAGTGTCAAACTATTACATAAATGAATATGTTTCACAACAACTACTATAACCCTTCACTTTCATAACTATTGTCAATGTTCCTATAACATCAAAATAATTTTATGGTAAATATTATGTATTTTTATAGTAAATGTTACGTATTTTTCTAGTAAGAGTTACGACAATTTATGGTTCAAAATTGAAATTACGCATTTTGTGATACTATTTGATATTTTTGTGGTAATATTACACATTTATTTATCTGTACATTTTCTAGCTACATATGTTTAACAATACCACAAAACACATAATATTACCACAAAAATGCATAATTTCATTCATCAGTCACAAATTATTGTTACTCCTATCAAAAAATATGTAATATTTACTACAAAAATACGTAATGCACACCATAAAAACAAATAATAAATTGCATATAGTACACCCCTAGAGGGGTGTGTACCATAGAATTGCTCTAACACCACCTCCTTTTTGTCTCCATAACATTATAATCACCACAACCTCTATCTTTCTATCTCCACCACCATTGTCATTGGTGTTATAACTAATGCCACCACCTCCTTCACCCCCCCCTCCCCCACCCATCAACTCACCATCATAATATAAAAATTAAAATATACAAGTTGAAAATAATAAATTTCAAATTTAATCTTGTACATATCAAACAACATGTTTTAGTTTAGTACTTCAATTTAATCAAATAATTTTTCAACTTAAAAAATTTCACATTCAGTTTTTAATTTCCAGTTTTTAACTTCATGAAACACCACCAAAGTGGAATAATGTAATCCATATTATTTTATTCTTTGATTTTTGAAAAGAAACTAATATTTTGAAATAGTGAAAAACAGAATAAGGGACTAATATTTTAAGATGGAGGGGGTGTAAATAATGTATTTATACTATTATATATATATATATATATAATTTAATATATAAATAATATAGTTATTATATAACTTAAATAAAGATAAATGAATCGAGTTTATTCAAGCTCGAGCTCAAGCTCATTTAAACGAGCCAAACCGAGTCACGCCCTTAACGAGCCATGTATAGTGTATGTATATAATTGTAGTAAAAAGATTATATGTATATAATATGCATATAATTGTACACTTTCATAATTGTCTCTTCTTTATAGCCTTTGTTTTGTTTTTTGTATTTAATAAGCCTATGACTAGGCTTGTACACTTTGTCAAAGAAGTTGTAGCTCTTAGACGTAATAGCCATTACAAGATTAGATATGGTAGATATGCCATAACTCTTGGCTTTTGTTTGTATATGCACTATGTATTCTATAAATTGGCATTCATGCCAATGAAGAAAGTAATGTAAATTCCCTTCAACGTCTCTCCATCTTTTTGCTTGTCTATATTCTCTTTAGTATAATTCCATAACTCCACCATAAATCCATAATAAAATTAGAAAAAAGCTCCTTTCCTTTGTAGGTTTTGTAATTGGTATCAGAGCTTGGTGAAGAGCTTTTTAAAGCAAGATCAAGCTATGTAAGTATTTCTATCTATGTATAAATTTAAAGTTTGTATGGTGTGTTTTATGTTATAAAAAAAAAAAATTTAAGTTTGTATGGTGTGTTTTATGTTATAAAAAAAAAAAAAAAAAAAAAAATTTAAATTAAAAAATTTTTCGTCTAAGTTTTTTGTGTATCCTTCATATTTTATATCTTCATAATTATTTGTTTCATTTTTAGTTGTTGTAAAACCTATATGCTTAGTGTGTGTCAAAGCCCATATACTCATTAAGATCTTTTAACTATTGGCTATAATTAAGTCTTTAAAGATCATAAAGAGAGGTTTTAGGCACCAGATAATACACTAGGAGGGTCTTAGGTACCAACAACAATCTAAAATGGCAATTAATTCTGACGATATAATATGTTTTGGAAATACAAAAAATAATGTTAATAATAAATATGATCATAGTTTGCATATTACTAAAGAGTCTGCAAATATAAATAGTGTGTGTTCTAGTTTAAATAATATTACTGATATTATGTGTTCTTGGTTTTCTAAATTAGATAAAAATCAAAAAATAAATCAAAATTATCTAGAAACTAAAGTTGAGTCTATAGAATCTAAAATAGATAATTTGGGTTCTATAATAAATGTTGACTTAAATAAAGAAGCAAAAAACCAAATAAACAATTTGGTAACAAAATTGGAAACTATATCCTTCATAAACAATGATGGAATGAATAGTCCAGGAGATAGTGACATCCCTAGGCTATTTTATGTGCAGAAGATATTATGGTACTTCAAACCAATACCTATAATGAAATGAATATGAAAATATTGTTGAAATATTGGATTACTGGAGAAAATTATATAAAGACCCAGATTTAGGTATTGATGAAAGAAATAGGCTACTAGATCAGATAAGAGAAACTTATCTAGAAAATGAAGCCCTATTACAACACTTTAATTATGATATTAATATGGCAACTAATGATGATGACAACCAATCATCCTCATCTGAAGAATCAATAGATGAAGATATTTCATCAGAAATAAATAAAGGGAAAAGAAAGGCAGAAGAGCCAATTGATCCCGAATTATTTGGCACATGGGGAAACGGAGAAAATTTTGACTTTATTCAAACAAATGAAGTTAAAAATGATACTAATATTGGAAGCACCTCCAATCCTACACCTGAACCAGTAATATCTAGAAAAGATAATAATCATAAGTATCCAATAGCTCAAAATGGTACTTATTTAGACTTGTCTCATGTTCCGTTTAAGGATCAACCACAAGCAATAGATGATTGGGCACAATCCTTGTCCATCATTATTACCAATTATAAAAATAGTTGGTCAAAGGAAAAATTCCTTGATTATATTGCAGCAACTCTCCAGGGAGATGTGTTGCAATGGTTAAGACAGTGGGAAAAATCTGAAATTGGAAAAAGTCAAAAAACGGCTTTATTAACAAATTTTCTCACACTTGACACAATTTTAGCTGAATTTGCAAAACTCATAAAAGAAAATTTATGTGGTTATTATGGAGATACTAATTTGCAAGAAGATGCAAATTATATTTTGACTAAATTAGAATTATGTAATATTTGTCTTTTGAAGACTATGTTCAAACTTTTAAAAAATATTATTATCTTATTGATCCACCAGCAAATCAACCTTGGTTAGATCAATTTTTCATAAACTCCTAGTCCATGGGATGAGTTATGTATTAAAAACTATCCCTTTTCTCAAAAAATGGGGAAGGAAGAAAATGATAATCTTGATTTTCGCATTAATTATGTTCTAAGAGAGATAGCAAATCGATGTCTAGAAGTAAAGGCGAAAAAACAAATAAAAATCAAATTTCCAACTCACAATACGGTCAAAAATGTTGTGATAAAATTTTAAAAAAATTGGAAAATTGGTTGTAATAAATTTCCTAAAAGAAAAGGATTTTCCAAAAAGCAGAAAATATAAATGGAAACCTTGGAAAAAGAACAAAACTTTTTCAAAAAAGAAAAAGTATATTCGAAAAAACCAACAAGTGTTTCAAAAAGAAAACTTGTAAATGTTACATTTGTAACGAAGAAGGTCACTATGCAACTAATGCCCAAAAAGGGGAAAAAGTGCAAAGAAAATGATCAAAGTCCTTGAAGAACAAGATTTTGAAATAATATATGGCGAAGAAATTTCTGACGAAGAAGAAATCTTATATGAAATTTCTAGTGATGAAGAAAGTTCAGACGAAGAACTAATCTTCATGATGACTAATAATAGTCAAGCAATATCTCAAGAAGTAGATAATATATCTCAAGAAGAATTGCAGGCAATTCGACTTGGAGATGTAATCGGGGAAGAAAAAACTTTTACCGACGAAGAATTAGCAAAATTCGAAAAAATGCAAGAAGTTGCTGTTCCAGAAATTTATAAACTTTCAAAATTCAACTTCTTTTCAAAGAAGAGTGTTTGAACAATACAAAGGTAACACTCAAGCAAAATGGTCGAAGAAGGAAATATTGATATTCCTTTTTTGATAAGAAAAAGGTTGCAAGATGGAAAAAGAAATATCCCAAATTCAATATATTCATATTGGATTAATTCAAGTAACCATAATACTTTATTTCGCCAAGGGATAGATACTCCTATTTTGGCAAAGAATTTTGATAAAGATTTTCCGACCCAATGAAAGCAATCATTGGAGGAATTGATCTAATTTGGCTAATGGAGTAGTTTGGTTTAATGTTAGACCAAATTTCTTTATTTCCATAAATGATCCTAATCTTGAAGATACAGTCAGAATAAGAATTAAAACACAAGGATTAGGAATGAAATCAAATTCTCATGATTTGGCTATTCGGTGGAAAACAATTCACGAATTAACCAAATTTCCTGAAACAAAAACAAGAGCAAACGATAATAAAATCGTTGAAATCTTCGAACCAAGACCATTTGACACGGTAATACAACCTCGCCTAATGAATTGGAGTGATTTAGAAGTCCTCGACAATGGTTAATCCAAGACCTAGTGGGACAAGGAGAATCTTCTAAAATAAAAAACTCGACAATTACAAATGCATCAGAAAAAATTTATATATTGAAAATACAGCCCAAAAATTAAAAGATCAATCAGATTTGAAAAAGATTTTACTAACAAACCATTTTCAAAGTTAAGTATTGGAGAATCAAGTAATAATTCTAATCAAGAATCTATTACTTCAAATAATGTTCGATTCCTATTTTTCCAGAACAAGAAAACTTGAACATATTAAATCGGCATATATGTATCATTTTCAAACAAAAATGATGATATTATTTTTTCTCCTAGCCAAGGAAAAAGAAGATATACATATGTATTGGGAACATTTAATTTTGCAGTTATAAACCCTATAGCCTCAAGTGTTCTCATAGATACAGAGCTACAAATACTCATGTAAATGGAATGCCATACCAAAAGAAAAATGGACACTAATGAAGCATCCAATTTTAGTCCTTTGGAATAGATGGCAACCATACTTCTATACAATTCAAGGCTAAAAATATAGCTATTTGGTTAAATGATAGCAAGTTCATTATACCAAAAATCTTATGTTTTCCAGATATGCATGGAGATTTCCTTCTTGGCAATAATTTTATATATAAATATCTTCCAATGCAAATACAGAAAAGGCTATTTCATTAAGCATAAACAATGTCTTAATTCATATTCCTTGCTAGAACAAAGATAAATATATTTGTGATAAAGAGTTTGCGCGTGCTGCGTGGTGATTTAACTCCCATCATTAAAACCATTGATGAATCACATCGATTTATAAAATTTTAGAAGAAAATTTTAGTGAACATCCATTAAAACTATGGCAACGTAGTCCACGTTATTGTAGTTTAAAATTAAAAGACCCTAATGTTATCATTAGAGTAAGACCAATGATCTATACTAGACAAGATATAGATGAATTTGATATTCAACTCCAGGAACTTTTAGACAAAAAGTTAATTGAAGAAACTAGAAGCCCTCACTCTAGTCCAGCTTTTATGGTAAGAAATCATGCTGAAATTAAAAGAGGAAAAGCCCGAATGGTAGTCAACTATAAACGGCTAAATGAAAATTTAGAATTTGATGGATATTTTATTCCACGAAAAGATGTTTTGATTAACTTAACCAAAGGATCAAAAATCTTTAGCAAATTTGATTGTAAAAGTGGATTTTGGCAAATTCAATTGACTGAAGAGTCAAAAAAATTGACAGCTTTCAGTACACCTAGAGGACATTACCACTGGAATGTTATGCCTTTCGGATTAAATATTGCACCACAGGTATTTCAACGGTGGATGGATACAATTTTTAAAGACCTTAAAGATTGTTGTGTAGTTTATATTGATGATATACTTATCTTCTCTAAAACCAAGGAGGAACATAAGAAACATTTAAAATTAATTTGTGAAAAATTCCAAAAACATGGAATTATTTTGTCTCCAAAAAAGATTGAATTAGAAAAGAATCAATTGAATTTTTGGGAATAATTTTAGACCGTAAAGGTTTAAAATTACAAGAACATATTTTGTCCAAAGTACGAGATTTTCCGATACTCTCGAAAATATAACGCAATTCTGAGTTTATTAGGCATTTTAAATTATGGACTAAATTTTATTAAAAATCTTTCAAAAATAGAAATTCCTTGGTTAACCAAATTAAGGAAAAATGTTATTTTTGAATGGACAACGAAGATGTTGCTTTAATTAAACAAATTAAAGAACATGTTAAAACTTTACCAGATGTTTATCTTCCTAAAACAGTGATAAATTAATTTTAGAAACAGATGCCTCGAAGCATCTTTGGGATGTGTTCTTAAAGCTATACCCAAGATTTATGGCATGATAAAGAGATACCTTTATCGAAAAATGGGATTAGACCAAGAAAAATTCAATACCCATAAAATTACAAAAAGAAGAATTAATTTGTGGATATAATTCGAACATTTAAACCAAATGAATGTAAATATATTATATTTGAAAAAGAATTACTTGCAATAAAATTAGCAATAAAGAGTTTTCATATTTATTTAGCCCCAGAAAATTTTATTGTACGCACTGATAATAAGGCAGTAAGAGATTTCTTGATCAATAAAAAACCTATTGAGCAGGGAAGACGACTAGCCTGGTATAATAAAATTTCTCGAGTATACTTTGAAGTAGAACATCTTAAAGGAACTAACAATTTTCTTGCAGATTTTCTTAGCGTAATTGTTTCGTAAAATTAAATTGCTAAACAAGTAAATTTAATTTTTGCGTAAGACCTCTAGACCAAGAGGAAACAATGGATAAGGGTAAACAACCCGCCAAGGAGATTGGGTGACAATTGCCAAAAAGGCAAACCCCAAACAAGAAAGAGTTTATGTTGTATTCTCAGAAAACAACACGGAATTTACACGCATCGAACGCCAATATTCAAGTTTGCGGATTTCAGTGAGCCACTATAAATCATATGATAGCATGACCAAAGCTAAAAAAGCTTTTTACTGGCACCGTACCATGCCTATTTTTCAAAGGAATCAAATGAGAACTAACCGGTTCCAACTAATATTCAGACATCTAGACCGATGAATCAAAATAAAAGATTTTTTCAACCCTGGTATATCCAGAGAAATTTATACAGAACTCAATGGAGTTTGGAAAACTCACATTGTAGACAACAAAGTGAAATTTCGAAAACACATGGGAGCTTTGGCCAACAAATTAGCTGAGCAAACAGCTAAATTAAAAGGTTTGCAAAATCCAAAATCTTTGTTTCAATATTCTTAAACAAATGAATTGGAATGAAGATTTTAATTTTGAAAAAATAAATAATTTTCTTCAACTATCAGACCTCATATCAGATGAGTTTTCTGATCCAGTTTTTGAACAAATAAAAAGAATTTGTCTTTTGAAAAAGCAAGAACTTTGCTTCCAAAAGAAATTTTATGTTAATCAAAATCGAGTTGAAGATCATCATGATAAGATTAGACAAATCTTAGAACGATCTTATGATAAATTAAATTTGAAAGATGGAATTCCCAAAATAACCATCATGGCAAACCATGACATGTGGTTTTTTGAGGATATAGATTGGGGAATAACTCAGCAAGTTATTTTACATATACTAGAACCAATCCAATGGATAGATTTTCCAATGATCATCAAAACAATGCTCTCATGGATAGTAAAGGGCTTTCGATGGAGCAAATATTTTACTTGCTGGATCTCCAGCACTGTTGGTTGGCGAGAACGAGAACATTTTTTCCAACCATACCAGATTTGGTATCTTAAAGAAATCAAGATTTTGAATTTGAAGATGATTATTTAGATGAAGATCACGGAGAGAAAGATTGGAAAATATCCGAAAACTTTCTTTAATGTAATATTGGATAGACAGGTCTAATATCTGTTTCACAAGCGGCGTCAACATCCATGGCTCAAAGAAAATTGCCATTTATGGTTCTGAGATGGAAGAATATTATTTGTAACTCATTTTCCCATAACATATCAAAGGTCTCCAACACAAATTAATGAGGCTCTTGACATGTTAATTAATCTCAAAAGAGGAATAATTTGGATCTTCCGTTGAACTAGCCATGACCGGATGATGTAGAACAATTAGGAATGAGCAATACTGACCAAGATCCGGATTCCTCCATCGAGACCGATGAAGAATATCACAATCTCATCAACAGATGGAAGCATAGTGGACCCCACTATCAAATGATTGTCTCTGATCGACTCCAACCCTATCCAGACACGTGGAGCAACTGCATTATTTGGCGGAAAGTGATCACCACATCCTTTCAATTACCGCTACACGACAAACCCAAATTTCAAAGCTTATCTATATAGTCTATCTCTTTGAAAACCGGGAGGATAGACATGTATAGTGTATGTATATAATTGTAGTAAAAAGATTATATGTATATAATATGCATATAATTGTACACTTTCATAATTGTCTCTTCTTTATAGCCTTTGTTTTGTTTTTTGTATTTAATAAGCCTATGACTAGGCTTGTACACTTTGTCAAAGAAGTTGTAGCTCTTAGACGTAATAGCCATTACAAGATTAGATATGGTAGATATGCCATAACTCTTGGCTTTTGTTTGTATATGCACTATGTATTCTATAAATTGGCATTCATGCCAATGAAGAAAGTAATGTAAATTCCCTTCAACGTCTCTCCATCTTTTTGCTTGTCTATATTCTCTTTAGTATAATTCCATAACTCCACCATAAATCCATAATTTAAGAACATGTTAAAACTTTACCAGATGTTTATCTTCCTAAAACAGGTGATAAATTAATTTTAGAAACAGATGCCTCAGAAGCATGCTGGGGATGTGTTCTTAAAGCTATACCCAGTAATTTATGGCATGATAAAGAGATACCTTTATCAGAAAATGGGATTAGACCAAGAAAAAATTCAATACCCATAAAATTACAAAAAGAAGAATTAATTTGTGGATATAATTCTGGAACATTTAAACCAAATGAACAGAAATATATTATATTTGAAAAAGAATTACTTGCAATAAAATTAGCAATAAAGAGTTTTCATATTTATTTAGCCCCAGAAAATTTTATTGTACGCACTGATAATAAGGCAGTAAGAGATTTCTTGATCAATAAAAAACCTATTGAGCAGGGAAGACGACTAGCCTGGTATAATAAAATTTCTGAGTATACTTTTGAAGTAGAACATCTTAAAGGAACTAACAATTTTCTTGCAGATTTTCTTAGCAGAAATTGTTTCGTAAAATTAAATTGCTAAACAAGTAAATTTAATTTTGCGTAAGACCTCTAGACCAAGAGGAAACAATGGATAAGGGTAAACAACCCGCCAAGGAGATTGGGTGACAATTGCCAAAAAGGCAAACCCCAAACAAGAAAGAGTTTATGTTGTATTCTCGGAAAACAACTCGAATTTACAGATCGAACAAGCCAATATTCAAGTTTGCGATTTCCAGAGCCACTATAAATCATATGATAGCATGACCAAAGCTAAAAAGCTTTTTACAAAGGCACCACCATGCCTATTTTTCAAAGGAATCAAATGAGAACTAACCCAGTTCAACTAATATTCAGACATCTAGACCAGATGAATCAAATAAAAGATTTTTCAACCTGGTATATCCAGAGAAATTTATACAGAACTCAATGGAGTTTGGAAAACTCACATTGTAGACAACAAAGTGAAATTTCGAAAACACATGGGAGCTTTGGCCAACAAATTAGCTGAGCAAACAGCTAAATTAAAAGGTTTGCAAAATCCAAAATCTTTGTTTCAATATTCTTAAACAAATGAATTGGAATGAAGATTTTAATTTTGAAAAAATAAATAATTTTCTTCAACTATCGACCTCATATCGATGAGTTTTCGATCCATTTTTGAACAAATAAAAAGAATTTGTCTTTTTGAAAAAGCAAGAACTTTGCTTCCAAAAGAAATTTTATGTTAATCAAAATCGAGTTGAAGATCATCATGATAAGATTAGACAAATCTTAGGACGATCTTATGATAAATTAAATTTGAAAGATGGAATTCCCAAAATAACCATCATGGCAAACCATGACATGTGGTTTTTTGAGGATATAGATTGGGGAATAACTAATCAAGTGATTGTTCAATGACTAGAACCAATCGAATGGATAGATATTCCAATGATCATCAAAACAATGCACTCATGGATAGTAAAAAGCATTCGATGGAGCAAATATTTTACTACGGATCTCAAAGACCTTTGTTGGTTGGCGAGAACGAGAACATTTTTTCCAACCATACCAGATTTGGTATCTTAAAGAAACTGAAGATTTTGAATTTGAAGATGATTATTTAGATGAAGATCACCGGAGAGAAAGATTGGAAAATATCCGAAAACTTTCTTTAACAGAATATTGGATAGACAGTCTAATATCTGTTTCACAAGCAGCGTCCAACATCCATGGCTCAGCAAAATTGCCATTTATGGTTACAGATGGAAGAATATTATTTGTAACTCATTTTCCCATAACATATCAAAGGTCTCCAACACAAATTAATGAGGCTCTTGACATGTTAATTAATCTCAAAAAGAGGAATAATTTGGATCTTCCGTTGGAACTAGCCATGACCGGATGATGTAGAACAATTAGGAATGAGCAATACTACCAAGATCCGGATTCCTCCATCGAGACCGATGAAGAATATCACAATCTCATCAACAGGATGGAAGCATAGTGGACCCCACTATCAAATGCGATTGTCTCTGACGACTCAACCCTATCCAGACACGTGAGCAACTCGCATTATTTGGGAAAGTGATCACCACATCCTTTCAAATTACCGCCACACGACAAACCCAAATTTCACCCAAGCTTATCTATAACGATCTATCTCTTTGAAAACCAGGGAGGATAGACATGTATAGTGTATGTATATAATTGTAGTAAAAAGATTATATGTATATAATATGCATATAATTGTACACTTTCATAATTGTCTCTTCTTTATAGCCTTTGTTTTGTTTTTTTGTATTTAATAAGCCTATGACTAGGCTTGTACACTTTGTCAAAGAAGTTGTAGCTCTTAGACGTAATAGCCATTACAAGATTAGATATGGTAGATATGCCATAACTCTTGGCTTTTGTTTGTATATGCACTATGTATTCTATAAATTGGCATTCATGCCAATGAAGAAAGGAATGTAAATTCCCTTCAACGTCTCTCCATCTTTTTGCTTGTCTATATTCTCTTTAGTATAATTCCATAACTCCACCATAAATCAATAATAAAATTAGAAAAAGCTCCTTTCCTTTGTAGGTTTTGTAATTGGTATCAGAGCTTGGTGAAGAGCTTTTTAAAGCAAGATCAAGCTATGTAAGTATTTCTATCTATGTAAAAAATTTTAAGTTTGTATGGTGTGTTTTATGTTATAAAAAAAAAAAAAAAAAATTTAAATTAAAAAATTTTTCGTCTAAGTTTTTTGTGTATCCTTCATATTTTATATCTTCATAATTATTTGTTTCATTTTTAGTTGTTGTAAAACCTATATGCTTAGTGTGTGTCAAAGCCCATATACTCATTAAGATCTTTTAACTATTGGCTATAATTAAGTCTTTAAAGATCATAAAGAGAGGTTTTAGGCACCAGATAATACACTAGGAGGGTCTTAGGTACCAACAACAATCTAAAATGGCAATTAATTCTGACGATATAATATGTTTTGGAAATACAAAAAATAATGTTAATAATAAATATGATCATAGTTTGCATATTACTAAAGAGTCTGCAAATATAAATAGTGTGTGTTCTAGTTTAAATAATATTACTGATATTATGTGTTCTTGGTTTTCTAAATTAGATAAAAATCAAAAAATAAATCAAAATTATCTAGAAACTAAAGTTGAGTCTATAGAATCTAAAATAGATAATTTGGGTTCTATAATAAATGTTGACTTAAATAAAGAAGCAAAAAACCAAATAAACAATTTGGTAACAAAATTGGAAACTATATCCTTCATAAACAATGATGGAATGAATAGTCCAGGAGATAGTGACATCCCTAGGCTATTTTATGGTACAGAAGATATTATGGTACTTCAAACCAATACCTATAACAGAAATGAATATGAAAATATTGTTGAAATATTGGATTCTTGGAGAAAATTATATAAAGACCTGATTTAGGTATTGTTGAAAGAAATAGGCTACTAGATCACATAAGAGAAACTTATCCAGAAAATGAAGCCCTATTACAACACTTTAATTATGATATTAATATGGCAACTAATGATGATGGCAACCAATCATCCTCATCTCAAGAATCAATAGATGAAGATATTTCATCGTAAATAAATAAAGGGAAAAGAAAGGCGTAAGAGCCAATTGATCCGAATTATTTGGCACATGGGGAAACGGAGAAAATTTTGACTTTATTCAAACAAATGAAGTTAAAAATGATACTAATATTGGAAGCACCTCCAATCCTACACCTGAACCAGTAATATCTAGAAAAGATAATAATCATAAGTATCCAATAGCTCAAAATGGTACTTATTTAGACTTGTCTCATGTTCCGTTTAAGGATCAACCACAAGCAATAGATGATTGGGCACAATCCTTGTCCATCATTATTACCAATTATAAAAATAGTTGGTCAAAGGAAAAATTCCTTGATTATATTGCAGCAACTCTCCAGGGAGATGTGTTGCAATGGTTAAGACAGTGGGAAAAATCTGAAATTGGAAAAAGTCAAAAAACGGCTTTATTAACAAATTTTCTCACACTTGACACAATTTTAGCTGAATTTGCAAAACTCATAAAAGAAAATTTATGTGGTTATTATGGAGATACTAATTTGCAAGAAGATGCAAATTATATTTTGACTAAATTAGAATTATGTAATATTTGTCTTTTGAAGACTATGTTCAAACTTTTAAAAATATTATTATCTTATTGATCCACCAGCAAATCAACCTTGGTTAGATCAATTTTTTCATAAACTCCCTAGTCCATGGGATGAGTTATGTATTAAAAACTATCCTGCTTTTCTCAAAAAAATGGGGAAGGAAGAAAATGATAATCTTGGTTTTCGCATTAATTATGTTCTAAGAGAGATAGCAAATCGATGTCTAGAAGTAAAGGCGAAAAAACAAATAAAAAATCAAATTTCCAACTCACAATACGGTCAAAAATGTTGTGATAAAATTTTAAAAGAAAATTGGAAAATTGGTTGTAATAAATTTCCTAAAAGAAAAGGATTTTCCAAAAAACGCAGAAAATATAAATGGAAACCTTGGAAAAAGAACAAAACTTTTTCAAAAAAGAAAAAGTATATTCGAAAAAGGAAACCAACAAGTGTTTCAAAAAAGAAAACTTGTAAATGTTACATTTGTAACGAAGAAGGTCACTATGCACCCGAATGCCCAAAAAGGGGAAAAAGTGCAAAGAAAATGATCAAAGTCCTTGAAGAACAAGATTTTGAAATAATATATGGCGAAGAAATTTCTGACGAAGAAGAAATCTTATATGAAATTTCTAGTGATGAAGAAAGTTCAGACGAAGAACTAATCTTCATGATGACTAATAATAGTCAAGCAATATCTCAAGAAGTAGATAATATATCTCAAGAAGAATTGCAGGCAATTCGACTTGGAGATGTAATCGGGGAAGAAAAAACTTTTACCGACGAAGAATTAGCTAAAATCCAAAAAATGCAAGAAGTTCTTTGTTCGAAATTTATAAACTTTCAAAATTCAACTTCTTTTCAAAGAAGAGTGTTTGAACAATACAGTGGTAACACTCAAGCAAAATGGTCAGAAGAAGGAAATATTGATATTCCTTTTTTTGATAAGAAAAAGGTTGCAAGATGGAAAAAGAAATATCCTGAAATTCAATATATTCATATTGGATTAATTCAAGTAACCATAACAGCTTTATTTCGCCAAGGGATAGATACTCCTATTTTGGCAGTAATTTTTGATAAAAGATTTTCCGACCCAATGAAAGCAATCATTGGAGGAATTCAGTCTAATTTGGCTAATGGAGTAGTTTGGTTTAATGTTAGACCAAATTTCTTTATTTCCATAAATGATCCTAATCTTGAAGATACAGTCAGAATAAGAATTAAAACACAAGGATTAGGAATGAAATCAAATTCTCATGATTTGGCTATTCGGTGGAAAACAATTCACGAATTAACCAAATTTCCTGAAACAAAAACAAGAGCAAACGATAATAAAATCGTTGAAATCTTCGAACCAAGACCATTTGACACGGTAATACAACCTCGTCTAATGAATTGGAGTGATTTAGAAGTCCCTCGACAATGGTTAATCCAAGACCTAGTGGGACAAGGAGAATCTTCTAAAATAAAAAAACCTGCACAATTACAAATGCAGGCATCAGGAAAAAATTTATATATTGAAAATACAGTTCCAAAAATTAAAAGATCAACTTCTGTATTTGAAAAAGATTTTACTAACAAACCATTTTCAAAGTTAAGTATTGGAGAATCAAGTAATAATTCTAATCAAGAATCTATTACTTCAAATAATGTTCAGATTCCTATTTTTCCAGGAACAAGAAAACTTGAACATATTAAATCGGCATATATGTATCATTTTCAAACAAAAAATGATGATATTATTTTTTCTCCTAGCCAAGGAAAAAGAAGATATACATATGTATTGGGAACATTTAATTTTGCAGGTTATAAACCCTATAGCCTCAGTGTTCTCATAGATACAGGAGCTACAGTCAGCTCATGTAAATGGAATGCCATACCAAAAGAAAAATGGACACTAATGAAGCATCCAATTTTAGTCACTGGAATAGATGGCAACCATACTTCTATACAATTCAAGGCTAAAAATATAGCTATTTGGTTAAATGATAGCAAGTTCATTATACCAAAAATCTTATGTTTTCCGTATATGCATGGAGATTTCCTTCTTGGCAATAATTTTATATATAAATATCTTCCAATGCAAATACAGAAAAGGCTATTTCATTAAGCATAAACAATGTCTTAATTCATATTCCCTTGCTAGAACAGCATAAATATATTTGTGATAAAGAGTTTGCGCCTGTGCCGCGTGGGGATTTAACTCCCATCATTAAAACCATTGATGAATCACACTGGATTTATAAAATTTTAGAAGAAAATTTTAGTGAACATCCATTAAAACTATGGCAACGTAGTCCACGTTATTGTAGTTTAAAATTAAAAGACCCTAATGTTATCATTAGAGTAAGACCAATGATCTATACTAGACAAGATATAGATGAATTTGATATTCAACTCCAGGAACTTTTAGACAAAAAGTTAATTGAAGAAACTAGTAGCCCTCACTCTAGTCCAAATTTTTATGGTAAGAAATCATCTTTGAAATTAAAAGAGGAAAAGCCCGAATGGTAGTCAACTATAAACGGCTAAATGAAAATTTAGAATTTGATGGATATTTTATTCCACGAAAAGATGTTTTGATTAACTTAACCAAAGGATCAAAAATCTTTAGCAAATTTGATTGTAAAAGTGGATTTTGGCAAATTCAATTGACTGAAGAGTCAAAAAAATTGACAGCTTTCAGTACACCTAGAGGACATTACCACTGGAATGTTATGCCTTTCGGATTAAATATTGCACCACAGGTATTTCAACGGTGGATGGATACAATTTTTAAAGACCTTAAAGATTGTTGTGTAGTTTATATTGATGATATACTTATCTTCTCTAACCATAACAGCTTTATTTCGCCAAGGGATAGATACTCCTATTTTGGCAGTAATTTTTGATAAAAGATTTTCCGACCCAATGAAAGCAATCATTGGAGGAATTCAGTCTAATTTGGCTAATGGAGTAGTTTGGTTTAATGTTAGACCAAATTTCTTTATTTCCATAAATGATCCTAATCTTGAAGATACAGTCAGAATAAGAATTAAAACACAAGGATTAGGAATGAAATCAAATTCTCATGATTTGGCTATTGGGAAAACAATTCACGAATTAACCAAATTTCCTGAAACAAAAACAAGAGCAAACGATAATAAAATCGTTGAAATCTTCGAACCAAGACCATTTGACACGGTAATACAACCTCGTCTAATGAATTGGAGTGATTTAGAAGTCCCTCGACAATGGTTAATCCAAGACCTAGTGGGACAAGGAGAATCTTCTAAAATAAAAAAACCTGCACAATTACAAATGCAGGCATCAGGAAAAAATTTATATATTGAAAATACAGTTCCAAAAATTAAAAGATCAACTTCTGTATTTGAAAAAGATTTTACTAACAAACCATTTTCAAAGTTAAGTATTGGAGAATCAAGTAATAATTCTAATCAAGAATCTATTACTTCAAATAATGTTCAGATTCCTATTTTTCCAGGAACAAGAAAACTTGAACATATTAAATCGGCATATATGTATCATTTTCAAACAAAAAATGATGATATTATTTTTTCTCCTAGCCAAGGAAAAAGAAGATATACATATGTATTGGGAACATTTAATTTTGCAGGTTATAAACCCTATAGCCTCAGTGTTCTCATAGATACAGAGCTACAAATACTCATGTAAATGGAATGCCATACCAAAAGAAAAATGGACACTAATGAAGCATCCAATTTTAGTCACTGGAATAGATGGCAACCATACTTCTATACAATTCAAGGCTAAAAATATAGCTATTTGGTTAAATGATAGCAAGTTCATTATACCAAAAATCTTATGTTTTCCGTATATGCATGGAGATTTCCTTCTTGGCAATAATTTTATATATAAATATCTTCCAATGCAAATACAGGAAAAGGCTATTTCATTAAGCATAAACAATGTCTTAATTCATATTCCCTTGCTAGAAACAGCATAAATATATTTGTGATAAAGAGTTTGCGGTGCGGCGTGGTGATTTAACTCCCATCATTAAAACCATTGATGAATCACATCGATTTATAAAATTTTAGAAGAAAATTTTAGTGAACATCCATTAAAACTATGGCAACGTAGTCCACGTTATTGTAGTTTAAAATTAAAAGACCCTAATGTTATCATTAGAGTAAGACCAATGATCTATACTAGACAAGATATAGATGAATTTGATATTCAACTCCAGGAACTTTTAGACAAAAAGTTAATTGAAGGAACTAGAAGCCCTCACTCTAGTCCAAATTTTATGGTAAGAAATCATCTTTGAAATTAAAAGAGGAAAAGCTAATGGTAGTCAACTATAAGCGGCTAAATGAAAATTTAGAATTTGATGGATATTTTATTCCACGAAAAGATGTTTTGATTAACTTAACCAAAGGATCAAAAATCTTTAGCAAATTTGATTGTAAAAGTGGATTTTGGCAAATTCAATTGACTGAAGAGTCAAAAAAATTGACAGCTTTCAGTACACCTAGAGGACATTACCACTGGAATGTTATGCCTTTCGGATTAAATATTGCACCACAGGTATTTCAACGGTGGATGGATACAATTTTTAAAGACCTTAAAGATTGTTGTGTAGTTTATATTGATGATATACTTATCTTCTCTAAAACCAAGATCAAAACAATGCTCTCATGGATAGTAAAAGGCTTTCGATGGAGCAAATATTTTACTTTCTGGATCTCCAGCACTGTTGGTTGGCGAGAACGAGAACATTTTTTCCAACCATACCAGATTTGGTATCTTAAAGAAACTGAAGATTTTGAATTTGAAGATGATTATTTAGATGAAGATCACCGGAGAGAAAGATTGGAAAATATCCGAAAACTTTCTTTAACAGAATATTGGATAGACAGTCTAATATCTGTTTCACAAGCAGCGTCCAACATCCATGGCTCAGCAAAATTGCCATTTATGGTTACAGATGGAAGAATATTATTTGTAACTCATTTTCCCATAACATATCAAAGGTCTCCAACACAAATTAATGAGGCTCTTGACATGTTAATTAATCTCAAAAAGAGGAATAATTTGGATCTTCCGTTGGAACTAGCCATGACCGCGGATGATGTAGAACAATTCCGGAATGAGCAATACAGCCAAGATCCGGATTCCCCTCCATCAGAGACTGATGAAGAATATCACAATCTCATCAACAGGATGGAAGCATAGTGGACCCCACTATCAAATGCAGTTGTCTCCTGATCGACTCCAACCCTATCCAGGACACGTGGAGCAACCTGCATTATTTGGCGGAAAGTGATCAGCCACATCCTTTCAGCCGCCGCTACACGACAAACCCAGCTCAGCCCAAGCTTATCTATAACAGTCTATCTCTTTGAAAACCGGGGAGGATAGACATGTATAGTGTATGTATATAATTGTAGTAAAAAGATTATATGTATATAATATGCATATAATTGTACACTTTCATAATTGTCTCTTCTTTATAGCCTTTGTTTTGTTTTTTGTATTTAATAAGCCTATGACTAGGCTTGTACACTTTGTCAAAGAAGTTGTAGCTCTTAGACGTAATAGCCATTACAAGATTAGATATGGTAGATATGCCATAACTCTTGGCTTTTGTTTGTATATGCACTATGTATTCTATAAATTGGCATTCATGCCAATGAAGAAAGTAATGTAAATTCCCTTCAACGTCTCTCCATCTTTTTGCTTGTCTATATTCTCTTTAGTATAATTCCATAACTCCACCATAAATCCATAATAAAATTAGAAAAAAGCTCCTTTCCTTTGTAGGTTTTGTAATTGGTATCAGAGCTTGGTGAAGAGCTTTTTAAAGCAAGATCAAGCTATGTAAGTATTTCTATCTATGTATAAATTTAAAGTTTGTATGGTGTGTTTTATGTTATAAAAAAAAAAAATTTAAGTTTGTATGGTGTGTTTTATGTTATAAAAAAAAAAAAAAAAAAAAAAATTTAAATTAAAAAATTTTTCGTCTAAGTTTTTTGTGTATCCTTCATATTTTATATCTTCATAATTATTTGTTTCATTTTTAGTTGTTGTAAAACCTATATGCTTAGTGTGTGTCAAAGCCCATATACTCATTAAGATCTTTTAACTATTGGCTATAATTAAGTCTCTAAAATGGGGAAGGAAGAAAATGATAATCTTGGTTTTCGCATTAATTATGTTCTAAGAGAGATAGCAAATCGATGTCTAGAAGTAAAGGCGAAAAAACAAATAAAAAATCAAATTTCCAACTCACAATACGGTCAAAAATGTTGTGATAAAATTTTAAAAGAAAATTGGAAAATTGGTTGTAATAAATTTCCTAAAAGAAAAGGATTTTCCAAAAAACGCAGAAAATATAAATGGAAACCTTGGAAAAAGAACAAAACTTTTTCAAAAAAGAAAAAGTATATTCGAAAAAGGAAACCAACAAGTGTTTCAAAAAAGAAAACTTGTAAATGTTACATTTGTAACGAAGAAGGTCACTATGCACCCGAATGCCCAAAAAGGGGAAAAAGTGCAAAGAAAATGATCAAAGTCCTTGAAGAACAAGATTTTGAAATAATATATGGCGAAGAAATTTCTGACGAAGAAGAAATCTTATATGAAATTTCTAGTGATGAAGAAAGTTCAGACGAAGAACTAATCTTCATGATGACTAATAATAGTCAAGCAATATCTCAAGAAGTAGATAATATATCTCAAGAAGAATTGCAGGCAATTCGACTTGGAGATGTAATCGGGGAAGAAAAAACTTTTACCGACGAAGAATTAGCAAAATTCGAAAAAATGCAAGAAGTTGCTGTTCCAGAAATTTATAAACTTTCAAAATTCAACTTCTTTTCAGCAAGAGTGTTTGAACAATACAGTGGTAACACTCAAGCAAAATGGTCAGAAGAACACTTTAATTATGATATTAATATGGCAACTAATGATGATGACAACCAATCATCCTCATCTGAAGAATCAATAGATGAAGATATTTCATCAGAAATAAATAAAGGGAAAAGAAAGGCAGAAGAGCCAATTGATCCCGAATTATTTGGCACATGGGGAAACGGAGAAAATTTTGACTTTATTCAAACAAATGAAGTTAAAAATGATACTAATATTGGAAGCACCTCCAATCCTACACCTGAACCAGTAATATCTAGAAAAGATAATAATCATAAGTATCCAATAGCTCAAAATGGTACTTATTTAGACTTGTCTCATGTTCCGTTTAAGGATCAACCACAAGCAATAGATGATTGGGCACAATCCTTGTCCATCATTATTACCAATTATAAAAATAGTTGGTCAAAGGAAAAATTCCTTGATTATATTGCAGCAACTCTCCAGGGAGATGTGTTGCAATGGTTAAGACAGTGGGAAAAATCTGAAATTGGAAAAAGTCAAAAAACGGCTTTATTAACAAATTTTCTCAACCCAGTTCCAACTAATATTCAGACATCTAGACCAGATGAATCTGAAATAAAAGATTTTTTCAACCCTGGTATATCCAGAGAAATTTATACAGAACTCAATGGAGTTTGGAAAACTCACATTGTAGACAACAAAGTGAAATTTCGAAAACACATGGGAGCTTTGGCCAACAAATTAGCTGAGCAAACAGCTAAATTAAAAGGTTTGCAAAATCTTTGTTTCAATATTCTTAAACAAATGAATTGGAATGAAGATTTTAATTTTGAAAAAATAAATAATTTTCTTCAACTATCAGACCTCATATCAGATGAGTTTTCTGATCCAGTTTTTGAACAAATAAAAAGAATTTGTCTTTTTGAAAAAGCAAGAACTTTGCTTCCAAAAGAAATTTTTATGTTAATCAAAAATCGAGTTGAAGATCATCATGATAAGATTAGACAAATCTTAGAACGATCTTATGATAAATTAAATTTGAAAGATGGAATTCCCAAAATAACCATCATGGCAAACCATGACATGTGGTTTTTTGAGGATATAGATTGGGGAATAACTAATCAAGTTATTTTTCAAATACTAGATCCAATCCAATGGATAGATTTTCCAATGATCATCAAAACAATGCTCTCATGGATAGTAAAAGGCTTTCGATGGAGCAAATATTTTACTTTCTGGATCTCCAGCACTGTTGGTTGGCGAGAACGAGAACATTTTTTCCAACCATACCAGATTTGGTATCTTAAAGAAACTGAAGATTTTGAATTTGAAGATGATTATTTAGATGAAGATCACCGGAGAGAAAGATTGGAAAATATCCGAAAACTTTCTTTAACAGAATATTGGATAGACAGTCTAATATCTCTGTTTACAAGCGGCCCAACATCCATGGCTCAGCAAAATTGCCATTTATGGTTACAGATGGAAGAATATTATTTGTAACTCATTTTCCCATAACATATCAAAGGTCTCCAACACAAATTAATGAGGCTCTTGACATGTTAATTAATCTCAAAAAGAGGAATAATTTGGATCTTCCGTTGGAACTAGCCATGACCGCGGATGATGTAGAACAATTAGGAATGAGCAATACTGACCAAGATCCGGATTCCTCCATCGAGACCGATGAAGAATATCACAATCTCATCAACAGATGGAAGCATAGTGGACCCCACTATCAAATGCATTGTCTCGACGACTCCAACCCTATCCAGACACGTGAGCAACTGCATTATTTGGCGGAAAGTGATCACCACATCCTTTCAAATTACCACGACAAACCCAAATTTCATTAAGCTTATCTATAATACTATCTCTTTGAAAACCGGGGAGGATAGACATGTATAGTGTATGTATATAATTGTAGTAAAAAGATTATATGTATATAATATGCATATAATTGTACACTTTCATAATTGTCTCTTCTTTATAGCCTTTGTTTTGTTTTTTGTATTTAATAAGCCTATGACTAGGCTTGTACACTTTGTCAAAGAAGTTGTAGCTCTTAGACGTAATAGCCATTACAAGATTAGATATGGTAGATATGCCATAACTCTTGGCTTTTGTTTGTATATGCACTATGTATTCTATAAATTGGCATTCATGCCAATGAAGAAAGTAATGTAAATTCCCTTCAACGTCTCTCCATCTTTTTGCTTGTCTATATTCTCTTTAGTATAATTCTATCTTTGTTTCAATATTCTTAAACAAATGAATTGGAATGAAGATTTTAATTTTGAAAAAATAAATAATTTTCTTCAACTATCAGACCTCATATCAGATGAGTTTTCTGATCCAGTTTTTGAACAAATAAAAAGAATTTGTCTTTTTGAAAAAGCAAGAACTTTGCTTCCAAAAGAAATTTTTATGTTAATCAAAAATCGAGTTGAAGATCATCATGATAAGATTAGACAAATCTTAGAACGATCTTATGATAAATTAAATTTGAAAGATGGAATTCCCAAAATAACCATCATGGCAAACCATGACATGTGGTTTTTTGAGGATATAGATTGGGGAATAACTAATCAAGTTATTTTTCAAATACTAGATCCAATCCAATGGATAGATTTTCCAATGATCATCAAAACAATGCTCTCATGGATAGTAAAAGGCTTTCGATGGAGCAAATATTTTACTTCTCGATCTCCAAAGACTGTTGGTTGGCGAGAACGAGAACATTTTTCCAACCATACCAGTTGGTATCTTAAAGAAATCAAGATTTTGAATTTGAAGATGATTATTTAGATGAAGATCACGGAGAGAAAGATTGGAAAATATCCAAAACTTTCTTTAATGAGAATATTGGATAGACAGTCTAATATCTGTTTCACAAGCAGCGTCCAACATCCATGGCTCAGCAAAATTGCCATTTATGGTTACAGATGGAAGAATATTATTTGTAACTCATTTTCCCATAACATATCAAAGGTCTCCAACACAAATTAATGAGGCTCTTGACATGTTAATTAATCTCAAAAAGAGGAATAATTTGGATCTTCCGTTGGAACTAGCCATGACCGCGGATGATGTAGAACAATTCCGGAATGAGCAATACAGCCAAGATCCGGATTCCCCTCCATCAGAGACTGATGAAGAATATCACAATCTCATCAACAGGATGGAAGCATAGTGGACCCCACTATCAAATGCAGTTGTCTCCTGATCGACTCCAACCCTATCCAGGACACGTGGAGCAACCTGCATTATTTGGCGGAAAGTGATCAGCCACATCCTTTCAAATTACCACGACAAACCCAAATTTCAAGCTTATCTATAACAGTCTATCTCTTTGAAAACCGGGGAGGATAGACATGTATAGTGTATGTATATAATTGTAGTAAAAAGATTATATGTATATAATATGCATATAATTGTACACAAACTAAGCCTATTTGTAAATAGCTCAATTCATTTATAACTCTAATTATAGGTGAATTAGGAATCATATTGTGAGTCTTCAGTATTTCTAAAAGCAAAATAATAATAATAAATAAATAAATAAATAAACAAAAATAAGAATCAGATATCTAATCTAAATGGATCGGATTTGTGGAAACCCATTAATAATTGGACTTTATGGGATTTGGGTTGAGTGGGATTTTCGTTAACAGATTTGGATTATTCTGATTGAGAAGGGTCGGATTTGTTGGCAGGCAGGTAGGCCTGAATCCATTCATGCAAATACAATGCATGATCCAGTTCTAAACCCATGTAAAAAGGTGACCCAGTTCCAAATCCCACGGGCTGTCCCAAGCCAGCCCATCCCAAGTGTTGGTCATATATACGGCAAATTACATTTTACCCTTTTATATTTTTAAACTAAAAGCAATAACACCTAACCCCTTTCAACTATTTATTTTTGTTTTTTTTTTTTGTTTTTTGTTTTTGTTTTTTTTGTTTTTTTGTTTTTTTGTTTTTTTCAATTTGAACCTCAATAACGAAAGTACCCTTTTAACTATAGGGGTAAATTATAGTTCAACCTCTTAAACTATCACCAATATCACTCTATTCCTAAACTTAAAATAAACAAAAAAATTGAATTTTAAGCTAAAATATAGTTTTGATTTTTTTTTTTCTTATCTTTTGTTTTCAGTATTTTTTTTCCCCATATGTTAGTAAACAATTTTTTAAAAAATCACTAAAAATAAAAAAAATAAAAAATGATGTCATTTTAAGTTGGGGTGCTCACGGAATCGACCGATCCACAAAAATCGATCAACCTGACCTAATCCATATGCTTTTAAGTGGTTTTGATAGTATGGGCAGACATATGCGAATGAAGAATTTTCATATCTACCTATATTCAGACGGGTGACGAATAAGAAGTCACTCAACACAAAACAATCCGATCAGCCACTCCACCTTAAAAAAATGATGTTATATTTTTATGTTTGTGTTAAAGAAAAAGACAATTTATTTAATAATAATACTAGTTACTTATGAAATATAAAAGTTTTAACTTTTATTTTAATTATAGAAAATGAAGAATAAAAAATTCTAGACTCAAATAAGGCCTAAATTAGTAAAAAAATTACTATAAAAAAGCATAAAATAGTAAAACACAAACCGCAAAATCGATCTACATCTACTCGCCAACCCGCATAGCCTACTCAATCCGCATCCACTAACTAAGCGGATAGATACAAATTGATTTTTTTCAATCTATCTAAGTTCGAACGGATGACAAATAGAAGGTCATCCGACCCAACCTGATCTGCAAGCACCCCTAATTTTAAACATTCCATTCAAGTCATATATAAATCACATATCAATTTTTTTATCTATTTAAGAGACATATCCTTAACAAAATATTTACATCGATATAACTTTATAATTCAAAGTGACAAATGTACTATCATTTTTTTTTAATTAAGAAGGTAAAATGATATTAAGTAATAGTTCAAGGGGGTAAATTGTAATTTTTCTTATCAATAAAAGGGTAATTTTGTCATAAAAGTCTAAATTGAAAAAAATTAGTTGACGAGGGGGTTAGGTGTTATAATTTTTAGTTGAGACATATAAACTATATTCTGTTTTAAAAAAGTTGAAGCGTTGGGACGCAAAGCAACGCAACCTTTGGTTGGTAGAGGCTGCTGCCAAAGTGAGTAGTATACTCTGCCATTTCATTCTGCTCTACATTTTCAGATTATACACTTCTCCATCGACACTCCGGTCGGTTATTTATCGGCTCTGGTGAATATCACTCCCTCCACCTTTTTTCTTCTTCTAATATGTATATCTTCATATGCATGATGGAATTAGAAGAAAACTATGGGCAATAGCTCTCTTGTTTTTGTGTAGAATTCTGTTTATCATAGTATTTTAAATTATGTATTTTATTTTATAAATAAAATAATCTATCAGTATAAAAGATATATATACATATATTTCATTGTTCTACCATCTTACGTTATTTTTTTATTTTGTACAAAAAAAAAAATTTATACTATAATATTTTTGCTGGTGTCTTTGGCCCCTCTAGTGATAAAATCGTGATTCCGTCCCTATTTATATGTATATCTCTATGTGGGTTTTGAGTTTGGTGTTCTGTTCTGTGCAAGGTGGCATACATACTTGATTGAAGCTTTACAGTTGAAACTAATAAAACATTCACATAAATGATATAGTACCCTCTCTTACTTTTTTTTTCTAGTTTCTAATAATCAGTCCAGTCGGGCACATACATACATATGTTGAAATTACTGTTATACAAATGCAAAATATTCCTGTATATCTCTATTTTAACACCAGCAAATTCATTACGTGTCTTTGTTTTCTGGGTTTTTCAGTTTGACATATACTCTAATAAGAGGGTGTATTCCAATTTTTAATTCCTTTATTTATTTTCACTTAAAAACACTCTTAGCCTCTGTTGAATCCCGATGTGAGAAAAGAAAGTAAATGGTTTGTTGTTTGTATAAATAATCATTAAAAGAGAACATATTTCATTTAGAGGGGTATAAATTACATTGTACTTCAAATTTTAGCATGACTTTTAATATGTATTTCATCTATCTAATATGAAAGCATAATGCATCAGACTAAAATTTCTTGAATTATTTATTATAAAATTGAATAATTCACTCTTAATTGTATGTTTTTGTTTGGAGTATAATGTATCGATTATGAATGGTATGGTTTCTGCCATGGTAATATTTCCAATTCCCCATTCATGAAAATAATTGAATAATTGATCTAGTCATTCTATAAATTTGTAAAGGAATTTTCAACAATGAGTTTGTTTTGTTCTATATGAGGAAAGGTTAAAGGAAATTTTTGTTTCTTTTCTTTTTTATTTTAAAGAATTGAAAAATAATTCTAAAATCTAATCAAACCAACCCTTCTGCTTACAAAAGATTACCGTAGAGATTTGATTTGTTAACTAGTAGCAGCAAAGGAAGAATAAGTAGATGGAATTAGAGAAAGTGCTTGCCAATTCATATTAGACCTGGTAGCACCAAAGAGATGTGCTCCAGGAATATGATCAGATTATTTCATACCAATTTTTTTTTTTTTTAATTTTAATTTTTCTTTTTGTGAAGTTTACAATGTAGAGTGCTATGAAGAAAGTTTTCCATTATCATTTGTTCCATTGGTATTTGACATAGAGTTGGTAGTATGTACCTACCAGTAACTCACTAATGTTCCCCCTGCTTCGATATTATAATTGACCATAATCGCTATATAATTTTTACATATATATTGTGTACAAAAATTATCAATGCTTTTACTACAGGAAGTTCCATATACCAAGTGCTATATGCTCTCTGTCTCTCTCCTCTCCACACACACACAAAGATTACATCCTTGAGCTTCATAAAATTGGAGGATCACCCATATTTCCTACTCAGATAGCGCACGGTTAATGCAAGAACTGTTATTTATCATATTGTGGTGGTAATGTAAATTTGTAGCCAATATAAAAGCATTAATTTACTGTTGCAGCTCTATGTAAGAACCACAAAAATGTCAGACATCAACATTGACGATGCTAAGGAGCTAGATTTCATTGACAACACTCCCAATGATAAAGTGGATGATGATCCTTTGGTGGATGATCCAAAGCATTCAGATTTACATGAGGAAAATCCCTTACCTACCCCCCAGGAGGAGGTACATACTCTGTAGCTTCCGTGTTTTATGGTTTTAAATTTTGATTAGTTTGTTTTATTAAATTATTCAGAAAGCAAATGTGGAGCAAGCCTTGAAATAGGGTTAAATAATATGTTCATGACAACATTTTTGAAAAAATCCCCTTAGAATTTCTCCGAAGGGCAGAAGTGTCAGGTCTAATGAGTTTGCCCAAATATTTTTGTATTCGGGGCATAATTTGTTAGTACATAGATTTCCAAATGTTACATTTTCATCTTTTCTTTTGTAGGAGGAAATGATCAAGAAAAAGTATGGAGGAATGTTGCCAAAGAAACCTCCATTAATATCCAAGGTAACAATTCACTTTTTACTTTTTAGTTTAGTCATTGACACTATTTTCGGTTTCATTTAACAAGTGTAATCCTCCACAAACTACTTTATTTAATATCAGGATCACGAACGAGCATATTTTGATTCTGCTGATTGGGCATTAGGAAAGGTATACTTGATTGACTTTCTTATGAGACTTTTTAACCACTTGTTAATGACAGTATTTGCAATTCTGAATGTGGTTTTGACTGGGCAATCTCAATTTTCTAAGATCTTTGTTTTCCTCTTTGCTTGCCCATTGGATAGCAAGGAGCACAGAAGGCCAAAGGTCCACTAGAGGCTCTTCGTCCAAAATTGGAGGTACTTGATGTTTCTTACCCTTGATTGTGGGAAAAACTAGGGTATTGTGTTATTATACTTGCAGGTGCTATTGTGGTCAACAAGAGCAATGTGTACCAGCCTTAATGTTGTGTCAAAGATGCTGGTTTGACTTGTAGATGTGGCACACTTGTGAAATGTTCTTATTGGGCACTTGCACCTAAAGTAATATACCAATTTTTTTCTTCTTTCATATTCTTTCATGCCACAACATTGTGGTTAAGTAGGATTGTGTGGCAAAGTTCTTTCATCGATGTACTTTTTTATATGTAACAACGTCTGGAGTAATGAAAACCTAGGTGAGTTATTAGGGCTTGTTGTTATCATAATTAGCAAAATGGAATCATGTCATGGTGTAAGTTGCGAATTTGGCATGTACTAATGCTAAGACATAGTACTTGCCAAAATTTGGTTGTTTAGGCTCCACCATGACTATTTTCTCTCGAATTTTCTATTCATGTAACATTATGCGTCCTAGTAATGTTAGGATTCATGTTCTTTCTACAAATCAATTATTTTATTCTAATTTCAAAGTCTAATTATAATGAGCTAGACAACTAAGAGCAGTGTAAAATGCGGTCCTATGTCCTCACTATGACTGCAAAGAGACTACCAGTTAAAGTACTCGTTACTATCATTCTTTTACTGTCATATGAATTGGGTGAAGTAACTGGTCTCACATGCCACTTTCTTGCTATTTTTCTTACAAATGAAGCATCTAGGTTCTTGTTGAAGTTCATGCAGATAAAATAACAGTCGGTACACTACACAGTGGCTAGATATATGTAGAGAAGACTTGATTTATGAGTTATGTGTCCTAGTTTTAACATTCATAATTTCTTTCTTTTTGTAAATTTTATCAGCCGACACCACACCAACAACTTCGTTCTAGACAATCAACTTATGCTTCCACAGATGACGGTGAAGGTATTTGCCCTTGACTTACCAACCCTAGTTTTTTATTTTTTTATTTTCATTTCTCATCGTTACATATTGAACTTAGCTAAATTGTGTTTTGACAGTGGTTGATGACAATAATAATGATGCTCCTTTTAAGGATCAAAGTTGCAAGTTAGATGCTACCAATAACAACAATGCCAATTCTATGGATTAGAGTTGCAGCATGTAAAGCAGTTGATCATGAATCTGAGACCCTCTTTGAGTACTTAATTGAATAAACTATTAGTAGATTTTGTGACTGTTGTTGTAATAATGAACTCTATTTCCAACTCTACAAAATTGCATCTTTTTGTTGGTCAATGTTGTCAGGAAGTTATTAGTCCATGGCATGCTGCACAAAGGTAGAAGATTTACAACCAACCACTTGGCATAATTCATTTGAATGTCAATTCCCCAGAGCTATGAAACATAGAAACTTCTCCCGAGGTTAGTGTGAAATGTGTCAATTATAGACATGCACTGAAGGAAGTGTCATCCCCACATTTTTTTAATCAAAGACGCTGGGGACACGTTAAGAACATTCAGTGTCATTTTTTATTTATTTTTTTGCACTGGAGTAGCATGCTCAATATCGATGAATTTATGAGAATAACTATATAATAATTAAACATATGACATATAATAAATATATAAAATTATATGTTCGCACATGTCCCTCGCGTGTTGTATATCCGCTTGTTTGTATCATGTCATGTATTAGTGTCCATGTTCATTCTTCTTAGCCTTAGAGAGAAAGAGAAATTCAAATTTATGTATCTATGTCTATATTGTATCACGTATCTGTATATGTGCTTTTTAGCTAGAGAGAGAGAGAGAGAGAGAGAGAGAGAGAGATATTTGGGTACAAATAAAAATGACAAAATTCACTTTACTCCATTGGTTCACATATAGGCTTATGAATTCTTTGTAGTTTGGACTAATTTGCAATTGTTTTGTCCAAATAGACAGAAAGCGTATTACACGCGTCTATTGTGCAAGCATGGCTCCGTTTTTTTGTTTTTTTTACTTTCCTTCTATAAATAGTTAGACAACAAGGCATAAGTGTTCACATTAACCAAAACCCTAATAACCAACCACCTCTAATGAAAACCCTATTCATTTTCTACCTCGAAATCCTAAAAGAAATATATATATATATATCTTAAAAAATTCAAAAAACCCTAACCCTACTAGCCACCTCCTACTTCCTAGTCTTCTAAGATGGAATCAAACCCCAAAAATGGAATCTAAGCCCAAAAATGAAGTTCTTTGCGCACAACAGGATGAAGGGGAAATCTCATTTATCCTTCGACTTTGGCTAAATCTATGGCATCCTCATACTCTAGTTCTAAACCCTCAAAATCTAAATTAGAAACTTGAATGAAGACATTGTCTAGAATTGGGAAATGCTTTCAAAACATCTCAAGCTTCTCTTCAAACACCAACTCACTCAAGCTTGTCGTTATCAAAAGAAGAAAGAGAAATCCAGAAGTGAACAACAAAGGAACAACAAAATCAAAAGAGAGAGATTTGAGGAGTTATAGAGGGACGACAAAGGCAAAGGTTGATTCGAAGGCAAACACAACGACAGATAGGTGAATGGAACGAAGAGTAATGAAATGAACACAGAGGAAAAAAAACCTTGGGAGAGAGAAAACTAGGAGACAAAGTGAGAATATGAGGGAATGCAACTGTCAATACATATGTGTGAAGTGTGTTTGAATGGAACACAATAAAGGACTTTGATATTTGAAGAGGCATCAATGATGGTGCCGTTGCACAGAAAGGCTCACTATGAAGCACAATTGCATCACCATAGTAATAAGGCATAAATGGATTATATTACTACATGTAATGCCTTCGCCTGAAGTGGAGCGCAGACCCAATTTAGCCGAACTCTCACCCTCTCTTCTCAAGTAGCAAGGGATAAGAGTTGAGGGGGGGGCAATTGTGGAGGATCGAAATTAACTTCTCCCAACATTAACAGCCCTCATCGGTACTATAACATCTTAATTCTATAGGTCCGTTCGAGTGGTGGAGTTACTGCTCGAGCAATGAATTGAGGTTCCCATCATTTCTTTTTACAATATGAGCATTGAGGGAGACCGCTTGAGCAGTTAATTGATTGCTTGAACAGAGATGCGTGGCCGCCAATACTTTCATTTCAGACCCAAAATTTTGTTAGAAGGTCGTGTTCACCACTCAAGCGGTGGAAAGATCGCTCGAGCTATATGTTTAGAGCAACTAACTTAAAATTGTTTTTTTCCCAATTCTTTCTCACTTTTCATATCCTTTGTCTCTCTAACACCCATTTCCAAAACTTTAGCCCAAAAATGCTTGATTTCTCTCATTTTTACTAAAGATCCACCTTAAATCTTTCAAGAAAATTGAACAGCAAACTTAGTTTAAGATTTCTACCGATTGCTTCACATTTCTTCAAAGTTTTTTTTGTTGGGTCTTCAACTTCTAGCTCTCATTTTCAAGGTATGGGTACTTTTAACTTAGTATGTCCATGATTTGAGATATATATATATATATGGTATTTTCCTAGTTATAGTAATGTATGAGATGATTTTGTAATATAAAGTGGGTTTAATAAACAAAAGGGGCTTATACCTAATGTTTTTTAGAAAGATTATGAATGTTATTGTTGATTATTGTTGATGATGATGAATATTGACTTTTAAGTGTAAAAGAGGGAAAAATCTCATTTTTTCTAAAAAAACCCTAGTTTTTAAGACTTGATTTAATGATGGTGCTTGGTTCAATTGACTTTTAAATCTTAAAATTAGGTGAATGATTCTGGCAAAGGGATTAAGACATCTTTGAACCTTCTTGGATGCATGTATTGAGACAGATGAATGTTGAGATTGTGGAATTGAGAGGTTGGAGAAATCCATTGTTATTGATATTGTTAAATCTTGTTTATGAATTAAATAAACCTTAGAAAAATTGAACTTGAAAACTTATGCATCATGTACATCATAATTCTCTAATGTGATCTTATAACCTTGTGAATATTGGCAATGTTGGAAGGGGGTAAATAGCATATGAGTCTGGGTAGTTGAGTCGGATTTTGGGAAATGAGTTGTGTTATATTGGTATCCGCACGAGGAGTCAAGGTGCCTAACTGCCCTGTCTTGAGTTTATCGCTAGACAAATGTGGAAAAAGGTCTTTAGGTGCCGTTTCAAGAGGCGGCAAATGTGGAAGGGAAAGATTTTTGGTGTCCATCACCTCGCCGTTTATAGAGTCGGCAAATGTGAGAGTATTTTCTGCATATAAATTTGTATATCTATGTATGATTTTGTGGCTCTTGCTTGGGACATCATTGCATATTTACCACCCCATAGTTATGGATAAGACTTGGTATGGATATCATGCATTTAGCATCATTGTTTTTGAAAGAGACATGGATTTTCTTATCACTCACATAACATGATCATATGCATCTAGATTGTTTAAATACTATGTTAATACTATTATTACTGGGCAATAGCTTACCCCAAACTGACAATATTTCAGGAATTGATGATGTGACTTCGCCTAAGTAACTTGGCGATGGATGTGTTTTTGAAAGAAGCACGAAGGCTCAATGGATGTTACTTGCTAACGCTCCAAAGCTCTTTTGTGATTTGGGGCTGAATGTCCATTTTTGTGTACGCAAGGACTATCCTTGAAAATGTTTATGCCACTAGGGCATTATACTTTTATATTCCTCTTGCTCATTGAACTGTTATTATTATTTTTGTGCATGTAAATGGAACAATGATGTATTTCATATAGAATAGTTCAATGAGAGAGAGATTATTCTAAATAAAAGATTACGTTTATTATGGTATTCATTACAATGGTTGTGAAACATTAAATGGCTTTAATTATATAAAAAATAAAAATAAATAAAAAGTTTGGAGGATAAATTTTGGAGCATTGCAATACGGTCATCTGTCGACTAAAGATGAACCGAGGATCCATTCGATACATGAGTTAACTAAAAGTCATATTTTATTCTACCGAAAGGTACAATAGTGACGTCTCAAGTTCGTAATAGAAAGAGTAGGCCAGAAAGGATGGGGGCTAGATAGAACGCTAAAAGGACAACGCAGAAGACAATGTAAAGACAATGTTGAGACTATAACGGAACATAGTTAGTCTCAATATGCAAGTCTTTCCCAAGGCATCCAAACACACGTGCTAGGTATACTCTCAGCAGTAAAGCAACGTCAATACACAATGAATCCTTTATAAATAGGCGACGATCGCCAGGATATGAGGTATATTCCTTTCTATCATCAAGGGAACAACATTTGTTTTGAGCTCTAACTTATCCATCCCAATGCTTACCGTCAAACACCATGTCAAGCTCTAGTGGCTTATTTTTTTATGCAGGGATAGCCTAGTAGCATCAGGAGTCATCCAAGAAAGAAGGAGCAACTATATGTCCCACTACAATCTTGATTAGATAGTAGAGATTATGAGCCAATAACCAAGTCACACTCATCCAATCATCGTAACTTCTTAAGTTGCCATTACTTTATGTCCAAACTTAGTCATCTCCTATCCTTTTCGTCTGAAACACCTACAATAGAAGTCGTTGAAACCACAACCACTAACTTTTAGAGTTCAATGTTCCCACGTTACCTAGAGAGACACATCGTTTGAGCAGTGTGAAAGTTTTCATTTCAAAGACGTTTATAAGCCATTGGAATATGATTTTTCCAATCTATCATGTAACTCATCTAAGAGTTTCAAATGTTGATTGCATGATGATTTTCTTTTGCAACGATCACCTTGGAGTTCTTGATAAATTGTGAAATGTGGAAACATGCTTGTTGTTGGAGTCATTTCATGTCGTCATGTTTTCCATGTGGAATGCTTGGAGCAAACAATACCAAGACAAGCAAAAATGACCCTCTATGTCCTCTCTGTGCGAGATCATAAGAGGAAACCTCTATAAAGGAGCGTGTTTGTTCCAAGTTGAGGAATGGTTTTCCAAAAGTTTGACTTTTCTGTAAAGATAGACCATGAAGGTCGTGGGGTTGTGCGCATGCTGGTTATTGTATTGAAGGGTCTCTGCACGTTCCTTCTCACAACATGATGTTGTTACTTAACTGGAACCCTATTAGAAAGAATCTTTCCTCAAAGGGTAATTCAAGCATGGAGTTTCTAAGAACGTTGACGAAAATTGGATCGTATTCTTCGCCAATGTTGACTTGAAGGTTAGCAGATCAAGCAGGAGTTGGATCATCATCAAGTATGAAACCATGCAAATTTTGTATATAGCTTGAGATTGAAATTTTCTTTCAAATTGTCTATTATATTCAGAGTCTTGATTTAGGTGATATAATATTTGATGAATTAAATTTGATGGCAAGTGTAGTCTTAATTAGTAGGAAATGTGTGCTGAAATTTACTATCACGGGACAACTGTTTGTTTTCTATTTTTTCATTTTCTATATTTGTTTTTACTTCTGATGGCAAATGTAAACATGTAAAATTCTATTCTCAGTGCTAGAATTTTGTTATCCCTCCTCGGATGACTCATTACAAAGATGGTTTTGGATTTGGTGTACTTTTATTTAATAGAATGGATCTAATTTGACATGAATTTTCTGGTTAAAAGTTTGTCATGTTTGGCTACACCAAGTAGATGAATGGTTCTTATATTATTTTTGGTGGCTTGCTCTCCAAAATTGGACAATATTTATAACTTACTTTTATATGTCTACTTTTCAATATCCTATTTATTAGTCTTAGGTAGGCTGCAAACTGAAGAATTGTTGATATTGAATATCTTTTTCATTAATGTCATCTGCTCACTTACAATGATATATATACATATCAGATACAATGCTAACAATCCTAACTAACTAACCACTTCTAACTAACTCTGTTATAACTAACCACTTCTAAACTACGACTCCATTTTGTGATCTGCTAGATTATGAGCTACTACAGATGGTCGTTCGCTATCATCCCATGTCAAGCGCATGGACGAAGGGGAGACCATAAGCTTGTGAGTCAACTAGGAGAAGCGAGCAGTGGAAAGTGACTTGATGAAAATGTCAGCTAACTGGTCTATTGTGGGAACATACTTGAGAAGGAGTTGGTGGGCTGCAACTTTGTCGCGAACAAAATGGCAATCGACTTCGATGTGTTTGGACCTGCTATGAAACACGGGATTGGTAGCCAAGGATATAGAGGACAAGTTATCACACCATAAGATGAGAGGAGAGGTGTGAGGAATAAAGAAATCAACAAGCAACATTTGAAGCCAAGTTAACTCTGCTGCAGTATGAGCTAAAGAGAGGTATTCTGCTTCGGTGGAAGAGCGAGATACTGTTGATTGCTTTTTGGAAGACCATGAAATTAGATTGTTGCCCAAGTAAACACAATAGCCAGAAGTAGAACGTCTGTCAGCTGGATCCCCAGCCCAATTGGAATCACTATATGCTTGTAAACCAAAATGACTAGGAGTAAAATGAAGACCATGGGCCAATGTGCCTTTCACATATCTTAGAATGTGTTTAATTGATGAGAAATGACCCACTGTGGGGGAGTGCATGAATTGACAAGCTTGATTCACAACATAAGACAATTCGGGTCTGGTGATTGTAAGATATTGAAGGGCCCCAACAATGCTACGATAAAGAAAAGGTTGGGAGCATGGCAGAGAATCAGTAGCTTCGTTTGGTAGTTTGACAGAGATAGGTGTGGCACAAGGTTTGCAATCTACCATGCTTGCTTTGATAAGGAGTTCTGTAGCATACTTATGCTGAGAGAGAAAGAAACCATGAGAGGTAGGTTGAACCGAAATCCCAAGGAAGTAGGAAATATTGCCTAACTCATTCATAGAGAAAGCAAGGTGCATATGAGCCAACAAAGTTTGAATATAAGACTGATTATTGCTGGTTAAAATAATGTCATCCACATATATCAAAATGTAAGTAACAGAGGTGGAAGTTTTGCGGACAAATAATGAAGAATCACACTTGCTTTGAATAAACTCTTCGGAGAGAAGAAAAGAAGAAAATGTGGAGAACCAAGCCCAGGGAGCTTGTTTGAGACCATAGAGAGCCTTGTGGAGCTTACAAACTAAAGAAGCATTTTGTGGATCAACAAACCCTGGTGGCTGGTCCATATACACCTCTTCCTAAAGCTGGCCATGTAAGAATGCATTGCTAATGTCCAATTGTTTGAGAGGCCATTGATAATGTAAGGCCAAACAAAGTAAGATACGAATGGTGGGTTGTTTGGCCACTGGACTGAAGGTGTCCTAAAAATCCACACCCAGCTGTTGGAGAAATCCCTTAGCCACAAGGTGAGCTTTGTGTCGAGCAATAGTGCCATCCGAGTTGTGTTTAATTTTAAAAACCCACTTGCAGCCAACAGATTGTTTAAAGGATGGAAGAGGAACAAGAGACCAGGTACCCTGGTGCTGAAGAGTAGTGTATTCATCCATCATGGCTTGGAACCAAACCGGAGAAGAAAGAGCATGTGTATATGAAGTGGGCTCGGTGAAAGAATCGGTAGGAAGAGAATGAGAAGAAAGAGAGGTAGACAAACAGAAAGGCTTGCTTTTGGATCTGGTTTGCATGGGGTGAGTATTAGTAGAAGGAGGAGGGAGAGGTAAAACAACCTCGATAGAACCAATTGGAATAGAAGGAGAAAAGGTAGTCTGAGATGGAAGAGGAGAAGTAAACTGTGGAACAGCAGATTTAGATGCAGAATTAGGTTGAGCAGGAGGCCGAAATACAGCAGAATGAAGTGAGGCAGATTGGGAAACAACAAGTTAAGCAATAGCAGCAGGTCGGTGGATAGGGGAAGGAGAAGAGGTAGTCGGAGATGGAAGAGGAGAAGTAGACTGTGGGATAGCAGATTTAGAGGCAGAATTAGGCCGAAATAAAGCAGATTGCAGTGATGTAGATTGGGAAACAGCAGGTTTAGCAATAGCAGCAGGTCGGTGGATAGGGGAAGAATGCTAGAAAATTTGTTGTAAACTAGACAAAGCAGGAAGTGGAGTAGGCCGAGTAGAAAAAGCAGCAAAAGGGAAAATATGTTCTTGAAATCGAACATGGCGAGAAAGAAAAATAGAACCTATGACATAATTGAGACAACGATATCCTTTAACAGATGGATGATAACCAAGAAAAATGCAAGGAGTGGATTTGAGAGCTAATTTATGAGAAAAGTATGGCTTCATCCAAGGAAAACAGAGGCATCCAAACACTTTGAGATGTGTGTAGTCAGGTTTGGTTTTAAAAAGAAGTTCAAAAGGAGAGCAGTTCGATCGATAAACACTAAGAAGTCTATTAATGAGGTATGTGGCAGTAGCTATGGCATCAAACCAGTAAGTAAGAGGTAAAGAAGAATGATGAAGAAGAGAGATAGTTGTTTCAGTGATGTGCAAATGCTTCCTTTCTGCAACTCCATTCTGAGATGGAATATGAGGACAAGAGTGTTGATGAAGTATGCCATGAAGATTCATAAAGTTGGACATGGAATGGTTAGCAAATTCACCTCCACCATCAGTTCATAAAATTTTAAGAGGAAAACCAAATTACTTTTCAACAAAAGCCTTAAAAATCATGAACTTGGAAAATACCTCACTTTTATTAAAAAGAGGATAAATCTATGTGAATCGACTGAAATCATCAACAAACAGTACATAATATTTGTAACCAGTAGAGGAGCCATGAAACGGACCCCAAACATCACTATGAATCAAAGACAATGGATTATTAACAGTAGAATTTGAAAGTTTAAATGGAAGTCTATAGCATTTGGAAACAGAACAATCAATACAACTGAAGTCATTTTTATTGAAAACAATTGACAAATGAGACTTAAGTGGTTGAAGCTTTGAAAAAGAGGGATGACCTAATCTTTTATGCCAGATTTTAGCAGATGAAGTTGAACCAGTAGTAGAAAATACAGCAGCAGTAGATGAAGGCAAAGACAAAGCAGGAGGTGAAGTAAAATGATATAAACCATTGGCATGATATCCTTTGTGAAGAATAGCCTTAGAAACTTTGTCCTGAATGGCAAAGGAAGAGTGATAAAAAATGATAGAGCAATTGTTGTCTTTTGCTAATAGTTGTACTGAAAGAAGATTAGATGAAATACTAGGAACATGAAGAACTTTGTTAAGTTTAAAAGAATGATGTGGAGTTGGCAAAATACCTTTCCCAGTGTTGTGAATGGGAAGAGAGTCACCATTCCCAATAGTAACTTGGTCAGGACCAGAGTAAGGCTGATAGGAGTTTAAACGATGAAGATCATTTGTCACATGTTCAGAGGCAGCAGAATCCAAAAACCAAGGAGTGGAGTGCTAAGATGTAGTATCATCAGTCATGGAGGCAACATAAGCTTTGGAATGAGTTTGGGAGTGAGATTGAGGAGAAAAAGATAACTGTGACTGAAAATCAAGATCCAGTCGATGCCAGCAATCCAAGGCAGAGTGGTTAGGTTTACCACAGATTTGACAAATAGAACCAAAATTTGATCTACCAGAACCAAAATCTGATCTATCGGACCTACCATGGTTTGAAAATTTGCCTCTGAAGTTTGAAGATCTGCCTGGACCAAATCTGTACGATCCTCGGTAGGAACCTCTTGAGTCATGGTGAGAAGAACCGTGATTATTGTGATAAGAACCGTGATTATTGTGATAAGAAGTGAAACCTTTTGATGATGGAGAATCCTTCATTGTTGCATAGGCAAAAGTAAGAGCAGAGGACTGCTTTATTTTTCCTTCAATGTGAATTTCTTCTGAACATAGTAAGGATGAAAGCTCATCCATGGCTATGCTTTCTGATCTTGCTCGAATTGCAGTTTTGAATGAATCATATTCCGCAGGTAAGCCATTCAAAGTAATAAGAACAATGTCTTCATCTTCAAGAAATGAGGAAGCAATGCTAAGTTGATCAACAAGAGTTTTAATTCTTCTGAGATATACCTCCATTGAGTCAGAATTTTTCGAAACGGAGTTTAATTTGTTCTTAAGCTGATGGATATGCGATCTTGATAGAGTTGTAAATCGTTTAGCTAATGCAAACCAAATATCTGAACTCGTTTGAAAATGAAGAACAGTGGTGAAGATAACAGGTGAGAGAGTGGCTGTAATGCAGCTTATTAAATGTGCATCAATCATCTTCCATTGAAGTGCTTCAGGATTGCACATTTCTACTCCAGATGAATTGCAGATACAGTCCACTGGACATGGATACGAGCCATCAACAAACTTCAACAGATCGGTAGCGCGAAGAATGTTCTTCATTTGATTGCTCCAGATAATGAAATTTGTATTGTCTAGTTTTACAGTCACAAGAGAACTGAGATTAGAGACTAGCATGTTGATATTCGAAGAGATTGTAGTTGAAGACGATGTTGAAGATGATGGAATCGTCATTGGAGATGATGCCATTAGAGAGATGCTCGTTGGAGCTTCAGTGCTCTGATACCATAAAGAATTGTTGATATTGAATATCTTTTTCATTAATGTCCTCTGCTCACTTACAATGATATATATACATATCAGATACAATGCTAACAATCCTAACTAACTAACCACCTCTAACTAACTGAGCCGGGCTCGGCTCGGCTCATTTTATGTGTCTAATTTTTAATATCCTATTAGTCTTATGTAGGCTGCAAACAAGCCGAACTCGGGCCGACTCAGCTCATTTACTTATCAAGCTCATTTATTTATCAAGCTAATTTATTGGGCTCGAACTTAGCTTGATAATTAACTAGGTTCGAGCTCGCCTCGGCTCGGCCAGGGCTGGCCTTGAATTATTAGAGGCCTAAGGCGAATTTTTTAAATTAAGCCCTTCATATATCATTATCAAAAAAATAAATAAATAAAATGTTTTGATAAAACAAAAAGGATAAAAATTTATTTCTATTGCATTACAATTTAACAAAATTTAGATAACATATATGTATATATATAAAGTAGTTGAACTTTAATTAGTTGAATTGAATAATTATTTTTTAGCTTACCAATGCTATAATAACTAAAATTAATTCGGGGTAAGGATGAGACTTTTCGACACAACTCAAACAATATATAAAATTAGCGAGTTAGGGTTGACTATTTTTCAACTTGAATCTAAGTATGACACGACTCAATAACATGAATTATTAGTTATATACTTTAATGTTCACTAAGGGATGCCATGACACTTTTTTAATCTTTTGTTTAACTCCATCTAACTGAATAAAAAAATATGTAAATTAATGATTAAGGTTAATATGTTTTTTTCATTTAAGATGTGTATTTTTTATTACCTATTTTAGAGTCAATCTAGTAAAAAATATATAGTAATAAGGTACCATTTTTTAATTAGAAAAATGCAATTGAATTAAAATCAAACATTCTATGAATAATTTCATTTAGTAGAAATAAATTCAACTTATGCGAAAAATTTTAATATACAACTGTTAAGTTATTTTTAACTAAAAGTGAAAGTTTTCACATTAAACATCAATCGGACACAAATCAAAATAACATCATACGACAATATAAAAATAAATGAATTGAGCTAATATTGAAATAATTATGAAATAATACGACATGATACACTCCCCTTGTTGGGGACCCTTAATTTTGTTCAACATTAGGGGCTTGAGGCGACTGCCTTAGTCGCCTCACCTCGAGGCTAGCCCTATGCTCGGCTCAATAAGATTTTTTAAATATTGTTTATATTATTTAATATATAAATAATATATTTATTGGCTAAATAAGATTTTTTAAATATTATTTATATTATTTAATATATAAATAATATATTTATTATATAATTTAAATAAAGATAAACGAGTTAAACTTGACGAGTCGAGCTTATTTGAGCTCGAGCTCAGCTTGTTTACTAAACAAGCATAATATTTGAGCACAAGCTCAGCTTGTTTACTAAACGAGTCAAGCTGAGTCGAGCCCTTAATTAGCCGAGTTAAGCCAAACCTATTCGTGAACAGCCCGGTTCATTTACAGCCCTTACATAACTTGCAAGCTTTTCTTTCTTTCTGTCTTTCTTTTTTGGTCAAATTACATTAACGGTCCCTATAGTTTAGGGCTTGTGTCATTTTGATCCATAACTTTTCAATTGTGACACATTTGATCCTAAATTTTTAATCGTATTTCAAATAAGGACAATTGAAGATACCAATGCTTCAAGGGTAAAGTCGTCATTTTGATAAAATATAAACCAATTTGACAAAAATAAATGTCAAAAAAATATTTTTGAATTTTTAAAAATTGTTTCTACCCACCAAAGATAAAATCATGTAAAATTGATAAATCTTTTACAAATTTATTTATTTATTTATTTATTTTACCAAATTAATTTTTATTATGTGTTTGGATGATGATCATGTAATGAGTGGTTGTTTTTAATTTCATTACATTAGTTTCTATTTTTCCAAAAGTCAAATATGGCGACAACTTTGATATCATTATTAAATCAATCCATTAAATCAAAAAAATCTAAAACTAAAAAATTTCGTATATTAAATATATCGATTACACATTAAAAGCCTAATAACCACCCATTACATAATCATCATCCAAGCACATAATAAAAATTAAATTGATAAAATAAATAAATAAATGCGTAAGAGATTTATCAATTTTACATAATTTTATCTTTGATGGGTAGATATAATTTTTAAAAATTTAAAAATATTTTTTGACATTTATTTTTGTCAAATTAGTTTATATTTTATCAAATTGACGACTTTACCCTTGAAATTGAGCACTGACATCATCAATTGTCTTTTTTTAAAGCAAGATTCAAAATTCAAGGTCAAATATGTCACAATTAAAAAGTCAAGAATTAAAGTGACACAAATCCTAAACTATAAAAACTGTTAGTGAAATGCGCCCTTCTTTTTTTTTTTTTTCTTCTCATTTTTATTTATTTCTTTCATATTCCACTTAGAAATGAAATATCTAATCAAGAAATTGGAGCACATTCAAGAGACAAATAGCGTTTTCTTATGCAAGTAAATATATTTAATAACGTTTTATTTATTTGGATGAAAAATAATTTTTAATAGAACATTTTTTACCGAAAACTTTTATTATTGAGAAATTTTTTTTCCTATGTTACATTCTTGAAAGTAATGTACTATGATTGTATTAGTTGGGTGGAGGTGGAGGTGGAGGTGGAGTTGGAGTGGTGGTGGTAGTGGTGATGTGGTGCAGGTGATAGTGGTAATAATAATGTGATGACATTAGTAAGATTTTTGTTCTGAAAAAAATTTCCTCCTTTTAAAAGTTTGTTTTTTTGGGTCTAAATATGCTCATTTTTTATTGGTCATAGAAAATATTTTTCAATTGACTTTTGTTTTCTATTGGAATAAACTTTAAAAAATATGAAAAATATTTTAAAAAGAAAACTTTTTTACCCAAATAAACGGATAAATTTCACTATTGGGTTTGGCCCATTATGGTGCCAGCATTAAGTAAAGGAACAATGAAGGGTTTGCATCAGTGCACATTTAATAATATCAAGCAATAATCATTTTCTTGGCCAATTTGTGTTCCTCATGATGGGAGTAGGCAGACCCATCTCACCCATTTAATTGGAAAAGCCCACGGGCCATTTCCCTAGCCATTCAAAATTTCAAAAAGGCCCATTACCAATACCATATTGTTTGGGGATCATTCTTTTCCCTATCTCATTAGATTCACATGGTGTGTTTGCATTAGCCAAGACAAATTGCACATTGTAACTATCCATATGACACAACTTGGATGTTGGGGACTCCTTTCAATGTGCCTTTGTTTTGCAACTCGACCCATTTGGAGTGTATTGCCCATCACTAGCCATGTTCAAGCTCCTGTCATTTTCTAACCATTTGCCACTACAATTAGGATAATGTTGATTAGTAGACCTAGAAGATAAATTTGTGAAAAAGACACTTCGTAAGCATAACAATCTCAATGTTTGGTGCAAATTATGCCATGTTTATAACTTCTTATTTGGAGAGTTTTGTCTATTAGGTAAGTTAAACAATCGCCTAAGGCCTCAAATTTGAAAAATACAAAGACCCTTGGTAATGGCTAAAAAAAATAAAAATAAAAATTGATTGTTGGAAGAATTTCAGCGTAAAAACTTAATTACTAATTTTGTATTTTGAAAAGTAAGAAAAAATAAATTTAAATAAAAAATTTTACTATTTAAAAAAATCAAGCAATAGTTATTTAAATTAAAATTTAAATGTCAAAAAGCTTCCGTTTGAGATTTCGCTTGAGACTCCAAAAATAACTTGAGCTGGCCCTCGTTAAAGTTCTGAGTTTAAATTGTTACTTTAAATTACCAAAAACTGCACCAAAATAAGCCAATGATATGGTTTTGTAGAAATTTGATCACAACATCAATTGCTAAGGATAATTCAAAAAAAATTCAATTATTTCAAAAGATGATACTCTTGGTATTGTGAAACATTCTAATTAGTGAACAAATGAGAAGAAAAGCTCCGTCATATGAAATGGATGCCATCTCTATAAAACTTCTCTTATTTTTCTCATTTTTCAATGACAAATATGTCTCGCCATTTCATTTTTTGATATTTTGTCAATTTGATGGTTCATTATCCATACTTTGTCTATTTGATGACCTAATAATGGTAATGTTGTTGTTTAGTAGACTTAATTTCATGATTTAATGTATAGTTAAGACTAATGAAAGAGTAAAAGTCAACTGGATACGGTTTTTTATCACACATAATTCTTATAGAAGTCACCCAATTGAAAACTCAATTGAAATTTCTCCAAGAATTGAAATTAGCCGCATTTGGATTACGTGTGCTGATTATCCTCTCTCATTTAGAAATAATCATATAAATCCCTTGCGGTTTGTAGATTGAATGGAAACTCTGAAATTGAAGTGCCAATTCGAAAATCAAACCAAAAATATAACAGTAGATCTCTGGAAATTCACACCTTAGCAACTATGGTGTTTCTTTGCTTTGATTGTTTGTTTTGTACATATATGTGGTATGTTAATTTGGGGTTCACAAGTATTTCATGTGGTACAAAAATGGTCTTCATGTGAGTTATGTTTTCAGCAACTCACAGTAAGGGAATTTCAAATTTTTTTGAAATTTCAATCTTTCACATGTGAAGAGCACATTGATGCCAAATGAGCATTATAGCTCAAATATGGTTTTTTTTTTTTTTTTTTAAAAATGAGAACACTAATGGTGGAAATTTTGTGGCAATGTGCTTGTCAAAAGTAGCCATGTGATCTCCCATGTGGTGGTGGGTCTTCAAACACTGCCTTTTCTTTTCCTACAACAAAATGGAGAACACCCAATTAAATTGAATTTTCTCAAATTATAGTTTCGTTTGGCATGTGTTTATTTTAGTCTAAAAGTTAAAAAGTTATTAAAAAAGTTAAAAAACTTATAACTTAGGCCTCGTTTGGGAACAAGCTTTTTTAGTAACTTTTTGACTTTTTGACTAAAATATGATGTAAAAAAAACTAGTATGTTTGGGATGACTTTTTGACTTTTTATGAAAATATATGCAAAAAATAGAGAGAAAATGAAATTTTTGACTTTTTGGTATGGATTGTTGGCTTTTTGGTTTTTTTAATAACTTTTTGATTTTTTGATTAAAAGGGACATTTGCCAAACGAGACATTATACCAAAAAGTCAAAGATTTCATTTTTTCTTTATTTTTTATGCATATTTTTATAAAAAATTTAAAAACTATGCTAAATATATTAATTTTTTTTACTTTATGTTTTAATTAAAAATTTATTAAAATAGCATGTTCCGAAACGAAGCGTGCTGAGAAGAAACATCTTGGCCCTCACATGTGAGATTGTTCCCTAAACAAGACTCGTATATATCTAGCGACCTAACTTTTTTTCCCAACCCTTAATTGCTTATTTGCATTTGGTGTGAGATGTCTGAGCATCCACACAATGGACACTGGAGCCTGAAAAGTGCTGTTAGGTCGTTGTAATAAGTGGGATTACTTTTATTTAGTGCTGCCTGTCGGTAGTTTGACTAAAAATATTTATCAAAAGATTTGAGTGTAAATTATTTTTAAATATATATATATATATATATATAAAGGAATAAATTATATTGATAGTTTTTGAATTTTGTTTCTTGTGTCATTTTAATTTCAGTCATTTCAACTAACTCAATTTTGATTCTTAACTTTAAATTTTATATCAATTTGATCTAATTAATAATGCTGATTAGGATTTTTGAAGGAAGCTAAGTTTGTTAAGTTTACACTTCTAAGTTATTGTTTTACGTATAAAAACATGACAGATACTGCTTATGTACAGATTTTTCATCAAGAAAAAATAAAAATTATAATTAATTTGACTAAATTGAATGGCTTCGTTTGGGGATTAGCCGGTTTAGTCAAAAAGTCAAAAAATTACTAAAAAAATCGAAAAGTCAACAACACATACCAAAAATTTAAAAATTTTATTTTTTCTCTATTTTTGGCACATCTTTACGTAAAAAGCCAAAAAATTATTCCAAACATACTAGTTTTTTTTAGTTCATATTTTAGCTAAATAATCAAAAAGTTACTAAATTAGCCTCTTCTCAAACGAGGCCAAATCAAAAATCGAATGTCAAAATCGAATTTATTAAAATTACAATATTTAAAATGATAAAGGTCAAAATATGAAAAACATAATTTGTAAAAAAAAAAATATTGTCCCATGTTTCACTGATATGTAGTTTCCAGAGACTAATGCTCATGACACTGTCAATGAGGCATATTTGTAGATCATATATCCCTTTCATATATTTATGGGGAGTATACAATTCCATTTTCCATGGGTATATATCTCAACTTTTTGTTATCTCTATGGAGTAAGTGGCATCTTCATTTTGTGGTGTAAAGTTTGTTTCACATGCCTTCAAAGGAAGAAATTTGTTAACCCTTATCGCTTTTCTCCCTCATGCCTATGTCATGCTTATGCTTTTTTCACTCAAAGATTCCGCGCGCCCCGCGGGGGTTGGGTTTTTTGAGTTAAAATTCATTAAAAAAAAAAAAAAAAAAAATTAAAATAGTTAATAGGATAAAATATTATATTAAATTTATAATTATCTTATTTTATTTTTATAAATATCACATCTAATTATAAAAAAATTTAATTTTCTTTCCAAACATAAATATTTTAACCTATTAAAATTATCAAAAATTAAAATAATCTACTAAAATAGTCAATTTTTCAAATGAGGCCTCTATTTTTGAGGTTAGCACCACAAGTTTCATGTAATTTTTACTAATTTGAAAACTGATAATAAAAAATTAAATTGATGATAAATTCAATTTAAAGAGTGTATAAGATATTAGATCCAGTTGATATTTTTTATTGATAAAAAGTCTACTCTTTGTGAAATAATTTGGTGAGAAATCCTTTTGTTTGTTTTGGAGGACAATTTGTTTCTTATTTTACTCCTTAATTTATTTGTTGACTTTTTTTATCTATTAACTTTTCGTTGACTATTTGTTCAAATTTATATCTATATGTTCAGATTTTTTTCTATCTATTCAAATTTATATCTATATATTCAGATTTTTTTCTATCTATTCAAATTTATATCTATCTATTCAAATTTTTTTTCAATCCGTTCAAATTTATATTTATCTGTTCAATTTTTTTCTTTATCTATACATTTTTTTCCTTGTATGTTCAACTATCTGTTCAAATTTTATTATTCGTTCAATTTTTTTCATTTATCTGTTCAAATTTGTCTATCTGTTAAATTTTTCTTTGTTCAAAAATTTTATTTGTTCAATCTTTTATCTTTATCTGTTCAAATTCTCATACATACACAAATAGAGAATGAGAGGTATTACAAACTCAGGTACACCGTCAATCTAAATTCCTAACACTATTTTTATGAATATGATGTTATTACAGATCTATTTCATCATCATCAACATTTATCATCATCATCATCATCATCATCATCAACAACAACAACAACAATAACAACTAAAAAAAATAAAAAAAATGAGAACTCGACAATAACTAGATTTTTGTTCAGATTCGATAAATAAGAAGAGAATCACAATAAATTAGGGACTTAGGAAGCAAGAGTGATTTCTTGGGCCAATTCCACGTCCTTGGCGAGTTCCTTATTCTTGAAGTGGCTGTTGGTATGCCTGCAATCATCGATTCTCTCAAAATACAAAGTTCAAACAGTGGATAAGACAGAACATATTGATGAAAAATTGGAGAAATCAACTGATCCATACACCAAATGCCTTCTTTGTGACGCCCTGAAAATAAAGACAACAGATACCCTCATCATACTCAATAGACATACGAAAACTTACTAATAATAAATCTCTCAATCATCCAATAAGTAAGGTATTTCCCAGAACGATATTCCATTCATGGATTCCTTTGAGATATTACAAAAGATGTCACATGCATTAATACATTTATTAACCTTAGATTATGAATCTATAACATGTGACAAGTACACATAAAAATGAAAAAAAATAAAGATGAGTTCAGGCCCTAATTGTTACATATTTCCAAAACGATACTTGGTTACAATCAAAGTAGGTCAAGCCCAATACAAAGAAAGCCCTAGGCTTACACAAAAAAAATATTTACAAAATAAAAATGCAACGAGTTTTCTTCATAGTGCTCACAAGCTAACTCTTTGGCAAAGGCATACCATCTTCACCTAAAATTTGGTTTCCATATAAGGTAAGCTAATGCCCAGAAAAGATAAGTTTAATGCTCTGTTTGATGCTTAAGAAAGCCATATGGTAAATGCACATGAATGTCATTTACCAAAACAATATACATTTTCTCTTTCAAATAATGCAATGCCATGTTTGTAATTCAATTGATAAACCGTTACTTCCAAAATAGAAAATAGAATAGTAGATACACACACTGAGAATCTCTAGGTATGTGTCTTCCAGTAGGCTATAAAGCACTACTATAAGTCATTTTACTGATACTAACAGAAAGGATTGGTACCTAACCACGTAGGTTTCTAGACTTTCATAAAAGATACAAAGGCCAACATAATAATAACTACAACCACACCCTTTAACCAAATTCACTAAGATATTTACCCATTTTTCTCAAAATGATACATTTTCAATGTATAAATATGAAACCAGTGTTCAAATACAATGCATGAGTGAATGGTTTCAACTAACCTAATTCTCAAGTAATTTCTACAACAATCAATGCAATCATTCACTGATAGCTAAAACAGATATCTCTATTCAAAAGATAAGTTTTAAGAAACGGATAAAATTTCATAATTTCAATATAGCAACAATCCATGTTCAAGCTCCACCATTTTCAATCCAACCTAGAATGATAACCTTCTTTCACAAACCCATTAATTTCCATAGTCAAAAAAACATCTGTTTCTTTCAAGAAGCCTCATTTAAAAGAAATTCCATAATTTTCAATATAACTCATCAACAAAACCATCCCAACAACCTCTCTTTTATAACTCATTTCAAACCCAAATGCTACACTATTCAAAGATCTCAAAATGCTACACTATTCAAGGAGCACATAACAAAACTAAATATAATGCAGAAACACTAAAGATATTTCTACCTCAATAGTAGAAAAAGAGGAGAAGAACAATTCCAAAATTGATGGAGACGAAACTTGAACCTTTTTAGATTAAAACAACCACCTTCCCAAGCTTTACCTTTTATCCCAAAATACCAAGGTGGCGAGATTTACGAATTCGAGTATATATGGAAATTTATGCAGGAATGAGAGAGAGAGAGAGAGAGAGAGAGAGAGAGAGAGAGAGAAAAGAGCAGAAAAGTGAATAAAAGATCTTTTACCGCTGCTTTATACTAACAGGTTGCTTTAGCAACCAAAACACCACTCGAGCGTCAAACACAATATATTGCTCGAGCAACTAAAACATGGCTCGAGCGGAGAAACCAAACTCCCTAAATATCAACCCTACATAATAGATCGTTTGAGCAACCAAAACACTGCTCGAGTGCATAATAAGAACTCGTAGTATTTTAGAGTGTAAACAGGCTGCTTAAGCGAAGAAAACACTACTCAAGTAAATAATGACTCCCTTCTAGAATCCCAAACTACAAATACAAAATTTGAGAGAAATGAAAGACCGCTTGAGCGACCAACTTACCTTTCAAGCAAACCCAAGAACAAACCGACAAAATCTCCCTAGAAAATACTAAGCCCAACATGTTCAAAGCAAACTCAAAACCACATTCTCAACTCCCAATAGATAATATAAGACTAGAACAAATATAAACCACAACAATATATACTAGACTCCAAATCAAAGAGTATAAAGGGTTTTAACCTAGGCCGCTATGTTCTCTATTGAGCCAAATCTGAAGGTTATTTGTGATCATCAATGCCATAAGGTAGCCAAGAGGTATGACTACAATCTAAGTTGAGAGAGAAAAAGAGATTTGCTCAGATTTGAAGTTGTCCACTGCAAGAGACAATAACGATGACACCCAGAGATTGTCGTCAAAACTGACGACACAGAGTAGTGGAACTCTAGTTCAATGACGGCGGAGCTACGGATCTCACAATCTAGTTTGATGACGACAGAGCTACGGAGCTCTAGTTCAACGACGATAGTAGAAGAGCATCAACAGAGGACGGCGCAGTGGAGAGATCAATGATGGTGGTGGATTTAGATCTGTAGCGATGGTAAAGCGGCGGATCTCACGATCTCTGTTGAAGTTGACGCCACTACCGCTGCTCCGCCAGCTATGATATGTATATATAGATGATCACTACAGCGAGATAGTGGTGTTAGGAGAAAGACAACGGTGTTGGGACGATAGTGGCAAACATGAAGAGAGAGAGAGAGAGAGAGAGAGAGAGAGAGAGAGAGAGGGAGTTAAGGTTTGGAGATTTGAGGAAAGCTAGCGACTAAAGGTTGGAGCTTAGAGATCTTCTCGGCATCTGTAGCTGTAGACACCCTATTTTTTACCGCCCTTAAAACTTGGGTGCCTCACATTAATCACCCAATGATGAATTTATACGCTGTACAAATGTTCGATTTCCTCAGCAGGAAGCCTCGTTTTTAGTCTCAAAAGCCTAAAAACCTTGCACCACTTTTGGACCAAAATTGAATTTTTCCAAGCCTGACCACTCAGAGGCTTGCAAGCCAACTAGTGACCGGCTGGCCAGAAATTAGTGGACGACCGTCCCCTACCTAGGTGTTTCAGTAGAATAGATATTTGTTGCCAGTTGTCCCCCCATGTGCATGCACTACACCAGCTGGCTCAATATAGATATTTTCGCGATATCAACCGGTTGTTCTATATTTAGAGAGCCATACCTTATGTTTTTAGGTTAGAAAAATTTGTGAAGTGCCAAATCCTTGAAAATATCTATTTCTCTATATCTTGCAACCTATATACACCATACTAGCACTTCCTAAACCAAATATTTAGGGCTCCTTACTGAGGTTCTTGAGCTTGAATTTCAACACTTGAGGGTGAGAAATTGTTGGTTTGTGAATCAAAGTGTTACTCCTCTTCAAGAGGTATAACTTCAAGCTTCTTTACACTACTTCCTCTCTATCTTTACTTGCTGTTTTTGAACTGTTTTTTCACTGTTTTTATGGGCTGAAACTTGTGGCATAAAGCTATCCAAAGTAGAGGGGTTAACCACCTTTCTTTGAACTTTATTTTCCAAGCTTTTGCCCTTGTGTTTCCCATCTATTTTCCTACTTTTTACCACTGATTTTTCAGTGTTTTTTCAAAGGTTAAAAATGTAGTTTTGAAGTCCCAAAAAGTGGAGGGGTTAGCCATTCCTCCTTAAGTTTACTTACTAGCTTCATTTCTCTATATTTTTGCTGATTTTCTTAGCTTTTCAAACTCTAATTCCAGCACTGTTTTAGTTATCTTTAGGACTATTTTGGTGTATTTATTTTATTTATACTTTGTATAATATGCTTGTAATGTAATGGTCCTCATAGGTTTGGTAGTTTAGGCCTTAGACACCAATCTATTTAAGTTGATAGTATTTATTTTCTGTTTTTTTCATACTTGTGCTCACATTTGCAATAATCATCTATGCACTCTCCCTTCTTTTTCGATTTTATTTGTTTGAGAGTCATTTCAAACGAGTCTTGTTTAAACATGAGAAAGAACCCTTCTGTGCTTAATGATTTAATCTCTTCAGAGGTTGATTACCAAGGCATTACACCTCTCTCATGTCCAAAACAACTTCTTGTTTGACACTCCCCTCCATTTAGTGGACTTAATTCTCATCCTTGGATTAAAATGACTAAAGAATGGAAAGGTAATTAAAAGAGGCTAATAAAATTGGACTAACATGGTACAAGATAATAAAATCAAGTTTGGGTTCAATCGAACGTTAATTGAACCCATTAAGTCTTAAACCGTTTCATATTCTTTAGTAATGATAATGGTTCCAGATTCAAGATCTACCACTTCCCTTGATCAATTCCATGATAGGGAGGGGGTTTTGTGGGTTTTTCATTATCATTTATTGACATTTTGTCCCTCGAGTCATAGATCATCATACAATGAGTTTGCGTCGATTGATGATTTACGAACCAAGTCTACACCTCCTTTGGTCTGTTTGATGATAAGGTGAGGCAGAGCGGATGAACATCTCCTGAAAATACTTTGCTTGTGCTCTATTTCATGTCTGTTGCAGCAGGGTAGTGGAAAAAACTAGTGGCCATATTCATCGCATTTGACCACTTTTCTTGGCCGGCCATTCTTTTTAGATCGTTTTCATTTTCATGGCGTAACGCAGCGCAGGCTAAGGTAAAAATAGTTCAATTTTTTGACTGCAAAACAAAACCATTTTGGCAGCCAAACAGAGGGCATTTTCGGTTGAAAATCAGCATTGATGCATGAATGATTCTTCATTCCCCGTGGCCTGTTAATTGTACCTGGATTAATCCTTTGAACTTGTAATAGCTTAGTTAATTAATTTTGTGTTGTAATTAATTAATTAAATTATTCAATTTGTAATAATTAGTTAGTATAGCTAGTTATTTTTGGTAATTATTTTGGTGGTGTAATAGTTAGTTAATTAGGACATTTATTCGGACCCTCCTATGTGAGGGCAAAATTGTAATAATGAGTATGTCTTACCACCCCCATTACTTTCTCCCTTTTTTATTTACTCGCTCATGATGGATTGCATAGAGCATCATGTTGTAATTACCATTTTCTATGACTTGCATCCCTTTGTCTTGCATGCATAAAGGTTTGGCTCATTATACTAATTGTTAAACTTATTTATTTTGATGATTTATTTAATTATGTTTTAATTTATTTGAAAAAGAAAAATAGAATCCAAAATTTATTTTGATGATTTATTTAATTATATTTTAATTTATTTGAAAAAGAAAACTCGAATCCAAAATTTATTTTGATGATTTATTTAATTTTGTTTTAATAGAATCCAAAATTTATTTGGATGATTTATTTAATTATGTTTTAATTTATTTGAAAGAGAAAAATTGAATTAAAATTTATTTTGTCCCATTATTTCTCACCTAAACTTTTATCCTAAATATTGTTTGAATGTATTTAATATTTGCTTAAATCAGGAGTTCATTTCAACCCAAAAATAATGTCCAAACCAGAGGTTCAAACAGCCCAAAACAAATGTTCAAATATCCCAGCACAGCAGCAGGCCAAAAGGTTCAAGTGAAAGATATTTAAATTAGTAATGATGGAGTGGAAGATATTCAAATAAATACAATGGCTATTAATGGCTATAAGTTTCATTATATATACCAAAGCCTCTAATGTAAACAAGTTACAAAAAAAAAAAAAAAAAAAAAAAAAAAAACAGAAAATATTCTTTGATCTATAATCACTCATATCTATTCTCTGAAAAGTGTTCTTCAATTTTTATTTACATCCTCTTTCAAAAATTATACACTGAGACGTATAGCTTTAAACCCATATTTCCTGTGTGACGTTTACAGAAAAATCAGAGCTTCATTTTTATATCTATCTTTGAGAGATAATTCTTATAGCTTTCTGTGAAAGCAAAAACACATTCTTTTCAACCTTGTAAGAGTATAGTACACTCATAAAAAGTCTGTGTAAAATCTGTGGAGAATTGCTCTATTTGTGAAAAGGTTGCTAGCACCCTGTGAAGTTAGAGTATAGTGGAAAATCTCAAGTGAAGCTTGAGGAGTGGACGTAGGCCGAGTTAAAGCCGAACTACTATAAATTTGTTTCTCTCTCTCTCTCCCTTATCTCTTTGTTTCATTTAAATTGCCATAGCTATATTTCACGTTTTCGCTATGCTAAAATCATTAACTGACATAGTTGTTAGAACACTTGTTTTAATTATTTTTATTTCATTAACTATATTTATCTATTGTGCTAGTCATAATTTTTATTAGGGTATTATTATTTTTATTTGTAAAGACCTAATTCACCCCCCTTAGGTTGTCTTCTGGGTAACAATTGGTATCAGAGCCTAAACTATTGTTTTAGATTTAACTATCTGGGAGTTTCGATCCATGGCAACCTTAGCTGAAGGACAAGCCACAAATAGGCTACCACTGTTTGGCGGAAACAACTATAGTCATTGGAAGGATGAAATGACCCTATTCCTACAAGCCACTGATTATGCCATGTGAATTATTGTCACCAAAGGTCTAAAAATTCCTACCAAATTAGTAGACAATATTAATGTACCTAAAATTGAAGATGAATGTGATGAGAGGGATCATAAATTATTGCAAACCAATGCTAAAGTCAAACTCACCATTGTTTGTGGATTAGACTCTAAGGAGTATAATAGAATTTCAAGTTGTGATCCGGCAAAAGAAATTTGGAACAAACTTGAGGTAACATATGAAGGTACAAACCAAGTGAATCTCGTATCGATATGCTTGTTCATAGTTATAAATTGTTTAAAATGAACTCTAATGAATCTATTTCAAGTATATTTATTAGATTTACTGAAATTGTAAACTCTTTGAAATCTCTTGGTAAAACTTATACTAACAGTGAGTTGGTGAGAAAAATTCTTAGGTGTTTACCAAAGAATTGGGAAGCAAAGGTCACGGTTATTATAGAAGCCAAAAATCTCTCCACACTTGGATTTGATGAGCTTATGGGTTCCCTTGTGACTCATGAGATCACCATGAAAGGACATGAGAATGTTAAAAACAAAAAGGAAAGTGGAATTGCATTCAAAGCCTCATCAAATGAAAAAGAACATGAAAACTCCAGTGAGGATGAAAGCTATGTCATGTTTAGTAGAAATCTCAAAAAGCATTTCAAAAAAAACAATTATGAAGGAAGAAGACTTTTCAAGAAAGAGTACAACAAAAATAACAAGAAAGTGCTTATTATTTGCTATGAGTGCAAAAATCCTAGACATATGAAGATGGATTGTCCAAAATTGAATAATCATGAAAAAGACTACAAAAGAAACAAAAAGGCCATGGTAGCAGCTTGGGGAAAAAGTGAAGATGAAAGCTCAAGTGATGAAATTGAAAATGAAGTAGCCAACTTGTGTCTCATGGCTCTTGAAAATAAAGATTCTACTCAAGATAAGGTAACTACTCTTTATGAAGAACTTGAAAGTGCATTCCACGAACTACAAGATGAATTTAGAAAAGTTTGTGCCAAAAATAATGTGTTGAAGAAATCTGTTGCATCTTTATCTATTAATGTAGAAGAATTAAAGAAAGAAAAAATTGTTTTGAAAAATGATTTTGATACTATCTCTAATGAGAAAACTACTTTAAAAAATAATATTGATGATTTAACAAAAATACTTGAAAATTTTGTAAAAGATAGAAATAATCTCAACATGCTTCTTGGAAATCAAAGATGTGTTTTCGATAAAGCAGGCATTGGATATGACCCTATTAAAAAATAAAAGAATCTCAATACAATTTTTGAAAAGGCACCTCTCATGACTCACCCTCATATTACTTATTATTATTGTAGAAAGAAATGACATTATATATCTTCTTGTCCATTCAAAAATAATATAAACATGGGACTTAAAAAGATTTGGATTGTTAAGGTATCTAACAAAACTAACCAAGAAGGACCCAAGAAACTATGGGTACCAAAAACAAACACTTGATTGTCATCTTGTAGGTTTGCTTTAAGTCCAAAACTAAAGAAGGAAAGTGGTACCTTGATAGTGGATGTTTCAAACACATGACTGGAGATAAATCCTTATTTACTACACTGTCATCCAAAGATTGAGACTTTGTTACTTTTGAAGACAACAAGAAAGGAAAAATCATCGGTATTGATAACATCGGTATTTCTCCTAACCCTTTTATTGAAAATGTTTTACTTGTTGATGGACTTAAGCATAATCTACTTAGTATTAGCCAATTATGTGATAAAGGTAATCGAGTTATTTTTGATAAATCACATTGCACAATTGAAAGCACAAATGATCATAAAGCTTTATTCGTTGGTAATCATCACGATAATATTTATGTTTTTCATCTCAATGATCTCTATGCTAGTGATGTTAAATGTCTATATGTTAATAATGAAAATAGTTAGTTATAGCATAGAAGACTTGGTCATGCTCATATAGATTTAATTGCTAAACTTTTGAGAAAGAATTTGGTCATTGGACTTTCAAAAATTAAATTTGAAAAAAGATCATCTTTGTAGTGCTTGTCAACAAGGAAAACAAACTAAAATATCGTTTAAATCAAAATCTCACATTTCCACAACTAGACATTTACAACTACTGCATATGGATTTATTTGGTCCCTCAAGGACATCTAGTTTAGGTAGTAAACATTATTGTCTTGTTATTGTTGATGATTATTCAAGATTTACATGGGTTATGTTTTTAGCACACAAAGATGAAACATTTTCTTCTTTCACAAAACTCTGTCGTAGAATTCAAAATGAAAAAGGCTTTCTTATTACTAATATTCGAACCGACCATGTTAGAGAACTTGAAAATGAGAAATTTGAATTGTTTTGTGATGAGCATGGTATTGGACATAATTTTTCAGCACCTAGAACCCTTCAACAAAATGGTGTAATAGAAAGAAATAATAGAACTTTAGAAGAAATGAGTAGAACAACACTTTGTGAAAATAATCTTTTTAAATATTTTTGGGCCGAAGCCGTTCACACCGCATGCTATATTTTAAATCATGCATTAATTAGACCTATTCTCAAAAAAACTCCTTATGAACTTTGGCATGATAGAAAACCCAACATTAGTCACTTGCACATTTTTGGTTGTAAATGTTTTGTACATAATAATAGTAAAGATAACTTAGGTAAATTTGATTCAAAATCTGATGAAGCAATTTTTCTTGGCTATTCCTTAACTAGCAAAGTTTATCGTGTTTTTAATAAAAGAACTCTTGTTGTGGAATAATCTATACATGTGGCATTTGATGAAACTAACATTTCTGCTCAAAAGCAAATTATTAGTGATAATATAGATTTGGAACCAAATGTGGAAGATTCAAGTATCTACAAAGAAGAGAACCAACCATGTAAGTTGAACAAAGAGATTGAACAACCTATTCTTCCATCTCAAGAAGAATGAGGAAACAATGATGATTTACCAAGAGAATGGAAGTTTGTTCATAATCACCCTAAGGATTTAATCCTATGTGACCCTACAAAAGGTATTGAAACTCGCTCTTCACTCAGAAAGATTTGTAGTAACTTGGCTTTTCTCTCACAGATTGAGCCTAAAAACTTTCAAGAAGTCGAATTCGATGAACATTGGATGATAACTATGCATGAAGAGCTTAACCAATTTGAGAGAAACAAAGTGTGGAAACTTGTGCCAAAACCTAAAGATCATACCATTATCGGTACCAAATGGATCTTCCAAAACAAGCTTGATGAATCCGACACAATTATAAGAAACAAGGCTAGACTTGTTGTACAAGGATACAATCAAGAAGAAGCTATTGATTTCGATGAAACCTTTGCTCCGATTGCTAGATTAGAAACCATTCACATGTTACTTGCATTTGCATGTTTTAGAGATTTCAAACTTTATCAAATGGATGTAAAAAGTGTCTTTCTTAATGATTTTATAAATGAGGAAGTTTATGTTAAACAACCCCCACGTTTTGAAGATCATGCTTTTCCAAATCATGTTTTTAAACTGTCAAAAGCTTTATATGATTTGAAACAAACACTTTGTGCATGGTATGAACGTTTAAGTAAAGTTTTGATTAAAAATAATTTTTCTAGAAGAACGATTGACACAACACTTTTTGTTAAAACTAAAATTGATGATTTACTTATTGTACAAATATACGTGGATGACATTATATTTGGTGCTACTAATGAAACCTTGTGTAAGGAATTTACTAAGTGTATGCAAGGTGAGTTTGAGATGAGCATGATGAGAGAGCTAAATTATTTCCTTGGGCTTCAAATCAAACAATGTAAGGAAATGATTTTTTATCAACCAAGCTACACAAATGAACTACTCGAAAAGTTTAGTATGTATGACTGAAAAATAATTGGAACACCTATGGACACATCCATTAAGCTAGACAATGATGAAAAAGGTAAGTTCATTAATCAAATAAAATATCGAGGTATGATCGGCTCACTTCTTTATTTAATTACAAGTAGACCCGATATTATATTTAGTGTTTGTATGTGTGCTAAATATCAATCAAATCCTAAGGAATCACATCTCAGTGCTGTTAAAAGAATTTTTAGATATCTTGTTGGCACTCAAAATTTGGGACGGTATTATCCTAGAGGTGTTGCATTTGATTTAATTAGTTACTTGGATGCCAACTTTGCCGGATGCAAACTTGATAGAAAAAGTATCAGTCGCATTTGTCACTTTCTTGGCAACTCATTAGTATCTTGGTTTAGCAAAAAGTAAAATTATGTTACTTTATCAACGGCCGAAGCTGAATATATAGCTTCTGGAAATTGTTGTGCCCAAATACTTTGGATGAAACAACAATTAGAGGACTTTGATTTGCATTATGATCATATCCCTATTAAACGTGATAACACTAGTGCCATCAATTTAAGCAAAAATCCGGTTCAACACTCACGAACAAAACATGTTGAAATTCGACATCATTTTTTAAGAGATCATGTTCAAAAGGGGGATATTGTACTTGATTTTGTAAACACCGACAAGGAATTGACGGATATTTTCACAAAACCCCTAAGTGAGGATCCCTTCAATTTTATTCGTGGCGAGCTTGGAATGTCGATTTCTACTTAAAAAGTTTTGTTATGACTGTGAAACTTGAATTTTTGTTAAAATGATATATGTGTATTGCTACATTGATATGGAAACATTTATATTAGTTACATGCTCTCAAGTCCTTCATACATTTATTATCCTTAACAATTTGCTATTCTCAACTGTGTAATTTTTTTTGGGTTCTGCATCTTGAGGTAAAATTAACTTTGCAGACATTGATTTTCTTTAAAACCCTTATGGTATTTTTTTTTTTTGCATCACCCTTCTAGCAACACCGACGTCCCATTAAGTATAATTTCTGCTGGTATTATTTTATTTTAATTTTTTTTTTGTTATTACTGTAGACACTCCATTTTTGACCGTCCTCAAGACTTCGACGTCACCGTTTGAATACCCGGTGATCATCCATGTTTTTGTTCGTTTGGAATTCCCGGAGGTCTCGACTATGCGCCTTGCCTCAGAATCTCCGAACTCGACTGTTCCGTGCTTGGTTTTAGCACCAAACACTTGTGTGTTTGCCTTGAAGGGCAGGGAATGGCTTGTTGGCCATCCCCACACTCCACCAGCTGCCCCCACCCATCACCGGCCATTTGTGGGTGCCACCAGCAGTGGTTTCTTAAAACAAATGGTCGGTCGGCACTATCTTTTGCCGATCGGCACTTTGTTGTGGCCGATGACCTCTTTTGCCAGCCGACCTGCACCCTTTGCACCCCTCAGGCATGGTGCATGCCAGCTGTGCTAGCTGGAATGCACCATCACCACTCCCTATGCACGGGGATGAACCCTTTGCACCCTTGACTCCCCTTGGTTTCTTCTAGAAGCATGAACCCTTGGCCAAGCTTCTTGGAGAAGCTTGGCCAGCTGTCTTAGCTTCCTCTAGAAGCCTAGACTCCTTTGCACCATTTGCCCCTTTCACTTGGCTTCTTGGAGAAGCCGAGAACCATTTGCTTAGTCTATATATAGAGCCCTCCTCCTCCATTGTCAAGGGTTGGAGTTTTAGACATAAGAACCAGAGCTTATATACATATATATCTGCTAGATATAGCATCTCTCTCTATATCTCCCTCTCTCTCATCCTTAGTGTGTGCTTGGAGGCCTAAAAGTGTATTTTTACCTTATTTTTGCACTAATACACACACCATTACACCTTACTCCGAGATTGAGAGGCTTTGAGGGTTGATTCTTGAGCTTTTGGACTGATTTTGATCAAAAGAGGAGGGCTGCATTGACTGTTCTTGAGGTGTTCTTCAAGAGTAATCACTTTGCTTTAGTTTCCCCAAACTTGCACAAGTTTTTTACCTGTCTTGCTTGCTGATTTAGGCTTTGTGCATAACATAAAAAAAGCTTATATTTTCATGCTTAAGAACTTTCATTAAGGGTGTTTTGTGGTTTGAGTTCAAACTCACCCTCTTAGGCCTTATTTGGCCTTTTTGGTGCTTCCTTTGTGAGGCTTTGTTTGCTTGAGTGTTTTAGTCTTCTCACCACTGAAAACCAGTGGATTTTCAGTGGTGAGGAAGGCGGTTTGAAGTCTTGTATAGGGGAGGGACACCCCTCTCCCCCTTGTCCCTCTTTTATCTTTGCCTTTTGGCTTAAAGGGCAACATGCATGCTTGATTGATTTTGGCCCTATTTCAGAGGTTTTTGGGTGTCTCTAGGTCACATGTTATCTCTGTTTTTGGTCGGATTTGTGCCCTTTTGCATGCTTAACATACTTACTTTGCATTCCTCTATTTGGCATAGAAATGCATCTTGTGTTTAGGCCATGATTCTTGCATGTGTTAGCCTAATTACATGAAGGTATTAGCATTACTTTACCATGTTTAAGGCCTGTTGGCCATCTGTTTCAGTCATGCTTGCCATGTTTGGTGTCATCTCTTTGTGTTTTGGCTTGTAAGCCTTGAGTATATTGGCCTCTAGCATGCTTAGCTTAGACCATCCTCATGATTCGGCATCATTTAGGATCGTATTTCAGTCCATGAATTATGTTTGTATGTTTGCATATGTGACCTCTTTCATGCTTTGAGGGTGTGCCCTTTTATGCCTATAAATGAGCTTGGGTGCATGCATCTCATTGGAGCCACTTAAGCTACCATATCAGTGAGTTTTGGAGTCCATTTTTGCATGATAGGATTCTTTTTTTGCTTGTCTAATTCATGCCATGAGTGGTCATGTTAGTGGAAGTAAAGTGCCCCCTTTTTGTGCCTTAACTTTTGGTCCATTGGCTTGCATGTTGGCATGAGTGTTTGTCCACCATTTTGGGCACTTTTGGCCACTGTTTTGGGGTGGATTGAGGTCTGCCCCTTTATGGTTTAAGTCCACCATTGCATGCTTGTCTCATGTTTGTTGCATGATTGCTTCATTAGGTGTTGTAACATGATGATCCTATTACTTAAATCGTCTATGTTTGCATTGCATTTGCATCTTGCATGCCTAGCATTGCATACTTGCCATGATAGTTGCATGACATTTGGCATGCCTTGCATCTTAATCTCATGTTGTATCTTTGAGCCATGTTTGCATAACATGCATTGCATTACTTGGTTTGGGGTGTCAAACCAAGTGTGAGGGTTAAGGAGCGTTCATACTACAAGTGATGTGACGCGTCTTAACTCTCAGTCACCGGGGCCCTCGACTTCGACATGATAGGGTCTTGGTCCTCATTTGTGTGTTGCATGCATTTTTACATCAAATGGCAAGCTTGATCTCTTAGGCTATCATGCACGATTGATGGCTCGAGGATCGAGGGCCATGTTTCCCTGAGTTCAATACATGATGGGGAACATGACCATGCTCACAGGTGCCTGAAATCCCATGCCATATACTACCTGTCCTCTGTTGCTGTCAAAATTGTCTTCTGCAAGAAGTTTTTGCCGACCGGCAACATTCAGTGCCGACCGGCCATTGGTGAATGGCCGATAACTCCATCAGCAGCCGATGGAAATTCTATATGGCCGTTGGGCATTTCCTCCAGCCGATGGTATTCTACAGTGTGCAAGGAACCTTTCCCAGAACTTTGGCAATTTTCAGAGAAGCAAGGCAGTGAAAACAGAGGCAGCAATGGTATGGTACGGGCTTTCCGGACTAGACGGGTTCGAGCATGCACCATTCGCGCATCCCGAGGCGGGGGTTGTGGCCACCTTTCCTTTTTGGCATTCATTCTGTTAATTAATTAGAAATTCTGTAATAATTAATGTATTTATTATTCGGATTGTAATATTCATTTGGTCCCTCCGAGTGAGGGCGCAATTGTATAATAAGTGTGTGTGAGTGTGTGCATGTCTTCCAACCTCACGTCTTTCTTCCCTTTTATTTACCTGCTTATGATGGTAGATTAGGGCATATTTAAATTAGCATACCTTATGCAATGCATGCATGCGTGCATCCATTCATTTGTTTTACATGCACCAAGGCTCAGTATATCATGCAAACCGCATTGTACTTCAATCTCCAAATTGAATATGTGTTATTTGTAGCATCTCACATGCCATTGTAGGATAGCTGAGCCTACTGTAATTGCATTTTGTATGCGTTGCATTAGCCATTTTAACATGAGCTAGGATCACGCATTGATTGCTAACTAGCTTCTGTTTTGGCTTGGAGTACTAGGTAAGCTTTTATGCTTTAGCATGTCGCATGTGTGTGAATGTTATCATGACATCATGCTTACCATGTGGCTAGATGCTTATGTGATAAACTGTTTGAATGCTTGTGGGTGAAGGTTGGATTGTCTGAGTTGGAAAAACTCGTTGAAATCTGTATTTTAGCCTACTTGCGAGTAGCAAATTCCAAAGTATTTCTCAAGACAAACGGATATGCAATGTTTATTTCCAAATTAGGCAACCTAGTCTATACTTGTTTGCTGTGCGTATAACGTAGTAATTCTAGGCTAATAACTGGAATAAGAACACATAACGTTTTCAAAAACGGATATCACGGTTAGTAGAGGCCGGTCTTCGGACCGGGCGAGAGGGGGTGCTCATAGCTGACCTTCCCCAATCGTACCCAAGCTCCCGAGCCGAGGTAACTTTGGTGATGACGGACACGTGGCCTTTGGCACCGAGTCAGGGTTTCCTAAATTTCCCCATTAAAAAATATTTAGGTGGCGACTCTGTATCTGGCAAAGCAGTCCATGTTTGGCACTTCTTTTCAAAAATCTGTTTTCTCAAAACGATTTGCCGGATTTGGACTCTTTGGTTCAGATTTAGAACCGAGACACAAATTGAGTCCGAACTGTAACCCGTGAGTTCCCTCGCGGGCCTGTTACAGTTTCTGGCGACTCTGCTAGGGAGTTTAGAGAGCTTGACTCGAATTCGTGATATCCTGTTTTGACAACACTTATGTGTTTCTTTACATTGCATGTGCATTGGTGTGCCTAGGACACCGTGTTGGCCATCTGCTATTCCTGAGTGGTTTGCCGGAGGCTTGTCTTGTCAAGGCATGACCATAAGGTTGACCGGTTGCAGGCTTTGCCAGTATGGAAACGCAAACCCCGATTTTACCGGGGCACCCTTTTCGACCATTTGACCTAGTGCATATTCGGAATCCATAGTGACCATTCCAAATTAGGACAGGTTGCTTACCCGATATAGGTTGTTTGAAACCGCTGCGTGCGTAGTGAAACCCTAGCTCCTTACAAAATAGGACAAGGAAACCCTACCCCAACATAGGGGTGTTTTGGCTCTCTTTTACATGATACGTGCTTTTAGAGTGTATCTCTACAGGAAATGCATGTATCAGTTTGCAAGTCCGGGTATCAGGCCTGCGGGCATCAGTACTTGAGGAATCAGTTCTACCTGAGGGTATCAGTTTTGGGACAGTTATTTGAGGAACAGTGATCAGTATTTGAGGAACAGTGCGCTCAGCTTATTGGCAACATGTTATGATACCCAACCATGTGTTGTATGTTTATTTTATGCCGTTACGCTGTCCGATTGTCTGTTTATTTATACGCTTTATTTATCTTTTTGCTAGGTAGTTGAGCACAATTGCTTCCGACCCAGCAGATATTCCCCAAGCACTCTGGACTAGAGGTTATTGACTCCATCGATCTGAGGATCTGGTAGACGGACAACCAGTGTACCACTCTCTACCCCCGGTTACTAGATGAGGCGTAAGGCATCGGGCAAGCCAAGACAGAGGGCTTTGTCTACCCCACCTGTGTACAGTAAGGATCAGGACTCTACTCCTCCCACAGAAAGGGAACACACACCGAGAATTCAGTCAGAGCAGACCAGTATGGCTAGCTTAGAAGAGATGGTGCGCTAGCTTCAGGAAAGCATGAAAATGATGCAATAGGATGCTGTCCGACAGGCAGAGTTTGCCAAGCAACAGGCCACGGTTATGAATGAACAAGCAGAGTTAATTGTAAGGTTACAAAGAAGAAGTCGAGCCTTCGCTGCAACAAGTTCCTCCCCCACCAGGAGTTCCAAACCTCGGGGAGACAGCCAATGCTCAGAATAGTACAGAACTTCCCACAGGACCACCTCCACCCCCGATCCTCCCCCAAACCCAACCTCAACTATCAAAGACACCCACCAACTTACCGGACTCTCCCTTTGAGTTTGAGACTGATCCCACCGCTCTAAAGTTGAACAAGCTTGAAAAGCTGTTTAAGAGATCCCAAGGAACCAAGACCGTCTCCGACATTGAAGATGGTTACACTGACGCAGCTGTAACGTTGCCCGATAGATTTAAAATGCCCCATATTGATCGATTTGACGGGTTTGAGGACCCCATGGTGCACCTGAGACTATTTTTAGATATCCTAAGGCCGATGGGCCTCAGTAGACTACAGAAGATGTCTTTGTACGGTCGGACCTTGTCAAGTGTGGCGGCCATATGGTATGCCAAATTAGAAGATGATGTCAAGAAAAACTGGGACGAGATGGCTGAGGCCTTCATTGCACAGTACTCATACAATACACAAATCGAGATTACAACCCGTGATCTCGAGACAACAAGACAAGAACCTAAAGAGAGTTTCTCAGAATTCGTAACCAGATGGAGGGCCAAGGCTTCGATGATGACCTTAAGACCTACAGACAAAGATCAGATTCGGATGATTGTGCGCAATCTTCAACCGAAGTTGATGCAAAAGATGATTGTACTCCCCTTTCCTACTTTTTCTGACCTACATGAAATGGGGGTGGAGATTGAGGATGCCTTGAAGTAGGGCTTAATTGATAACGATCGGCAGCAACCCCGAAGGACTTTCAACCGCAACACTAATGCGGGCCCGAGCGGCACCACAACTACAAGAGCCTCCGAGGTGAGCATGGTCACCACCAACCCCCCTCCAAGAACCACGGCAGCTGCACCATTCTCCGGTGCGTCCGGAAGTAACCCACCAACAGCCAAATACCCACCCAAAAATACCAGAACCTTCGCTCCACTTTATATGCCTCTGTCCAAAGCTCTGGGGGTACTAATCAGAAAAGGGCACTTGAAGCCCCTGGAGCCGCGGCCCTTGCCAGAAAGACTTCCCTCTACCCACAACCCAGCCAAGTATTGCGCGTTTCACCAACAGCATGGTCATGACACTGATCTGTGCTTCCGATTACGTCATGAGATTCAAGATCTCATCGATAACAGGGTGATTATGCCGCCCGAAAAGCCCAATGTTACTACAAACCCTCTCCCCACACATAACCAAGCTCCACCACCCAAAAGACTCAATTTCATCCATACTGGGGTCATGTCCTACGATCCTAGTATCTATATCACACCTTCCCACCTGCCTAAGCCGGAGGTGTTCCTTCCTGATTGCACCAATTTGTGCATGATGGACATCTCCATAACTCAACCTAAACCAGCGGTGGTGACTGCCGAAGACAGGAGAGAGGAGATCCCAAAGGAGAAGAAGATTGTTGAGCCAGAGTCTGCGGAATCTGGAAGTTGCGTTGAGAAGACATACAGTCCGAACGACTACATTTCACCAACAGGCCATGATAGGCCATATATGAGACTACCAACAGAAGGAGAGCTGTGTGTGATCCAAGGAGACAGTCTGGGACAGGGAACAGACGATTTAACGGCTGTGGGGGAGGACCTTGCCAATCTCCAGTTTTACAGTGACCAAGACCCAGGGGACGTGGCAGTCAGCTGGTATGATTATGAGGAGTCGGCAGAGGCTACGGGATGGTTAGACGATCAACCAGATGTGGTAGAAGGGTTTCAGCTAGAACGGCGCCCGGCAGAGGCAAGAATGTCAGTGACAGCCGGAAAGGTCGAAGAACAGAGTGTATCGCCGGAGAGCGCCGGTGTCAAGAATTTCGCTCAGGATTGGAGCATTTCGAATACGGGAATTACTGAACAGTCGGTTGTATTGACACACCTAGAACAGGAAAAATTCGAAGACTCCGAGAGAATCAGGAAGGCAAAGGCCCATATGGGATCGAAAGCTGTGGTGCCTGAACCGAGGATGCTGCGAGCATCTGGATGGAAGGTGCTGCGAGTACAAGAACAGCCATACCAGAGCCGGACAGATGTTTGTCAGATGCTGATGGAATGTGGTAGGAAGATGAGGACCTGTGTCTTGCCCACACAGATGAAGATTGGGGAAACAACCAACCCGATAACACCTAGTACCTTGGAGAGGTCGACCATATGACGCGGAGTGGGCGGTATTTCAAACCTCCACACCTAGATCAACCAGAGGCCTCGGGAAAGGATAGAGAGGCTGAGAAGCAAAAGGAGAAGCAACTTGAGGAGGAGGTTGTACTCAAACAGCTAAAAAAGATACAAGCAGACATCTCTATCTGGGGACTGCTCATGGCGTCGCGGGTGCATAGACAGGCTGTCTTATCAGCCATGGACAAAGCAAAGCTTTTAATAGAAACCACGCCAGAACAGCTGGTGAGATTAGTCTTTCCGGGAGGAGCTACCCCGACGCTGACCTTTTCCGACAAGGAATTGCCACTCGAGGGGGCAGATCATAACAAACCCCTCTACATTTCTGTGGAATGTAAGAATAAATGGATACCGGTGGTTCTCATCGATACCAGATCCGCCATCAACGTCTTCCCGGTAAGGACGACGTTTGCAATCGGCTTGAAATTTGCGGATTTTGTACCAACAGCCCAAGTCATCCGGGCGTATGACAATACAAGTAGGGAAGTGATGGAAACAGTTAAAGTTCAGACTAAAGTTGGGCCGGGACAGCATGAGATAGATTTCCATGTCTTGGAGGTGCCTGCAACTTTCAACTTGCTTTTAGGGCGGCCGTGGCTGCATCAGGTGAAGGCGGTGTCATCCACTTTGCATCAAATGGTGAAATACCCCTATGGGAAGGGAGTAGCCTTTGTTTTTGGGAATTCATCAATCCATCCGCCACCGGAGGTATCCACACCTGTTCTAGAAATCGAGCATGGCATGGAGGATGTGTTCATATCGGGATTTACCTTAGCCGAGGCTCGGGTTATACAGAACATCATGGCTACTAATGAGGAGATATATGTCAGTGCCCAGGCAGTGTATCTCATGAACAAACTCCAACATATCCCCGGGATGGGATTAGGAAAGAGCGGCCGCAAGGGCGTCGCAGCATTGGCTGAAGTGCCACACAACCCCCATACCTTTGGCTTGGGTTATTTGCCCACCAAGGAGGATTGGGTAAGAAAAGGAAAGGAGATGACTGGGAGAGCCAGGGCGAAACAGATAGGGAAACCCTTTGAGTTGGTGCACCGGCCCATCCAGGGTATCCTAAACGGACGCTTCGTCTGGGAGGGGGAGGATTTTCCATTCTGTGGCTTCCCAGAGCCGTGGTTAAACGTAGAAAGGAAGCGCGTACCAGGGTTCGAGATTTTCTTTGACCTACAGTTACCTGGGGATGATGTTGCTGAAGAGCAAACAGACCCAATAGTTGAGGTTGAACAACAGGGAAGTAGAGTTTGAGGACACCAAACTTGAAATGGGGGTAGCACTGGCATGTCTACTTTCAGATCCTTCGACGATCGACGGTTATTGCTTGGGGATAACTTCCGGTGTCCATGATCGGGAATGAAACGGCTGCGGGCCTACCATCGACTATTTTGGATGCATCTATCACACCCTCCCTTGTTTGGCAGTACGAGGAGGGATTTTTATTTAGCAAAGGGTCAGTAGTGGCCGAATCGATTCCTCCGAATCTTTTGAGTCGAATCAGTTCCACTCGACCGAAGTCTGAGTCCGTATTCTTAGGGTGATAACCGATACCACTGATCTGTGTCGTCTTTTTTTTTCTTTTGAGTCATTGTATATGAAGAATCGGACGGTTTGGAAGTACATAATGAGAATGATATGAATGTGGTTTCTGAGTACTTTTCTGTGCCTTTGATTTATTGTTGAAATCAGGACTTTCAAAATTTTGATGAAAACGACGAGGACGAAATTCCTCTGATTTTACAACGTTTAATTGAACAAGAGCAGGAAAGGTTTGTCAAACCCTTAGTTGATGAAATCATTATTGTAAATGTTGGTACTGAGGAGGACCTGCGGCTGGTCCAGATCGAGTCCACGTTGTCTTCAGAGGAACGCAAGCTCTTAGTCGCTTTATTAAAAGATTTCAAAGATGTTTTCGCATGGTCCTACGAAGACATGCCTGTAATCGATCCTGAGATTGTACAGCACCGGATCCCTCTCGATCCCGAGGCCCGACCTGTCAAACAGAAACTCAGGAGGATCCGCCCTGATTGGGCCATTAAGATCAAGGAAGATGCCACCAAGCAAATCGACGCAGGCTTCCTGCTGGTATCCGAATACCCGACTTGGTTGGCCAATATTGTTCCAGTACCGAAGAAGGATGGCAGAATTCGGGTATGTGTAGACTTCAGGGATTTGAACAGAGCCAGTCCGAAGGAGGACTTTCCCTTGCCACACATTGATGAGTTAGTAGATTTCACAGCGGGGCATGTTTTGCTTTCGTTTATGGATGGCTTCTCAGGCTATAATCAGATAGTAATGGCACCTGAAGACCGGGAGAAGACTACATTCACCACCCCGTGGGGTACATACTGCTACAGAGTAATGCCATTTGGGTTGAAGAATGCCGGGGCTACTTATCAACGGGCAGCGACCACAATATTGCACGATATGATCCATAAAGAGGTTGAGGTGTATGTGGACGACATGATTGTCAAATCCAAAGAGAGAGAAGGTCACTACACCGCCTTGCAAAAGTTTTTTCAAAGGATCAGAGAATTTCGGCTGCGGTTGAATCCCCAGAAATGTACATTCGGTGTTACAGCGGGAAAAATGCTAGGATTTCTGATTACGCAGAGGGACATCGCAGTCGACCCTTCCAAAATCAAGGCCATCTTAGAAATGCCACCACCAATGACTGAAAAAGATGTGTGAGGCTTTCTAGGTAAAGTGCAATTCATAAGACGGTTTATTTCAAAATTAACCTTAACTTGTGAACCACTTTTTGGTCTCCTGAAGAAAGGAAAGAAATTCCAATGGGACGGCCGATGTCAAGCAGCTTTCGAACAGATCAAAGAATATTTATAAAACCCACCCGTGTTGTCACCACCGGAGCCAGGGAAACCGTTGATATTGTACCTTTCGGTAACTGAGACTACAATGGGCTGTATGCTCGCACAAGAATCAGAGGATAAGGTGAAGAGAGCCATCTACTATCTGAGCAAGAAGATGCTGGATTACGAGACTCGCTACACTCCGCTGGAGAAAGCTTGCTTAGCTTTGGTATGGGGTACGAGGAAGCTGCGGCACTACCTGTTAGCTCACTCCGTAATGCTGGTTTCACGACTCGATCCTATCAAATATCTTTTCGAGAAACCGGTACTTACGGGTAGGCTAGCTCGTTGACTGCTGTTGCTTTTCGAATTTGATCTAAAGTATGTGACGCGCAAGTCCGTGAAAGGGAGAGCAGTAGCGGAGTTCCTTGCCGACCACCCGGTTGATGGGAATGAAGCAGTTGAGTATCTGTTCCCAGATGAAGCCATTTTGTATGTCGAAGACGAAACTTGGACAATGTACTTTGATGGAGCGTCAAACCAGTATGGGTATGGGATAGGAGTGTTGCTGATAGCGCCCGACAATTCTCGTATCCCTTTAGCATTCAAGCTCCAGTTCAAAGTCTCAAACAACGAAGCGGAATACGAGGCATGTATTGCCGGCTTAGAAGCGGCTCTAGAACTAAGGGCAAAACGATTAGACGTTATCGGGGACTCCAACCTTGTTGTATCTCAAGCAAAAGGAGATTAGAAGGTCAAAGAAGAGAAAATGATAATTTACCACCAGACCTTGGATTTGTTAATTCCTCGGTTTGAAAAGCTGAACTTCACCCATCTAGTAAGAGAGAACAACAGGTTTGCAGATTCACTAGCAACTTTATCTTCCATGATAGACATCCCGTCTGGAGTCCAGATGCGTCTGATCATTATTGACCAGAAGTTTGTGCCAGCATATGAGTCGGTTTCTGCCATAGATGAAGCTCAGGATGAGAACCCCTGGTATTATGACATATGGAACTTCTTGGAGAAGGAGACGTATCCACCAGGGGCAAATGCCAAAGATAAAAGTGCAATCAGGAGAATGGCTGTTCAGTTCATCATCTGCGGGGGTAAACTGTACAAGAGAGGTCATCTGGGAATGCACAAGCTGTGTGTAGAAGGTGAGGAGTCGAAGCGCCTGATGGAGGCCATCCATGGAGGAGAATGTGGCGCACATATGAATGGGGTAATGCTAGCACAGAAGATCCTCAGACAGGGTGATCATTGGTCCACCATGGAGGAGGATTGTATTGGCTTTGTTCGACGATGCCATAAATGCCAGATCCATGCAAACCGCATGAACATCCCACCGTCAAAGCTATACAACATGACTTCGCCATGACCATTCTCAGTATGGGGAATCGACGTGATTGGGGCTGTTACTCCAAAGGGGTCGAATGGGCATCAGTTCATCCTCGTCGCGATAGATTATTTTACAAAGTGGGTTGAGGCCCAATCTTATGCGGTATTGAAGGCTTCACATGTCGCGAAGTTTATCAGGAACAACATTATCTGTCGTTATGGGGTCCCGAACGAAATTATTTCGGATAACGGTTCCCATTTCAAGAAGGAGGTGATTGATTTGTTGGAGAAGTACAATGTGGCTTTTCATAAGTCGTCCACATACCGGCCGCAGACCAACGGAGCAGTTGAGGCTGTCAACAAGAACATCAAACACATATTGCAAAAGATGGTGGAAACCTACCGGGATTGGCCAGATAAGTTGCCATTCGCTCTGTGGGGCTACCGGACCTCGATTAGAACTTCTACTGGGGCTACTCTGTATTCATTAGTCTATGGGATGGAGGCCGTCCTACCTATTGAGATCGAGGTTCCGTCATTACAAGTATTGGCTGAGTACCAAATAGCCAAAGCAGATTGGCAGCAGAGCAGGTTCGAGGAACTCATGCTTTTCGATGAGAGAAGACTGAAAGCACTGTACCATGTTCAAGGTTATCAGTGCAGAATTGCCTGGGCTTTTAACAAGAAGGTTAAGTCCAGGAACCTAAAGGAAGGAGATTTGGTGCTCAAAGACAACCGAGCTCCCATCCATGACCCAAGGGGCAAGTTCAGACCCAATTGGACTGGTCCTTACATCATCAAAGCTATCTGGTCGGGTGGAGCTGTGGTTCTGATGGACCTAGATGGCCTGGAGTTCTCACAACCAATCAACATGGACAAGTTGAAGAAATATTACCCTTGAGAGGCTCACTAGGCCGAAAACCCGAAAGGGCGACCTAGGCAAAAGTTAGAGCACAAAAAATTAGAAAATAGAAAAACTGAGCTCGCAAGGTCGAAAACCCGCAAAGGGCGGCCTTGACAAAAGTTAGAGCGTAAAAGGAGAGTGAAAATACTCGAGTGAACCTAAGCCGAACTACGTAAGGCTTGATTCCCATCTTTGGGATACGTAGGCAGCTTCATCCTGAAGTTCAGCCACAAACTTTTCCCCAATCAACTTTGTCCATTTGATCATCTCAGTCATCTTTGTCCATTAGCATTCATCGTGATCTCTGGTGCAGTGCTTTTCAGACTAGGGGCAACTTTCCGTTGCCGTGCAGTGCTGCGGTGCTATTCAGACTAGGGGCAACTTTCCAGTTGCCGGGATTCGGGGTTATGCATCTCAGTGACAAATTTCAGGTATGTTCAGTTCTAATCCATATCGAAAATGATTTTGAAAAGTTTTAATAAAAGTTGACTTTGTTCAAATTAATCTTTTTTACAACTAAGACCATTTTTAGACCAAAACGAAAAATTTTCAGTACCACAATCTTCAATTTCATTAATTTCGATACAAAATTATCCTGCTCTTGCATACAATTGAAGTTGCTTTTTATTACAATCATAAGGAAAACTTGAAAGTTCTAATAAAGCAATAAACCTGGGGCATAATCAAGTCAGGTGCCCCTGCGCCCCCTCCCAGAGCTGGTCAAAGTCTCTGATACCAATCTAGGCCCATTCTGTGCCTCTTCATTGAGCCAATCCCAACACTCATCAGACAAAGTGCAATTGAAAATGGGAGCAGGGGCCAGGAGCTCTCTAGTTCTCCCTGCTGTAGCATATCGGGCAAGCTGTGCACCTCGGATCGGGAATGCAGCTGGGTACTCTATCTTTTCTAGTGGACAAGTCTGGTCATGACCAAATTGACGACGGATCCAGAACGGAAATAGAAGACACAGTGAGTCAAGCCAATCAGCTGAATCCCAGGTTGGCGAGTCATACTGTAGCTTATTGCCGGTAGATTGAGCCAAGGACATCGCCAAGCAATGCAATCCGCGGACAAGCTACACATCCAGTCGAACCACCAACCCTCATCAAAGGCGTCGACTAGGCGTTGCCTGAAGAAGTAACCACGGGCTGAGTATGTTGGGCAAGAGTGCACAACCTGCAACTTGTCCATCAACCATATCTGGGGAAGGATGAAAAATGAGAGAATGAAGAATAGAGAGATGTACAATGAGAGGAAAGTAGAATAGAGAGATGTACAATGAGAGAAAAGTAAGAAAAGGGTTTTGTGAGAAAACTGAGCTTGAGAGCCGAATGACGTGAGCAATACATGTGAGAGATTGAGTGGGAAGCTTTACTTGCAGTAGTGGTGGACTCCCCGCAAATTTGGTTCCTTCGCGACGATAGAAAGCATCCAAACCCATCAACGTCTCAGCCAGAGTCATGATAATGCAACTCTTACCCTCTTTCAAACCTTGGGTAACTTCAATCAATCGGATGCTAGATCCTCCAGAACCCGAGGCAAATAAGAAATGAGATAGCATACACAAACAAAGTGCGTGTTGCCGAAAACCTTGCCAATGACGGTCACTGCGGTCACCAGTGTCATAAAAATGGCAAACCAAACTCGGAATATCCAGCATTCCGTCACAAATCAGAGATCGAGCATCAGGCACGGAGAACCCACACATTTGTCCTAAGGCCTGGGCATGGCCAAAACGGGGTTGGGGCAAGATCTCTTCATTACGCTCAGACTCCATTAAGACTCGAAAATCTTCAAAGGTGGGACATACCTCTTGCCCACCAAAGCTAAAAACATGCGTCACCGGATTCCAAAACCTTGCCGCGGCATGGAGAAATGGAAAGTGCAGTGGGGTACGACCCAAAGTGAATAGTGCGTTTATGCCGAAACCTCGGAAATTTAGCTTTTCCGAGCCATCCAAGTTATTAATCCAAGCTGCAAGATTTTGGGCAAGAAATTCTTCCATTTGGAGTAAATCAGTGTTGAAATGAGAAAAACTACGGTTGGGCCTTTGTAGGGATAAGGTTGAATGGAGGACAGCTGTCAGCATTCTGCTGGTTCCTTCCATTTTTGGCCGACCGGCCAAATATAGTGCCGACCGGCCATTACTGTTGGCCGGTGGAGTCTTCTCATGGCCGGTGGCATTTCCCTGGGGCCGGTGGTCTTCCCTTTGGTTCCCTGAGTTGTTTATGCTCAGAGGTTGAGGAATCCTACCATTTCCAATGCCCTCCGATGATCAATTCTTGCAGGGTCGCGTCCATTTGCTTATTGAGTTGTTGTACATTTGTTTATCGAGTTGTATTTCACTCTCTTCAAGTCTTCGTGTTGCTTATTGAGTTGTACTCGCACTTAGTTAGCTTACCGTGTTTCCTCGTTTTTGCTTATCGAGTTGTAAGATGGTTTGCTACTTGATTATTACGATGCAAATGCCTAAATTTCAAATGAATTTCAGTATCATTCACATTGTTATGTGATGCCTTGCGATGCGATGTATAGAATGTGCAAATGTAACATCTTTTGAATCAAAGCAATTTCATTTCCGTCATGTGTTTTGCAAAGAAATACCCAGTTTTGAAAAACGATGATTAACAAACCTGCTTGAGGCAGTGCAATGTGCTTAAACTACTAGTAAAAAAGGAAAGGTAAAGCAGAAGGAAAGTAGGGCAGCAACGTATCGGGATTGCTATTAATAACCCCCTCCTTTTTCTCGAGGACGGTACACCACCTGCGCCCTTGTTCAGGGTCAATTACATGGTTTGGCACCTTCATTATTCAAGATATCGCAAGAAAGCGCGCTTTTTGGTAAGCTTTCGAGTTGACCTCAGGCCATATCTTTTTGAGCGACGCTTCATATGTGCGAGAAACATCCCTTCCCGTATCCTTTTGCATCTTGTGAGCTCCACAACATGCCTAAATTGTATTGTGTTGCAGTGCTTTGCATTACACGCCTCAAGTTTCTATACACATTGCCTGCGTAGACCGCATGCTTTACTTACATGTATTCAAGTTCTTTTCTTATATGCCTTACTTGAGTAGACTGCACGCTTTGTTTGCGTAGACCGCATGCTTTACTTGCGTAAACCGCGTGTTTTACTTGCGTAGACCGCATGCTTTACTTGCGTAGACCACATGTCTCGTTTGCATAGACCACATGTTTTGTTGGCATAGACCGCATGTTTTACTTGCATAGACCGCGTGTTTATAATCAAATTTCATTACTTGCGTAGACCGCATGTTTTGTTTGCGTAGACCGCATGTTTTATCATTACTTGTGTAGACCGCATGTTTTGTTTGCGTAGACCGCATGTTTTATCATTACTTGTGTAGACCGCATGTTTTACTTGCGTAGACAGCATGCCTTACTTGCGTAGACCGCACGCTTTACTTGCGTAGACCACATGTTTTATCATTACTTGCGTAGACCGCATGCTTTGTTGGCATAAACCGCATGTTTTGTTTGCGTAGACCGCACGCTTTGCTTGCGTAGACCGCACGCTTTACTTGCGTAGACCGCATGTTTTATCATTACTTGCATAGACCGCATGCTTTGTTGGCGTAGACCGCATGTTTTGTTTGCGTAGACTACACGTTTTGCTTGCGTAGACCGCATGTTTTATCATTACTTGCGTAGACCGCATACTTTGTTTGCGTAGACCGCACGCTTTGTTTGCGTAGACCGCATGTTTTACTTGCGTAGACCGCATGCTTTACTTTCGTAGACCGCATGTCTCGTTTGCATAGATCGCATGTTTTGTTGGCGTAGACCGCATGTTTTACTTGCGTAGACTGTGTGTTTATAATCAAATTTCATTACTTGCGTAGACCGCATGTTTTGATTGTGTAGACCGCATATTTGTAATCAAATCCATTACTTGCGTAGATCGCATGTTTTGCTTGTGTAGACCGCATATTTGTAATCAAATCCATTACTTGCGTAGACCGCATGTTTTGCTTGCGTAGACCGCATGCTTGTGTTCAATTTCATTGCCCGCGAAGACCGCATACTTATGTTCAAATCCATCGATTGCGTGGACCGCATGCTTCACTTACACGTGTTCAATATTCGTTGCTTGCGTAGACCGCATGCTTTACGTACATGTGTTGGTACCTTCATGGCATTGTCATGCCTCCCACTTGATTTGTGTTGTCCCGTATTTTCAATTGCATTATGTGCATGTTACTAATAAAATTGTACATGTTAAGTTTGTTTCCTTTGCAGGCACGATATTGTATGTACGGTTCATTTGCGACTGGTGGAACCAAACAAACCAGACAGGTATTGTATCCTCCATGTGAGATGTCTCGAGAATTGCATAATTCTCTTACATCATTTCTGCATTGTAGTGTAGTTTGGTGTATGCTAGCTTAAAACTGTCGTATGTGTGCTTCGTTACAGTTTTTCTTTGCATGATTATAACTTATGCTCGGCTTTGTGCATTGTCTTGCATTTTGCCCCTGCCCTCGGGCGCATACCTTGTTTGTCTTGCATGTTTGTCTAAGTCTTCGGCCTTGTCAAAAATGGGTCGTCTCTGGGCTTTGACATTCACTCCCGTCATTGTTATGACTTTTGAGTTCTGTCAAAGAGGGGCAACTGTAGACACCCCATTTTTGACCGTCCTCAAGAGTTCGACGTCACCGTTTGAACACCCGATGATCATCCATGTTTGTGTTCGTTTGGAATTCCTGGAGGTCTCGGCTACGTGCCTTGCCTCAGAATCTCTGAACTCGACTGTTCCGTGTTTGGTTTTGACACCAAACACTTGTGTGTTTGCCTTGAAGGGCAAGGAATAGCTTGTTGGCCATCCCCACACTCCACCGGCGGCCCCCACCCATCACCGGCCATTTGTGGGTGCCACCAGTAGTGGTTTCTTAAAACAAATGGCCGGTCGGCACTATCTTTTGCCGATCGGCACTTTGTTGTGGCCGATGACCTCTTTTGCCTGCCGGCCGACCTGCACCCTTTGCACCCCTCAGGCATGGTGCATGCCAGCTGGAATGCACCATCACCACTCCCCATGCACGGGGATGAACCCTTTGCACCCTTGACCCCCATTGGTTCCTTCTAGAAGCATGAACCCTTGGCCAAGCTTCTTGGAGAAGCTTGGCCAGCTGTCTTAGCTTCCTCTAGAAGCCTAGACTCTTTTGCACCCTTTGCTCCTTTCATTTGGCTTCTTGGAGAAGCCAAGAACCATTTGCTTAGTCTATATATAGAGCCCTCCTCCTCCATTGTCAAGGGTTGGAGTTTTAGACATAAGAACCAGAGCTTATATACATATATATCTGCTAGATATAGCATCTCTCTCTATATCTCCCTCTCTCTCATCCTTAGTGTGTGTTTGGAGGCCTAAAAGTGCATTTTTACCTTATTTTTGCACTAATACACACACCATTACACCTTACTCCGAGATTGAGAGGCTTTAAGGGTTGATTCTTGAGCTTTTGGACTGATTTTGATCAAAAGAGGAGAGCTGCATTGACTGTTCTTGAGGTGTTCTTCAAGGGTAATCACTTGGCTTTAGTTTCCCCAAACTTGCACTAGTTTTTTACCTGTCTTGCTTGCTGATTTAGGCTTTGTTCATAACATAAAAAAATCTTATATTTTCATGCTTAAGAACTTTCATTAAGGGTGTTTTGTGGTTTGAGTTCAAACTCACCCTCTTAGGCCTTATTTGGCCTTTTTGGTGCTTCCTTTGTGAGGCTTTGTTTGCTTGAGAGTTTTAGTCTTCTCACCACTGAAAACCAGTGGATTTTTAGTGGTGAGGAAGGTAGTTTGAAGTCTTGTATAAGGGAGGGACACCCCTCTCCCCCTTGTCCCTCTTTTATCCTTGCCTTTTGGCTTAAAGGGCAACATGCATGCTTGATTGATTTTGGCCCTATTTTAGAGGTTTTTGGGTGTCTCTAGGTCACATGTTATCTCTGTTTTTGGTCAGATTTGTTCCCTTTTGCATGCTTAACATACTTACTTTGCATTCCTCTATTTGGCATAGAAATGCATCTTGTGTTTAGGCCATGATTCTTGCATGTGTTAGCCTAATTTCATGAAGGTATTAGCATTACTTTACCATGTTTAAGGCCTGTTGGCCATCTGTTTCAGTCATGCTTGCCATGTTTGGTGTCATCTCTTTGTGTTTTGGCTTGTAAGCCTTGAGTATATTGGCCTCTAGCATGCTTAGCTTAAACTATCCTCATGATTTGGCATCATTTAGGATCGTATTTCAGTCCATGAATCATGTTTGTATGTTTGCATATGTGACCTCTTTCATGCTTTGAGGGTGTGCCCTTTTATGCCTAGAAATGAGCTTGGGTGCATGCATCTCATTGGAGCCACTTAAGCTACCATATCAGTGAGTTTTGGAGTCCATTTTTGCATGATAGGATTCTGTTTTTGCTTGTCTAATTCATGCCATGAGTGGTCATGTTAGTGGAAGTAAAGTGCCCCCTTTTTGTGCCTTAACTTTTGGTCCATTGGCTTGCATGTTGGCATGAGTGTTTGTCCACCATTTTGGGCACTTTTGGCCACTGTTTTGGGGTGGATTGAGGTCTGCCCCTTTATGGTTTAAGTCCACCATTGCATGCTTGTCTCATGTTTGTTGCATGATTGCTTCATTAGGTGTTGTAACATGATGATCCTATTACTTAAATCGTCCATGTTTGCATTGCATTTGCATCTTGCATGCCTAGCATTGCATACTTGCCATGATAGTTGCATGACATTTGGCATGCCTTGCATCTTAATCTCATGTTGTATCTTTGAGCCATGTTTGCATAACATGCATTGCATTACTTGGTTTGGGGTGTCAAACTAAGTGTGAGAGTTATGGAGCGTTCATACTACAAGTGATGTAACGCGTCTTAACTCTCGGTCACCGGGGCCCTCGACTTCGACATGATAGGGTCTTGGTCCTCATTTGTGTGTTGCATGCATTTTTACATCAAATGGCAAGCTTGATCTCTTAGGCTATCATGCACGATTGATGGCTCGAGGATCGAGGGCCATGTTTCCCTGAGTTCAATACATGATGGGGAACATGACCATGCTTACATGTGCCTGAAATCCCATGCCATATACTGCTTGTCCTCTGTTGCTGTCAAAATTGTCTTCTGCAGGAAGTTTTTGCCGATCGGCAACATTTTGCCCCGAGTCAGGGTTTCCTAAATTTTCCCATTAAAAAATATTTTGGTGGCGACTCTATATCTGGCAAAGCAGTCCATGTTTGGCACTTCTTTTCAAAAATCTGTTTTCTCAAAATAATTTGTCGGATTTGGACTCTTTGGTTCAGATTTAAAACCGAGACACAAATTGAGTCCGAACTGTAACCCATGAGTTCCCTCACGGGCTTGTTACAATTACGTTTAATATATTTTACTTTTTTATTTATTTTTTTGTTGTTTTACTAATAGGCTTTATTTCATTTATTATTTTTTTCTTCTTTTTTTTTCATTATTTTTTATTTTTTTGTTGTTTTGCCCTGAGGCTTAATGTTGATTTATTTTTTTTTGCACTTTACTTTCATCTTCAAGTGATTACATTAAACATAAAAACAAACACAAATCACAATATACATATTTACATAAAATAAAAAATAAAAAAAAAAAACAAAACAAAAACCAAAACAAAAACAAAAAATAAAAAACAAAAAAAATTCCATTCATTTTTCCGGCCATTGGCCGACCTCACTTACTCGCCTCTTCCACCGCTCTCTTCTTCTTTTTATCACCTTAGGCAACGCTTGACGTCCCTGCCCCCGTGCTTTCATTGGGAGCGAGCACTCCCCGCCAACTATTAAAAACCAAGAACGAAGTTGCTCCAAATCAGGCCATGGAGGTGATCTTACGTTTAAGCTATTTATTTTTGGCCTTCAGTGCACAAATCTTTGCTCGCGTATCCTTGTACATCCGTTAGAGTAGAGAGAATTGGGCGTTGACCTGGTGGAGCTCATTCGTTCTGTTCTGCAGTCGATGCGCCAATTTTGTGACTGTAGTCATTGTCTCTATACAGGACGTCAGTGTGAAATGTTTGGCTTTAATATCTAATTATGCTGCCATTATTTGCTCAATTGACATCATAGAAAGGTTGGGAAGAATAAGCGCTGAGACACTCAGCCCAGCAGCGTTTAAGGGGTCATTCAGGTTCGGAAAGAGAGTGAAGGGACGGGGCGAGGCCATATGGTCAACAAGAGAGATGTAATCAAAAGGAGGGTCGTTTTTGGCAAACTTTCTGCTCTGCTTAGTCTCTCTGCTCTATCTCTCTTAAGACGACGTAGAAAGGGATGCAAGTGAATGATGATAAAAAAGGAGAAGCGAGTGATTAACAAGAAGAAGATGGAAGAGAAGACGACAAGCGGGAGAGAGAGCCGAGGCAGTCGATTGACCCATCTCGCTTTTGTCGGTCAGCTGATGCAAAAGCGAGGTCGCATGTCCGACGCGATTTTCGACAGAAAAGAGAGAGGCAAGCGAATCATATATATATATATCTCTGTTTTGATTATCTGTTTTTGATGTCATTTATCCCTATCATTTTCCTTATTCTTCTCCCGATTCTGAGCCATGATTTCCTTTTTAATAATGTCACAGGGGGAGAAACTTATGATGTTATGTATTATGATGTTATGTATTATGATGATGTTATATATTATGATGATATTATGTATTATGATGTTATATATTATGATGTTATGTATTATGGTATTATTTTCAAACTAATCTGATGTTATGCATTTACAGTTTGATATCTTAATCTTATATCATGTTGTTGATTAAAGCTTATTTATTACACATGTGCTAACCTATGTATTTAGAAATGAATTCAGGGAGCATGACTTAAGGGGGAGCCTTTCTTACTCCCAAATCAAATCAAAACATCATTGTGTGCCATCATCAAAAATAGAGAGATTGTTAGACTTATTTATTTTGATGATTTATTTAATTTTGTTTTAATTTATTTGAAAGAGAAAAATAGAATCCAAAATTTATTTTGATGATTTATTTAATTGTATTTAATTTATTTGAAAAAGAAAAATAGAATCCAAAATTTATTTTGATAATTTATTTAATTATGTTTTAATTTATTTGAAAGAGAAAAATAAAATCAAAATTCATTTTGTCCCATTATTTCTCACCTAAACTTTATCTTAAATATTGTTTGAATATATTTAATATTTACTTAAATCAGGAGTTCATTTCAACCCAAAAATAATGCCCAAACCAGAGGTTCAAACAGTCCAAAACAAAGGTTCAAACAGCCCAGCACAGCAGCAGGTCAAAAGGTTCAAATGGAAGATATTCAACTTAGTAATGATGGAGTGGAAGATATTCAAATTAGTAATGATGGAGTAGAAGATATTCAAATGAATACAACGGTTATAAACGGCTATAAGTTTCATTATATATACCAAAATCTCTAATGTAAACAAGTGACAAATATATATATATATTCTTTAATCTATAATCACTTACATATATTCTCTGAAAAATTTTCTGAGAAATGTTCTTCAATTTTTGTTTATATCCTCTTTCAGAAATTATACACTGAGACGTACAGCTTTAAGCCCATCTTTCCTGTGTAAGGTTTACAAAAAAATCAGAGTTTCAGTTTTATATCTATTTTTAAGAGATAATTCTTGTAACTTTATGTGAAAGCAAAAACACTTTCTTTTCAACCTTGTAAGAGTGTAGTACACTCAGTATTCTTGACTTAGAAAGTTTGTGTAAAATCTGTGGAGGATTGCTACATCTGTGAAAAGGTTGCTAGCACCCTGTGAAGTTAGAGTATAATGGAAAATCTCAAGTGAAACTTGAGGAGTGGACGTAGGCCGAGTTGAAGCCGAACCACTATAAATTTGTTTGCCTTTCTTTCCCTTATCTCTTTATTTTATTTAAATTGCCATAGCTATATTTCACATTTTCATTCTGCTAAAATCATTAACTGACATTGTTGTTAGAACACTTGTTTTAATTATTTTTATTTCATTAACTATATTTATCTATTGTGCTAGTCATAATTTTTATTAGGGTATTATTATTTTTATTTGTAAAACCTAATTCACCCTTCCCCTCTTAGGTTGTCTTTTGGGTAACACTAATCAACATCAATTTCAAAATTCTTATTCGAATACGTGCTTACGCATACCTTGAATTGACTCATATGCCATAATAGGAAGCTGAATCCGATAGTTGCATTTTGGATGTATTGTATTAGTCACTTGCATATTAGAACATGCATTTAACTAACTATTTTATTTCTTTTGGCTTGCCTCAGTTGAGTACTAGGTGAGCATTCATTGTTTTAACATATTGCATGAGTGTTAATGTTGCTATATCAAGCATAATACTATGAGGCTAAGTATTTAAGTGATATACCTATTTGAATGCCAGTGGATAAAGGCTAATTGCTTAAATTAGGATTTTGACTAATGTATATACAAGTTCATTTTTTTAAGTGACGCGTATTCAAAAAACTCTTTTCAGACACACATGAAATCAAAGTATTTCAAATTTCATGAATTGATCTATACTTGTGTGCATCACATAATAAAATTAGCCTAATAATCAGAACAAGAGCGTATAATGTAAATAAGAATCACATCATGATTAGTAGAGGCCGATCTTTGATCAGGTGAGTGGGGTGCTCAATTCATGTAACAACCCTTGTACTGATTACCGATAAACCACTGAATTAGCTACTGGTTACTGATAAACTGAACTGATAATGACTGATAATTGAATTAACTAAAGTACTGAATGGACTGATTGAAATCGAAACTGAAATTGAATACGTTTATCTATTGAATTGCATATTGTATCTGTTTGATTGATGGATTATGTGTTTGAATTCGTATGTTTAAACTGTTAATTGAAGGCCTTATCGGCGGCCGAATTAGGAACCGTTTAGAGTTTTGGGATCAATAGAATATTTGTGATTTAATGGTATAATTATCTGAATTGTGATTAAATTAGATTAAATATTGATGAATTGCAAAGTTCGACGTAATTACCATATTACCACTCTTAGTGGGCCACTTAGAATATTATATTAGGCCTTATTACATGTTGATCAAAGCTTTCCCTCAGCCATTTTCTTGCATTCCAACCGACCAAACTAGAGAGAGTGAGGGATAAAAGAGAATTGGACTCAAAGTGTTGAAATTCCTAGAAGAACTTGAAGATTTGAGGCATAGATTGTATAATTGAGCTTGTCATCTTATAATTCAAGGTCTAAGGTAGCATTCCATCTTCTTATTTTAGTGTTTGAGCTTAATCTTGCATGATTCATGCCCAATTAGAGAGCTAGGCCATGATTTAGTGCAAATAGGTTGGATTATGCTTGAATTGTTGCATGCATGCTTGAATGGGTGCATTTTGGAGTTGAATTCATGTTGGAATTGTACATGCATGTCCATGTTTAAGCTAAAGTCCATGTTTTCATTTTGTTTTCCAACTATTGAGCTCATTAGAGCAAGATTTGAACCTTGAATTTGGTTAAAAACTCATGCATTGTATGTTTTGGAATTGTTCTTGAAAATGGGTTTGACTTTTGGATTTAATTGACTCACCTTTGGGGCTTGAATTCATAAATTGGCTTTTGAAACTTGTTATACATTGTTTTGGGATGCATTTTCCAGAATTTGGGCCCAAGAGGTCGAGAATTGAGTTGAGAATGCTTAGTTTGAGCTTGGAAGGCAAATCTGGAAATTCCAGATTTGGCTTCTTCGCTCGAGCGAAGGATTCCTCGCTCGAGCGACCAACGTTTCCTCTGAGCCACGCTCGAGCGAAGGATTGGTGGCTCGAGCGTAAAAATCGAGCATCTAGTACTTTTACTGTTTCATCAGACCGCTCGAGCGAAGGATTGTTCACTCGAGCGAAGCCTTTGATTTTGCAACCTCGCTCGAGCGAAGGAAGGCTCGCTCGAGCGAGACCCCTGTTTTCAGCAACTTTTGAAAAATGCCTTCCAACTGTATTTTTGCATCCTCATCTCATCCTAGGCATTCTTAGGCCTAGTTTAAGGCATCTTAATGAGGATTTAGACATAGAACCACACCGAGAAAATTTAGGGATTTAATTATCATCCTTCCCGACTGTGAAACTTAGTGTGTGTTCTATTTATTTGTTAGCTTAGGGTTGGCTCTCGGGGGCGCTCTAGTCGCTATTAGCCCAATCTCTGTGAGTAACGATTGTGTAAAGATATGTTCAAAATGGTTATCTTTTGAATCTTGAATCAACTGTTTATTGAATCGACATTGTTCTTGAATGAATGTATGTCTGTATTACAGGCTGTCTTGTGGCATCCTTAGCACTTCTTGTCTTATTCTGAGCTCACGGTTTCCTTGTGGAACCATCTTGTTTCTTGATTGATGACCATCATTCTTGTTAGGTGCATAAGGCGGTCCTTTTGGACCCTCTTGTTTATAGGCTAATGGGTGTACCACATATGGTGATTGACTAAAATCTTGAAGGTTGAAATCTTGTTTAATGAACCGATTTCATTATTGTAGGACATTCATTCATAACCTCTTTACGCTTTATGTTATTCATGGGTTTTAGCTCACTTTGTTTATATATATATGTAGGTTCTCGGCTGACGGACGGAGCTAGGAGCGTGGGTTGGTCCCCAGTTTTGTCAAGCCAGCCTATGTGCCTCACTGCGAGGTTCCGAGTTGCCATGCTATGGCTTGGGGTGTTTTTGTGTCCCCCATCGGTCTCCTTACTGTTTTGTACTACTGTGTAGACTGTCTACTGTTTTACTGTACTGTCATCGAGGGATTAGGTCCCCGTACTGAATGTTTGTATATGATTGTATAGACTGTACATAGACTGTACTGTTCTGAACTGTATGAATGCATGAAAAATGTTTTTGGCATATAGATTTTCACAGCTCAATGGACACTAGTTACTTACTGTATTGGCTTCCGCTAGGCCCTATACTCTATTTAACTGTATTACTGTTCAGCAGGCCTTCGGTAATCTCGGATTACTGGCCAGTTACGGTACTAAACCCATAGGGCCGGGTTTGGGTCGTGACAATTCATGACATTCCCCTCTGATACCTAAGTTCTTGAGGTGAGACACTTTGGTGATGACGGACACGTGATCTTTGGCACGAGTCACGAGTTTCTTAAATTTTTCAAAAATATTTAGATGCCAACTTTGAAATCTGGCAATGCAGACCATTTTTAGCAAATTTGATTCAAAATCGATTTTTCAAAAGAATCGTTAGATTTGAACTCATTTGTGTTTATCTATTTCACATTGCACTTGTGAAAACAAATTCAGAATCACGGGAGTCTGAACTGTAGAACTGATCGTATCTGAAAGGAGCACGAAAAACAAGCTACAACAACGTTCAAAGTGATAGTAGCCATTGAAGAGTAATATAGAGCTCAAATCTAGAAAAAGAGAGAGAGAGAGAGAAAGAGAGAGAAAGAGATTGAAGAGGAGAATGATGAAGTGAATCCAGAGCTTTCATTTTCAGTGATTTGAGAAAGACTAGCGCTAGAAGAGAGAGAGAGATATATAGATGTTGAATAGTATTACTGTGTATATGATATATATATATAGGTAAGGATATTTTGATCATTTTGTCTAAATTTATCTTTTTGAATAAAGTATTTGAATGCGTGGAGTGTTCAACCAAACAAATTCAAATTTGGACATTACAACCGAACACCCTTATAAAAAATAAAAAAATATATTTTCTTGCTTCTTAATGATTGTTTTGTTTAACTTATTTGAATTAATCTTTATCTCATAAATGGTAAATAACCATCGCACCAAACATTTTGATAGATTTCTCAAATTAAGAAAATATTGATTGTTTTGTTTAACTTATTTGAATTAAACTTTATCTCATAAATGGTAAATAACCATCACACCAAACATTTTGATAGATTTCTCAAATTAAAAAAATATATAAAAACTTTTTTAAGGCTGCACCAAATGATCCCATATTACTTTTATAATATGAATAACAAATGTATTGAATTTTGATCTACATAGGCAATTATTTTGCATTTATTTAGTGATTAATTCTATGATTGATTGTCCGTAGCATTATTACATCATGCTAAGTTGTAAGACTAGTGATAATGAAGAGACAAATATCTCTGTTTGGTAGAGGTTTTGAACGCTAAATTCAGGTTTTGATTTACGTACTGTGTTTATTTATAGTTTTTAAAAATTAATTCTATATTCACTTTTAAAAATTTTGTCAAAGATGGAAAAATTTAGACTAACCGGCGTCTGGCCAGTTGACCAAAAAAGTGCATTTTTTTTTTTTTTTTTGCAATCGACACATGTTAATTTTTATATATTCAATAAAAAATATTTTCTGAATTTTTTAAAAATTTTTATTAGTTTTGACTACATTTTGAGTTGTGCGTTTGGTTATGAGTTTTATGTTTTTGTATCAAATATCATGTGTCACATCAAAAAATTTTCACTCAATTCAAAACTCATTCACCAAACAAATTTTTCACACTCAAATCATAATTCTAAAATTCACAAACTCAAAATACAACTCTATTCAAATCATATTTAGAAAACTCCACCAAACGCAACCATAATTTTTTTTTTTCATTTTTTAAAAAAAAAATTTACTTTTTTTATAATCAATTATTCGAATTAACTTATGTATACCTTGACCAATTCTAAAACTCTCAAATTAACAATCAAACTTCTAGTGACCTTGGTGTGTTTGATTGGGGGGATTAGGGAGGGGATTATTTACTATTCAGATTGCTTATTCGAAGGAGTGGATAGTCCATCGTTTTTTTTTTTTATTCCGCCGGACATGGAGTCTGGCCGGACTCCTTATCCCCCATATGGCAGATTATACTATCCCGGGGGAGGGGGGTGTGTGGGACAATTTTGGAGGGACTATTTACTATTGAGATTAGGTGGTAAAATGATCATTTTGACCATCTACTATTTAATTATGTAGTATATTTAGTAAAATTCAACTCAATTTAAAAATAAAATAATTTTATTTAACTTTTTATTGATGTTTATTTATTTAATTTTTTTTAAAATAATTTTTTTAGATATTTTATTTAATTTCATTATTTAAATTTTCATACGTGTTTTATTTAATTTCATTGTTTAATTATTATTATTTTTTTTAAACATTTATTTAAAATTTTAATTAAAAAAATAACGTATATTTTTATTGATATTTTATTTATTTAATTTTTAAAAAATAAATTTATTTAATTGTGTAAAAAATAAAATAAAATAAATTTTTATTTAATCTAGCTAAAAATAATTAAAATATTAAAGATATGTTTAATATTGCTATTACTTAGTAAACAATTGAAAAAGGTAAAAATAGTCTTTTACTTATTTATCCTATCCAGTCTGTCTAACCAAACATTGGATTTACTAAAAATAGTCATTTCCAGACATCTAATTCCATGAAAAAACAAATACAGGACACATATCCAATTCAACTAAATAGTTCGGGGGATTCATAGTCCTAGGATTCAAGTCTGATGGATTCTAATCTCCCATTATCCAGTTCGTCCAATCAAACACACCTTTGAAAGGATAAGGGGGAGACTATTTACTGTGTGGATTGTAATCCATTGGAAGCATCCAATCCGGCGTTTGTTTTTTTTTAGTCCATCAGATATGAAGTCCGACCGGACTTCATATCTCTCATATGAGAGACTATTGTATCTTAGGGGGGAGGTGGGATTATTTCCATGAGACTATTTACTGTTGGGATTAAGTGGTGAAATGACCATTTTGACCCTTTACTATTTAATTATGTATTATATTTAGTAAAATTCAATAAAATTTAAATTTCTCAATTTAAAAATAAAATAATTTTATTTAATTTTTTATTGATGTTTTATTTATTTAATTTTTTCAAATAATTTTGTATAGATGTTTTGATTAATGTTTTATTTTAAAATTTTGTTTATATTTTATTTAATTTCATTATTTAAATTTTAATAGATGTTTTATTTAATTTCATTATTTTATTGATATTTTATTTATTTAATTTTTAAAAAATAAATTTATTTAATTGTGTAAAAAATAAAATAAATAAAATTTTTATTTAATCTAGCTAAAAATATGTAAAATATTAAAGATATATTTAATGTTGCTATTACTTAGTAAATAATTAAAAATGAATAAAATAATTTTTTGTTTATTTATCATATCCAGTCCGTTCAACCAAATATTGAATTACTAAAAATAGTCATTTTTAGACATCTAATTCAATGAAAAAACAAAAACAAAATACACATCCAATTTAATCAAATAACTCAGGATTCACAGTCTTAAAATTAAAATTCGATAAATTAAAATTCATCTTACCTAATTCGTCAAATCAAATATACCTTTAAATTTTAAAATATTTAATTTTCATGATATTCGAATCATGTGATTTTTTTTAATAATAAATCCTTTAATCCTTTGATTGGTTACTACATTATCCTAAAAGGCTACATCAAGGCTGTGCCACGTGTCGTGCTGTGATTAGCACAAGATTTTCTTTCTATGCCTCCTTGTACCTTTGTTTTTTGGGCCCAGTCAGTCACCCCATCTGCTTGCCTAACCTCCATCACTATAACTTTTAGACCATATTTATTTACAGATTGTTTGAAATATTTTAAATAAGTTTATTTTTTGATTTTTTATAAAAAATATATTTAAAAATAGGGAAGAGATTTTAATTGATGTGATCTAAATAAAGATAAAAAGATAAGGGTTTTGATTTGTGACACTAAATTGGGGGCATTAATGCTTCTAATTTCCATATAAGGCAAAAAAAAAAAAAAAACAGTTACTTGAAATGGAAATTAGGGGCATTAGTGCCCCTAATTTAATGCCACAAAACATTTTCCAAAAGATAAAAAGTTAGACTAAATTAATGTATGTCAAACCATCTCTTACTTTAGATGAGATAATTAATGAGAAGACGATTATTAAATAGATTATTAATATAGATATTATTAATATGAAAATGAAGTAAAAATGTGTTTGTTTTGATGATAGTGTCAAAGATGATTAGTGATGAAATTATTAAATTATTTTTATATAAAATAAATTAAAAATTTTATTTATATATTAAAAAAACAAAAACAAATATTAAACAAATAGATGACTTTTGTTAAAAAAAAAAATTATATAAAATAAACTTAACCTGTCCACTATTTTTCTAATCCTACTTAAAACTCAGCCAAACTAATATTCTATTGAGGCCTAACAACCGAGTAGTGATTTGCACCCCAGTACGGAAGCACCCCCAGTACTCTCACCTCCACGTGGTGGGCAGTGGACCAAGGAAAAGTAAAAAAAAAAAAAAAAAATTCAATCAATCACGTGTTACCACATCACTGAGGGTCACTGGAGGTCCTTGAAAACTGGGTTCCAAAGCATTTTTGCCTAACAACCCTCCTTCCCAAATCATTACTAAACATACTATAGATGACACACATAACCATAACAATCCAATCCGGCCATCCTCCACAGCGATAAACAAACCTGACTTGTTCTCACTTCAATAGGACAAATCCTTGATGACTATTTTGTAAGCCACAAGGAAAGCTAAAAAATGAAAATCTCATGCATTAGGATTTTTCACATTTATTTTTTTTAAACAAATAAAATATATTTATGCAAAAGAAAGGTACAAGGCATATATTCCGTACTACATCAATAACTGAAACCAGATAAGCAAAAGCATGCTTGAAAAATAAACTCGTCCAAATAAAATTTACACATGTAACTAAACCAATCATATACTGACTCAAAACCCAAATGAATTTTCTGATAAAAATAAAAATAAAAAATAAAATAAATTAAAATAAAAAAACCAAATGAATCTGATAAAATCTCATTTAGGAATAAATTATTTTAATAATTTTGTGACTTTTTACAAAAAGATATACAGAAAAATAGAGAGAGTGATGTGCCAATTTATAATAATTTTTTAATTTTTTGACTAAACAAAACAAACCCAAAAGCTTTTATAAGGTGTCATGTCGAAATTCGCAAATTTACTTGTGATCGTTCATATATATATCTAAAAAAAAAAGTTTTAATAAATTTATGACATGAAATAACATAATATGTATTACTAACAAAAGTTTTAAGACTGAAATCAATTTTGAGTCCTACTAGAGACACCAACTATATATTACACCATATTTTTCTCCTCCGTTATGGCCCTGTTTGGTAGAACTGTGAAAAAGTGCTTATAGTTTATGCCTAAACAGCTTATAGCTTATAACTTTCAGCTTAAGCTGATTTCTAACTTATTCTTAAAGCATTTCCTGCCCCACTCAAAGAATAAGCTGATTTCTGACTTCCAAAAAGCTAGAAGCTATAAGATAAACTAAACACATCAAAATAGCTTAAATTAAGCTGAAAGCTGAAATAAACTGTAATTAAGCTCTGCCAAACAGGCTGTATGAAGCCCACTGATATTGTGAGGAGATAGTGAAAAATGGGAAATTTGGTCAAAGTCGGCTTATAATGAAATTTTAATATATTATGAATAAGTATAAAAATTAAAATTAAAATAAAAAATTGAAAAGTTTAGTACATAATATTATTATCAAAATATCTTTAGTAATTATTTTAATATTTTAAACTTTAAAACGATATAACTTTTGATCTACATGTCAATTTTTAATAAAATTAGTATTTTTAGAATACTCTCATTAAGATTTATCAAACAAAATTCAGATTGATTATGAAATTTAAAATAAAATATAAATTAACGTCAAAATTGATATAAAAGTAACATTTTACTCTATTTAACAGTAAAATCTTACTCTGATCCATAATAAAATGTTATTTATTACTGGAGTAACATGTTGTTGTCTTCTTGAACAGGATATCAGTAATAAAAAAAAAAAAATTAGAATATGAACGAAAGAAAGAAAATTTTACGAATTTTTTCCCTATAACTTTAGGAACAAGTCAATAATAATCAATAAACGATAATTTAAATCAACAGTAAGAATACGGGTGCAGTGTTATTCAACAGAGAAGAGTTACAAAATGGTCTGTGACAGCAATAAAGTAACTATCTTATGTATGCATCAGAAAGTAAGTGGAAGCCTGACAGGAAATATATGATTTATGTGAATAATGAAAAGACTTTTCTTAAGTGTGCAACTTTTAAGGTTGCACACTATGTGTCACTTACACAAAAAGTATAAGTGGAAGGTGGAAACAAAAGCAAGACTGCAAACAAAAAAGGCGTAAGTGTAAAGCATAATCATTTTCATATTACAGAGAGAAGCAAAAGAACAACCAGATCAGGATTTGAAGGGAGGCATGCTTCTTTCGTCTTCCTTGAAATATAGGAGCAATTTAGAAATTTGGTAAAAAGTTAGTTTTTAGGTTTTTTTATCAAGTTCTCTCAAAAAAGTGATTAAAAAAGTTAATTTTTTTTATCAAAAAAATCACCAAAAAAAATTAAAAAGTTAAAAAATTACTAACTTTTCAAAACACCCCATATATGTTCAGGGTAAAATTATCCAGAAATATATATATATATATATATATATTAATATGTGCTTCTCGAAGAACATATTTATTACTCAAGGGTTTAAGAAGTGAAACATTTTAGGTTGTTATTTATACACTAATATGTTGGGTCTATGGAGTTTTGTCTAAATTTCGTGTGAAAAATTTAGTGTAATGGGTAGTGTCAGTAATCTTTTCGATTTTTCTTTTTTTGTATTTTATTTTTAAGGTAGAGTTTTTCTTTTTATTTTTATTTTTAATGAAGAGAATTGTCTTATGGACCAACCCTAATAAAGGTAAATTACCAATGAGTCCTAATAGATTGGACTTAATTAATATCAAGTCCTATTAAAAATAAGTCTTAATAAAATCGTTATTAAAAATAATTTTTTATGATAATTTTTTGTATATGTTGTTAAAAATTGACGATTAGTAATTTTTTTATCATGATTTTTATAAATTATAACTAAAAATTACAAGTAGTGATATTTTTTTATGACGAAATTTTCAAACTATTACTGAAAGTTAAAAATTAATGACTTTTTTTGTGATGATTTTTTTAAACTGTCGCTAAAATTTATAATTAATGACATTCGTTATGACAAAAGTTTTAAACTGTTATTGAAAATTAACAATTAATAACATTTTTTTAATAATAATTAATAAAAAATATCATTAATTATTATTAAACTTATTAAATAATAAATTCACCTATTAAAATCTCCCCGTAAATCTATCCCATAAGTCTGTTCCTTAGTTATTATGGTATTGACCTCAATTCTTGCCTACCATCCACACAATTGCTACCTCAAGCACTTGGGTTGACGCCATCACCCAAAATATATGATGGTTTAACAAAGTTTAATAATAAATAAATAAATAAATAATAAAAAAAATGGCATCTTGGTTCTATATTAGTTTCTTAAAATTAAATGACAAGAATATTATGCATAAGGGTGATGAGATAAGAACATAAAATTTATAAAAAAAAATTCATACTGAGGTGACAATTGTGTGTCCCTTTATGTCTAACCAAAGATTTATTGAAGTGAGTTACAAATTTTAAAATGTTACTAGTATATTATTTTTGTAAAAAAAAAAATTTTTATATGAAACTTTTGTTTACAAATCATTTTTCTTTGCGTAAATACATGATTGTTTTGCAAGATTGATGAGTATGGAGGGCGAACTTTTTTATTAGTTTAATGATTATTTAGTTTATTGGACGATTATGGCAGACAGAGAAATTTTATGAACTTTATTGAAATTTGATCTTTGTCCACAGTAAAGTTAAAGTCTAGTTTCAGTAGGCTAATATAACCCCTTTATGTAGTGTGAGCTTTTCTACATGTTGAGTGCTTTATGTAATGGGTTTAGAGGGACCTGGCGTGGTAACACCATACTCTGATGAAATCAAACAAGAATATTGGGATTGTTTGAGATGATCTAAATAAATGTATTTTTTGTCTTTTTATAAAAAGATGTGTAAAAAAGTAGAGAGGTGATGTGATAAAAAAAAATAAAAAGATAAAAAGATGAATTATTTTGTAGTAGCCAAACTTGACCTAACATTATGTTTATTTCAGTAAAAAAATATTTGTTGTTAATAAACGTGGGATAAAATTTATTTTATCTACTCGTGGTTTGAGTCCGAAACATCTCTTATGATTCAAATATAGTTAGAAAGTTTTTATGTGATTTTAGACTAAAGTATCACTGTTAGTTCTTTTATACAAATTATCGAAAGTATATTGCACACATCGTTTTTAGAGTGAACTATATTTTTGAAAAAATAAAGTAAAACTAAAACAATAAAAGATAATTTTATTTCCATATTTTCCAAACTCAAAATTAGATTAAGATGTTATTTAAAATAAAATAAAATAAAAATATAATTAAGGATTGATCCATAATATAAAATATAATTAAATTAAAATATAAAATAAATAATAATTAAGAATTGATCTAAAATATAATTAAATTAAAATGATAAGAATTACAATAAATAATTAAAGATTTATGATTAATTGTGATATAAAATATAAACCAAACCAAACCAAGCCTTAAGTCTCATCAAATAGAGTCGATTACATGAATCATTTTTCTTCACTTGACTCTATCGAAGGCCATTTGGTTATTCAAATTAAGGAGATTCATATCTCTGCTTACTACACTAGCTCACGTCAATTTAAGTCTGTCCATTCCCCTAACACTTCCATTTACCGTTATTGTATCACATCTCTTCACTACTGCCTTTGTTGGTCTCCGTTATATATGATCAAACCATCTTAATCTATTCTCTCTCAACTTATCTTCTATTGATGTTATTCCTATATATCCATTCACGAATATACTCAATCCTAACTCTATATTTTCTAGTCTTGTCACACATCCATCTTAGTATTCTCATATCAACAACACTCATATTATCTATATATTGTGTCTTAGTTGCCTATTATTCTGTCTGATACAACATTATTGGTCTAATAGTCGTTCTATAAAACTTTCTTTTTAATCTAGTGAGTATTCGTTTATCGCACAGTATCCCAAATATGCTCCAATCTCCCCAATCATTGTGATAATCGATTATAAATAACGAAAAAGTTCACTGTTATGGTCCTCAATCTTTACTCCTCATCTGTTTCCATTGTTACTATTATTAAAATTACAAGCCATGTACTTTATCTTAACTTTTCTTATCCTAAATCCTTTAGATTCAAGTGATTCTCTCTAAGTCTTCAACTTAGCGTTAACTTATTCTTTAGTCTCATCCATTGACATGATATCACCTGCAAAAAAGCATACACCATGATACATTATCCTCAATATTTCTCGTCAACTTATCCATAACTAAAGCAAAAAAATAATGATTTAAAGTTGATTCTTGGTGCAACCCCATAATAATTAAAAATTCACTTGTCTCTTCAGTCGGTGATCCAATAGTGGTCACCACACCTTCATACATATCCCTAATTACATCAATGTAGCATTTTGTGACCCCTTCATTCTCTAACACCTACCAGATTATATCTTGTGAGACACTCTATCATATACTTTCTCAAGATCGGTAAAAACCATATGAATATTTCTTTTATTCTCTATATACTTTTTTATTACTCTACTCAACAAAATAGATCGCTTCTATTGTTGACCTACCAGGCATAAATCCAAATTGATTTTTTGACACTTCTATTATATCTTGCCATCAATGTTCCATCACTCTCTCCGACACTTTTATTATATGATATATTAGCTTGACCTACCAAGCATAAATCTAGCTTGATCTAAAATATAATTAAATTAAAATTAGATTTAAAAATTAGGAATTATAATGAATAATTGAGAATTTGTGATTAATTGTGATTTAATTGAATTAATTGTAGAAATTTTAAATTATATATGTGTATGAGAGTTGAGAGAGAATGAAAATATTGTTTGGTTTAACTCATTTTTCAAAAAATTGATATTTTTGTTTTTCGTGTTTTTTTTAAAATTTTATTTTTAGTTCATTTTTTTAATATTTTCATTAATTTTTTTATTTTTTTAGATACACCTAATCTAGATACACTTAAAAGGTATAATATTTACAGAAAAAAAATTAAAACATTCACCAAATATACAAAAATACAAAAATACAAAAAAAAAATGAAAATTCAATACATTTTCATATTTTATTGTGCTCAATGAATTTTTTAAACGATTTTTGTACAAATTTTATACTTTTTAAGTATATCAAGATTAAGTGGATCTAAAAAGTAAAAAAGAAATGATTAAAATATTTCAAAAAAATTAAAAATACAAAAATAAGAATTGAAAACTCAAATAATTATTTTTGAAAACTCCAAACCAAATAAGGATTTAGAGGTATTATAGTCATTTTACATCTATAATTAACAGAGTTAACGACTGCACTTTGACCCAAAATCAAGGCGTTTTGACTATATTTAGAAGGGTAAAGTGCTCCAATTTCAATCACAATGAGTTAAAATGAATTTTGTCCAAAAACATATTATTTGAAAATATTTTTTTTCCCAAAAATGCTTTTTTTTAGAATATAATTTCACTTATTTGGTAGCGAGCTTGAAAATTTTGTTTGCAATCTTGAAAATGGTGTATGCTACGTATGGTTTGGGTGGTGGTGATGTAGTGATAGGGCAGTCATGGTGGTAGGATGATGGTTTTGGTAAGATTTTGGTTTTTCACGTTATATCGAAAAAGCTTTTTATCTTATAAAAATAAATAGTTTATGTTCAAATCAAGTCATCTTTCATTGATTTTTTGTTTTTATTGTACCAAACCTCAAAATATATATTAAAAAAAAAAATCCTGAAAAATATTTTTCATCAAAAAGAAACCGATCATTGAAGTGAGTTTATTGGTTAGCAAGGAAGAGAGACAATTTAGGCACGGTTGTTCAACAAATAGCACAATAAGTATGTGTTTCTGAGTTGTTTGTAGATAGAGAAACTTGAGTGATGGTTCAGTAAGTCCTTTTGGGAGACAAACACATTTATATTTTCCTTTGGGTTGAATGAGAAATCAAATTCAAATACAACAACCTACCCTTTGAGTTTATTGGTTAGCAAGGAAGAGAGAAAATTTAGGCACCGTTGTTCAACAAATAGCACAATACATGTGTGTTTCTAAGTTGTTTGTAGATAGAGAAAACTTCAGTGATGGTTTAATAAGTCCTTTTGGGAGACAAACACATTTATATTTTCCTTTGGGTTGAATGAGAAATCAAATTCAAATACAACAACCTACCCTTTAGGTTTGTTGAGCGATAAAAATTTCGGATACTTACGTGTAAGTCTTAATAAGTGGATTTATTATTTAATAGGTTATATGAAAAAATTTGTTATAAAAAATGTCACTAATTGTAAGTTTTAGCGACAATTTATAAAAATCATGACAAAAAAGTTCTTGATTGTCAATTTTAGTGACATATATAAAAATTATCACAAAAAAAATTATTTTTAGCGATAATTTTACCAAGACTTATTTTCAATAGGACTTGATGGGAATTAAGTCCAACTATTAGGATCTATTGATAGTTTACCCAATAAATTTTAGAATAAAATTTAAGATTTCGAGTTTTAATCACCTTAATAGCTAATAAAGGTTTACTCAGTCCTTAATTTTAAGATTCTAGAATTAATCGAGGTCCCTTGTAAACTGATTTGGACACCCAATTTTAAAAAAATAATAAATAATAAAAAAATTCCACAACAAACTAAGGCAACAACTATTTCTACTTAGAGGTGGACGGTGCAACGGGGCCATTGCATTGGTGGTCTTCCTCATTTCTACATAAAAGAAGGAAATAATTTTTATTTATTTATTTTTGAGTCACCCTCAACATTAATACAAGTTCATGGCTTATGTCATATAATCTTTGACTTGATCCTGATATGAACCAAAAAAATTTAGACTAAAAGATTTTGGATGAATTCATTTTCATGCCTCATCCTCATTGATTTAAAAGGGATGGAAAAATTCTAAAAAACTTTGAAAAAAAAGGTGACATTATAACTATCTTTTGTAAACGATCACATCGGGTTGGTGATCCAACTACAAAGACAAAATTAGTTGACAGATAGGTGATCTCTGAAAGTGATAGTTTCAAATGCATTAAAGGTTCGTTTACAAATTGACTTTTTAGTAATATTTTGACTTTTTACGAAAAGATATATAATAAAATAGAGATAAATAGATTAACTTTATGACTAAAACTCTTTTCCCAAACGCACCCTAAGATATAGAAACTAACTCCATTTACATCTACTAAGGTGTAACGAGGAAAGTTGTATTGGATGATATGTTATTTTTATTTTAATTAATTATTTATTTATTTCAATAATTGAGATACTGAATTTAAAAAGTAGGCAAACCTCAACTGACTTTTGGGGGTGAGTCAAACCCGAAATCTATTTTATTCTCAAGTTTTTACCTCCAAACCAATCTCTTGAGATTTATACACTATAAGAAAAATCATCTTTGGCGATTAAATTTTTAGTCGCCAAAGGTCCATTTTTAGTCGCTGAAAGTCGCGTTTTTGGTTTTCCCGACAAAAAATTTTAGTCGCTGCTTTTGTCGCCAATAAATGGTCGCGGGAGGTATTGGCGACTAAACCTGTTTTAGTCGGCAAAAATGACATCTTCAGCGACCAATAATTTAGTCGCCATTTGTGTTTTACACTTTTCAAAATCACACATTTACCGACTAATAATTTAGTCGCGAATGCTCAACCAAACGCCGACTAAACCTGTTAGTCGCCAAAATAACAACTTTTGGCGACTAAACTTTTTGTCGCCAAAGGTGTTTCGTAAAAAAAAAAAATTCCCATTTTTTTGCTATTTCTGAGTTTCGAACCGCAGACCTCCAACATTTCACACCCTTAGCCACACACTCCCTCCACTATGCCACTACACATCACATGAATATATATGAAATATATATTATTTATATAGTATATTATCCGGTATTATTACAAAACAATATTTATAAATAAAATTATTTTTATTAAATATAATTTATGTAAAAAATAAATGATTTATTAAAAAAAAATTTGGCCCACTTTTGGCGACTAAAAATAATTTTTAGTCGCCAATGCTATAAATTTCGGCTACTAATTATTTTTTGTCGCAAAAAAATAAAGTTCTCTAAAAATAAAGAGTTTTGGCGACTAAATCTGGTTTAGTCACCAAAACGTCCCTTTTGGCTACTAAACCTGCTTTTAGTCGGCAATTGATGCTTTTAGCTACTAATTATTTTTTTTGTAGCCAAAAACTCACATTCAAATGACTAAAATGTGTTTAGTCGGCAAAACAGATATAATCGGCGACTAAATTTATTTTAGTCGCCAAAACTGACTTTAGGCTACTAAACAATCTTCGCCGCTAAAAACCTTACAATTGGCGACTAAACCGCCTTTTAGTCGGTAAAAGCTTATCTTTGGCGACAAAACTATTTTAGTCGGCAAAAAATCAATTTTGGCGACTAATTCCATTTTAGTCGCTAATTGGCCTACTTTCAATGCATTTAAAACTGTAATTTTGGTCGCCAAAAGTGATTTCTGTTGTAGTGATATGACTTGTTTAGCTAATGAACAATTTACATGGATTATTGTCCATCACTAGCAATTCTTGAGTGAAAAATTATTTGGATAATAGCCTTGAAATATTCAATAAAATTGATTACAAGTTCATGGTTTATGTAATATATTATTTCCAAGTGATCAAATTTACAAGAACGATAATTATTCATGGGAGAGGAATTCTCATTAATCATGTTTATTTATTTAATTTTTTTTTGTCATAAAAAAAGTTTATTAAAAATAATATATATACTATCTTATTATATAAGAGAAGGAGAAACGGGTGTCGACGGTGATCCTATTACCTCCATAAATTTGCCTCCATACACCCATGTTCTTATTACATCCAATTAAAAATTTTGAAAAATTAATTCTATCTATTTACACCTCTCAATATACCAAATTTACCTTCAACCCTAAAATCTCTCATTTCCTTTCTATCTTCAATGGCAACAGCATGGCGTGACTATGGTGGGGGCTACGGTTGTGTGCAACAGAGGGAGAAGGAGTTGGGATGGTGCACAATGGAGTAAAATAGGGACTAGGGTGGTGCGTAAGGAATGAGAGGTTCTAAGGTGACAGGGGTAGCAAAAGGGCTTGGGTTGTCAACAATGAGAGGAGAGGGAACTAAGGTGTGGTAGAAAAGATAGGGTGGCTGGAGGCAAGGGAGATCTGGAAGGGGGTAGGGTTTTGAGGTGGTTGTGAAGGAGGTATGAGGTATGGGAGGCAAGACAGAGGAGTGGAGGTGGGGGCTCCCATTATGGTAATTGTTGGGTGGAAAGGGAGAGGTCGTAGGCTTAGAGGACCTAGATGGGGTCGTGAAGTGGGGGATGTTGTACAAATTGTATATTTAAATAAAATAAATAGATTCATATTTAATTAAATTGAAAAATATAGAACAAACAATGATGTTGGAAATTACAAGTAGATGAATAGAAATATTCAACAAAAACAAACACTGAAACAAAATAGTAAATGAAGCAAACTGAAGCATGTGTGATACCATAGTTTCTTTAAAATAGATTTGTCACCTCACCGTGGGTGGTAGAGGTATGTCGACGTCTGTCTCTTAGGATACGCAGGTTAGAACTCGCTAACGCAAAAGTATCTTTTGTTTAGCTCCAATGAACTAACAACGACAACACTCTCTTACATAGGAAGAATAATATTATAGGAGCAGACTCATCATAATATGAGAGTAAAGAATTTTCGTATGGAAACCAAGGAAGATGGCCTTCATCTATACACAATGGAGAAGAGATGAGGAGCCTTCCAGCCATAAAGGCTGGTAACAAATACAACAAATAACTCTTGAAAAACTGATGAAGTAATGCACCAAAACTGATGGGACATGAGTTTGTAAGTTACACATAATATACACATGTGTGTATATATATCAGCAGTCGCCTAACAAACTTGGCCCAAAAAGATTAGGTTGGTGGACCACCAATCTTACGCAGCCCAAACCTAACCCATTCTAGCAAGCCTCAATCCTCAATCCTCAATCCTCAAGCCCAAGCCCAAGCCCAAGCCCAAGATGCAAGATCCACGACTCACAACCCAAGGATCACGGACCCTACCTGGTCCAGTTCGGGCGGGTGGGCGCATGTGGCAGTTTTTGCATAGCCAACTTGAGCTAGTTTTGTTCCAAACCCATTCTTGAAACATCCATAACTACCTTCCTTCAGAAAATTTGGATGCCTCAAAGAGCTCATGCCTCTATCCAAAACTTGGGATTTAAATACCCATCAATATTTTCTTCTACAATCAATATAGAATAGGTAGTTATACATTATTCTCAAAACCTCATTCATAATGCTAACTTTATGAGATAATTTCTTATTCAATTCTCAATGGTTTTTGGTTATTCTTTTTGTGGTGTAAAGACCTTGTTACAAAAAATCTAAACCCATTTGATCCCACTTCAACTGGTGGTTAGGTCCTACTTTAATTTCACATTAAAGTCCCTAGAAAATCATTTTTTTCCAACAATCCCTTACATGAATAAAAATTGATAGAATAAAGAAAACGGATAACGTTTAACAACAAAGACTCGGAGAGAAAGCATACAAACTAACCCTGCATCAGAAAGGGTAGATGTTGGCCTTGAACTTTTCATAGTGAAAGCCTATCAAATTTACTAGCTGACCAATGAACGTGACGTCTTGAACTATTCTGCATTTGTGTAAACTGAGACAATAGACCTCACACAGGAGTTAGTCCAACCATTATTCTTATTCTCACTGGTGTGTCCGATATGGCCTTGGAACACTAGCCTGGTTCAGTGAGTGTTCTTAAAGAATTCAGCCTTACCAATTTTTAAAAAAGCGACCCCACTTTGCACTCACATAAGTGACCTATACAAGGTATCTCATTATACCACGATTGATTGTTCACTTCACTTAGGTCATCAAAATCATTAGCTTAACCTTCCACCCCCACAAGGAATCACTGAATAAAGGAATGGGTAAGAGAATTTATTTCTTCAATGACTCACCCGTTACACGCAGTTAAGTTGTCCCTTTGAACCTAGATCTTGGGACCTCCAGTCAACTAGGTTGGGTTTTTCATTTTGGTAACATTAACTAAATGCCTTAACCTCATTCCTCTTGACGACGTTTCTACTAACTCTTGAGTTAACTCTTTAGTTAGAGGATTCGCAATGTTGTCCTTAGACTTTACATAGTCTAGATAGAAAATTCCATTAGACAGTAGTTTTCATATGAAATTATGTTTATGACGGATATGTCTAGAATTTCCATTATACATATTACTGCGTCTGCCCAATCACAAGTTGCCTATCACAATAAATACAGATAATAGGCATAGGTTATGACAAACATGAAATATCTTCAATGAACTGGCGAAGCCATTTAGCTTCGTCAGTTGCTTTCTCTAAAATAATAAACTCGGATTCCATTGTTGATCTCGATATATAAGTGTAACACCCCAATCCTTAATATGTCATCGATATTGTCCGCTTTGGGCCACACTGCATTTAATTTTTTCTTTCCATGGGTCACTCATTCCGCATTACTCCGGCCTAAGCACGCTTAACTAGGAGTTCTTAGGGATTTCACCACTCGAGGAAAGGCCTCGATGCTATATAAGGGTCTAGATTTTGACTTTTATAACCTAGAACTCCCTTCCATTCTCGACGGACGCCGGACCTTACAATCCACCCCCTTAAGGATGCACATCCCCATGCAAGAGCCTACCACTCACAAGCTCGCTACATGCACCGAGAGACGCCAAGGGCCCACACTCGGTACACTAGTGAGTCTTTCGATACTATTAGTAACACCCCAACCCTTCACATGTCATCGATATTGTAAGCTTTGGGCCATGCCACACAAATTTGTTCTTCTTAGGGGGTTACCTATTCCAGAACTACTCAGCCTCAACACGCTTAACTAGGGAGTTCTGCTAGGGATTTCACCACTCGAAAAAAGGCCTCGATGCTATATAATGGTTTAGGTTTTTACTTTTATAACCCAAGAACTCCCCCTCTATTCCCGATGTGGGACATCGGGACATTATAACATGTTTACTTAGAAGATTTTCAAGACACGGCTGCCCCTCTGTAGGTAAACACATAACTACTAGTGGATTTGGAGTCCTTTATATCAGATATCCAATTAGCGTTACTATACCCTGGGTATCTAGTATAATGTAGCCCATAATCCCAAGTGTAGCGGAGATAACCCAATACCCGCATAATGTCCTTTCAATGAGTAGCATTAGGATTATTTGTGTATCTACTAAGCCTACTAACAGAGTAGGCTATATCCGGCCTTATACAACTCATCAGATACATCAAACTCCCAATGACCTGAGAATATTCTAGCTAAGAGACACTCTTACCATTATTCTTGGTCAAGTGTAGAATCAAGTCTACTGGTGTCCTAGACACACTTGTATCTAATTTACCAAATTTCTTAAGTATCTTCTCAACATAATGAGATTGAAAAAGTACAATACCACCAAATATTTTGGTAATCTTAATGCCTAGAATCACATCTGCAAGGCCTATATATTTCATGTCAAATTTAGAGTTTAACAGTCTCTTGGTTGTTCTAATAATTTTATCATTACTACCAACAATAAGTATGTCATTGATGCATAGACACAAAATGATATAATATCTGTTAGTGTCTTTAACATATACGCATTTGTCACACTCATTGATTCTAAATCTATTTGATAATATAGCGTTATCAAACTGTAGACAAGCCCGCGGGGGACCTCGCTACAGTTTGGACTCGAATTGTCACGGTTCTTAATCTTGAACCAAAGAGTCCAAATCCGGCAAATCGATTTTGAAAATAGATTTTTTTGAAAAGAAGTGCCAAACATGGACTGCTTTGCCAGATACAGAGTCGCCACCTAAATATTTTAATGGAAAATTTATGAAACCCTGACTCGGTGCCAAAGGTCACGTGTCCGTCATCACCAAAGTTGCCTAGGTTCGGGAATTTGGGTACGATTGGGGAAGGTCACTTTGTGAGCACCCCCGCTCGCCCGGTCAAAGATCGGCCTCTACTAACCATCATATCTATTTTTGAAAATATTGTGTGTTCTTATTCCGGTTATTAGCCTAGATTTACTATGTGATGCACACAGCATACAAGTATAGACTGGATCGCCTGAATTGGAACAAAACACTTCATGTTTGTTTATTTGAAAATGGTTTAATGGTGCTACTCGCAAGTAGGCTAAGACGTGGATTTGCCACCCTCGGGTGGGCTTTAGAAAACATGATTTTGCCATTATCTAGTGGGCTTAAAACACACATTTGATGAATTGTTCCAATCCAAACAACCCAACCTTCACCCACAGGCATTCAAGCAGTTATATCACATAAGCAGTTAGCCTCATGGTAAGCATGCTATTCATGGCAGTCACTCACACGCATGCAAGGATGCTAAAGCATAAAACTCACCGAGTACTCCAAGCCAAAACAGAAACTACATTAGAAATCATGTATGACCCTAAGTATACAGAATTGCCTAATGCAACACATGTAAAAATGCAACTATAGCAAGCTCGGCTATCCTAAACATGGCATATGGAATGCTACAGCTATCATGTATTCAACTTGGAATTGAAATACAAATGCAGTTAGTATGATGTGCCGAGCCCGGTGCATATAAAACAGATGAATGAATGCAAACATGCTATCATACTGTATGCTAATTGAAATATGCCCTAATCTAACCATCATAAGGTAAATAAAAGGAAGAAAGATGTGGGATTGGAAGACATACATCACACTCACCCACACTTATTATAATTTTGCCCTCGCACGTAGGGTCCAATAAATATACAATTTAATAAAAGAATAGTACAGTCCAAATAATACAGTCCAAATAATGTACAAATTCCTAATTAATTAACAAATTAACTAAGAAAGTCAGAATCGCATACAAGCCGTGGATCGCTTTGATTTTGCTCGGGTGATGAATGATGCATGTTCAAGGTTGCCTTTGTGCGAAATCCATGACGATGCCCCAATTAGCCTCTGCTTGCACCTATTCTTGAAATGCGTGCCAAGCTCAAAAGTTGCCGATTCTTCATTTTGTCAACAGAGAGCAGAAAGGGCATGGCAATGTATTTTCACAAATGTATGCATGTCTCGATCCTCGTGCCACCAATCACGCATATTGATGCATGATGGCCGAGGAGTCAAATTGCACAACTCAATATGAAATGAATGCATATGAAAATACAACAAAACCTAACTCCATCATGGATAATCCGGAGTGTCGGTGACTGGGGAATGAAGACACGTTTCGTCACTCGGAGTACGGAACGTACCTCGTTTCCCGTGCCCGGACTAACTCCTATCTCGAACACGATGCAATATGCATGATATGCATGAAATGCAACTAAGATACAACCTAACATGCGAAAGGCTATGAAATGGCATACACGATGCACGAGGAAACATGGCATACACAATGCGTTAATATACGGCCTAGCATACGCGATGCTATGGAATGAAATGGCATACACAATGCAATATGGGCTTACACCAACACAAGTGGACCTCGGCCACACTCACATAGGAGGCGATTAGATGAAAATGAGACAACTCGAGATGCTTGCATGCGTGCACGCAAACCGAGAACCGAACCTACGACATGGAATGCCACTCTAACAAGTCATGGCAAAACACAAAAAATGGCATACTATCATGCAAAAATCAGAGGTAAAATGAGATGCAAAACAGCCCCGAAACCCAGTAAAATGAAACCCGATGCATGAAACGAGTCCCGAAACACGGGTTTTGGCGCATGAAATGGCCTATAACTATACAATGCATACATAATTTGAATATGAAATGAAAATACAGAAGCAAGGCAGCCCCGAGACAAGCATTTTTACAGTTTAGAGTGAGGTCAAACAGTGGGCCCAAGTGGGACTAAATTAGCATGCAAAAAATGGCTCCGCAAGGGAGGTAATGAAGCAAGTCACAAATTCTGGCCCCAAACAGAGAAGGGGCCTTCTAAAATATTGAGGAGGGGCCAAAAATATGATATTTTACAGTTTATGACAGGTCCCAAAAACAGATACAAGTATGCCAAAGATCTCATGCAAGAAATGAGCCAACAAAGGGGCAAAGAAGCAAGTAGTGGCTGGAGGTCTCAAAAAAGTGAGGGCCCTTCAACAATGTTGAATAGGGACCAAAAATATGGCTTTTTAAAGTTTAGAACCAGCCCCAAAACAGTATACAAGTATGCTCAAAATATCATGCAAAATGAGGCCACCAAGAGGGCTATAACATGAAGTATACAAAGGGTGTCTCAAAAAGCCATAGACCCTTAATGAAACATGAAGAGAGGGTCAAAATAGAGCCATTTTAAGTTCTGACCAAAGTCCAAAAACAGAGACACAATAGGCTAATAAATCATGCAAAAAAGGGGACCAAAGAGGGGTTCAATGGCAAGTGACACATGGAGGTCCCAAACAGTGATGAGCCCTTCTTCAATGTTGAAGAAGGGCTCAAAATAAGCTACTTCACAGTTTATTATAGAGCTCAAAACATATTATATATAGGCCAAAAATATCATGCAAAAATATGGCATCCAAGAGGGGTAATGAAGAAAGTGGTGGCTGGAGGTCTCAAAAAGGGTAAGACCCTTCAACAAACATGACAAATGGCTCAAAATAAGCCTAGTTCTAGTTAGGGTCGGAGCCCAAAAAAGCAAGCAAGAAAGGCTTAGAAATGAACCAAGAAAAGGCTAGAAAAGAGAAGAAGTGTGCTTACCCTTGTAGATCAATCTTTCAGCTGCCTTTTGGACCAAATTCTGAGCCTTTAACCTCTTCAAAATAGTCCCAATGTGCTGGAATGGAGAATGGAAGGGTGGGGCTAGGTGGTGTAGTGTAAATGATGCAAAGGCCCTAAGGTTTGGAGGCTTAGAAGGGAGGGAAATGGAGAGTGTATGCAAGAGAGCTCTCTAGCAATTTTTGTAACCCTAAAAATCAGACCTGGGGTGTTGGTTATATAGGCAAAAAGAGGGGAAAAATGGGGGGAAAAAAGGGGGGGAAAACAACTCAAGTTTCCCCCCAAAATGGCAGCCTCCCGGATACCATATCTGGGGGGAAATGATATACATATTTGAGATGTACCTGCAGCAAGGAGCAAGGCCGACTGGTTTTTGGACTTGGAGGTGGCCGGCCGACCCTCCCCATGGCCTGCCGGCCAAGGGTCAAAAGGGCCAATGAATATTAGTGGCTAGCCATGCCATATTAGTGGCCTCCCATGTGTCCTCAACACAACCCTGTGGTTGAAAATTGGCAACTGTGAACCAAGAGAGAGAACAACCCACTTTTCAAAGGGGTTCAAAAGGGTCAATCGAATTCTTGGCGACCAGATATTGGTGGCCTCCCAGTTGTGTACATCACAAATATGGGGTTTAGAGTGCAAGAAAATGGTCAAAGGGTGGTCAACATTGGCTTTGAAGTGAGAAAAACGGGTGTCGGAGGGCGATAATGGGATATAACTGGTTGCTGGAACAATTACTGGCCTCCCACCCTTCTACGACCTTCCTGGTGATGAAACAGAGGTTCCTGCCAAAAACAAACGAAAACCGATGCAAAATGAAGGTTCGGGGGCCGAAACGTGCAGTCCGAGGCCTCGAAAACCGACTATTAGGCACCGGGAGTGGTGTTTGACCACGAAGTTGGTCTCTCGAACCTCGGTGTCCCTCAAAAGGGAATAAATAAGATGCATGCCAAAAATCGGAGCAAACGGAGGTGGTTAGGCGGTCCCGAACCGAGGCATACGGCCTGACGGCTCCGAAAACCGGGAACCGGGCTCCGAAATGGCCAAAATGGCCTACGACCATGAAATGTAGCCCGCGGCCACCGAGAGATGATCTACTAGACCTCTCCCTTCCTCTGGGAAAAGAAACGGAGAAAACCGAGCCTGGTTCGCAAACTGAGGCAAGACACAGGAAGCCCGGAGGCAAGGCTCACGGCCGAGACTCTGAAACCTCTGGACGAGCACGATATGCAACATCACCAAGCGCTCAATCGGTGACGTCTGAGTCTTAAGGTCTGTCAAAAATGGGGTGTCTACACAAACTTCTCATGCCATTGTTTAGGAGCTTGCTTCAAACTATACAATGATTTGACAAGCTTACAGACTTTCTTATTTTGCCCTAGAGTTGAAAACCATTCGAGTTGCTATATGTATATTTCTTCATCTAAATCTCCATTTAAGAAAGTTGTCTTTATATCTATCTGATGTATCTCCAGACCACGTAAAGCTATTATTACAATCACCATGCAAATAAATGTAATTCTTGTCATAGGTGAATACGTATCAAAGTAATCTAGACCTTCTCGCTGTCTGTATCGTTTTGTAACTAGCTTGGATTTATACTAATCAATTGACCCATTAGCTTTCATCTTTCTTCTAAAGATCCACTTACTTCTCAAGGCCTGGGGGTAGATCAAACAAATCTCAAGTATGGTTCTGTAAGATGGAGTCAATTTCACTTTTAATCGTTTCTTTCTACAAAAGTCACAGCTTTGTGGAAATTTCAAGGTCCTTCCTTTAATATATAAGTCAAGAAGTCCGAACCAAAGGACTTGGAAATCCTAGCCATTTTACTCCTTCTTGGCTCATCAACCTTCTCATCTTGATCACTGTCACTAGGATCCTCTTCAAGTTCTTTCTCAGAACTTTGATAATCTCTTTGGGTTTAGCAAGGAAACATGTCCTCAAAGAAGGACATATTCCTTGACTCCATAATGGTATTCTTGTGTATATCTAAAATATCAGACTTGTGTATAAGAAACTTATATGCAATACTATTTTGTGCATAACCAGTGAATATACAATCTATGGTTTTCGGATCTATCCTAACCCACTTGGGTATAGGCATCGCTACTCTTGCAAGACACTCTTACATTCGTTGGAAATTATAAGAAGACTTGTGGCATTTCCATAATTCATACGGAGTCTTGACCACTTTCTTCCGAGATATTCTATTTAGAATGTAATTCACGGCGAGAATTGCTTCCCCCCACAAGTTTTGTGGCAACCCAGAACTTATTAACATTGCATTCATCATTTCCTTTAATGTCTTATTTTTCCACTCAACCACACCATTTGATTGAGGGGAATAAGGTGCTGCAGTTTGGTGGATAATTCTTAGTTGAGCACAAATCTCAATAAACATTGATTCATATTCTCCACCATGATCACTTCTTACAACCTTGATCTTTCGGCTTAGTTGATAATTAACTTCATTCTTAAAAAGGATAAATTTATCAATGGCCTCATCTTTGCTTTTAAGCAAATACACTTAACAATATTTAGTGTAATTATTGACAAAAGTAATAAAATACTTGTTGCCACCACCTGATTGTACGACTTTCAAGTCACATACATCCTTATGTACTAAATCTAAAGGCTCGGTACTTCTCTCAAAAGAATGAAATAAAGTCCTTGTCAATTTTGCTACTATATAAGTTTCACACTTGTGATTTGGATTAATCTTGAAAGATGGTATGTGATCTAACTTGATTAATCTACTCAAAGAGTCAACATTCATATGACCTAGTCTACCATGCCACAATTCAGGGAACTCAAGCAAATAAGCATAAGAAGAAGTTTTCTTATTTATTTTTAAGATAACAGTCATTACATTGAGCTTAAACATACTGCCCGACATATACCCCTTACCTACATAGACTCCGCTCTTGGTTAACATGATCTTATCAGACTCAAACACTATGAGGAAGCCATGCTTGCTTAAGAGAGACCTTGAGATAAGATTCTTACGGATGTCCAGCACATAGAGGACATTATTCAGAGTCATCTTTTTTTCCTGAAGTCATCGTTAGGACCATCTTGCCTTTCCTTTGAACAGTTGAGGTCGCAAAATTCCCATGAACAAATTCTCACAGTTTGAAATCAGTTCAAAAGTTGTGAACACCTTCCTCTCAGTACAGATGTTGCAAATGGCCTCAGTATCCACCAATTATTCCTTCGGGTTGGACCCCACCATGTTCACTTCTAAGATGACAACTTACAGATGCAGGTCGTCTACATCTTTTGACAAATCCTTCATTTCAACCATGTAGGCACGACTTTTATTTTGTGGAGGGTTCTTCTTGTAAGGCTTTTTTTCTTAAGGTAATCAACCTCTCTATTGAACCTAAAAGTAGGTTCCTGTAGCTTGTAGACTGGCATTTTGTAGACACTACCTCTAGCCCCTAACTTCAAGATTTTGCTAGTTGGTGGCTTTTTCTTGACTTCCAAGGACTGGCCATGCTCAACTATGTTTGCTTTCACAATGGAGGTACTCCTTCATTTCTTCATGTTATCTTCCTCAATTTAGAGCTTGACAACGAGCTTTTCGACTGTCATCTTATTTCGTTTATGCCTGAAATAATTCTTGAAGTCTTTCCAGCTGTTAGGTAGCTCCTTAATCAAAGCAATTTCCTGGAATGATTCACTCAGTAACATTCCCCTCACATGAATCTCTTGCAGAATAACTTGAAACTCTTGGACTTGGCTAATGACAATTTTACAATCCACCATTTTGGAGTCTAGAAACCAACTAATGACAAATTTCTTTACACCAGTAACCTCGGTCTTGTACACCTTGTCTAAAGTATCCCACAGCTCCTCTGCCGACTTGTTGGCATAAAACACGTTGAATAATGTATCGCCAAGCCATTCAGATCATAGTTCTAGCAAAATAAGATTGATTGCTTCCAAGCGACTAGAGCCATGAGCTTCTGGTTATCTTGCTCATTCTCTTCCACAACTGGTGGATCCTCACTCAAAAACCTCGCAAGGCTAAGAGTAGTCAAATAGAACAAAGATCTTTTGCTACCACCTCTTGAAATTCACTTAGTGAACTTCTCTGCGTACTCATGATGGTTGAGTGGTCCTTCCGAAACAGCAAGAGTAGCAACATGATTAACCATAAAGGTCACAAAATAGGATTGATTACACAAGCCAGTTGACTTAGGTTTTTGATCCCCACCAACATTAGCAGCAGCAACATCAGTTACAGTTGTCATTTCTAAAAAATACAACAGAATTTCACTATTCTGTATTTCCATAAACTAAACTTAATACTAAAAAAATCCCAAAGTTGAAAATTTAATTCACAACTAGCCTCAGCACTTACTCTAGAATCGAGCATGGTCAAGAAAGTTTTCAAGAAAATTAGAGGGGTCATACCGGTCCTACTTAAGACCTAGTTAACCTTAGACAAAAAAGAGCGTGTTGACTCTTAGGTCATGGGAAACAAATTTAGAATTAAGTTTTGTATGGAATAAACTAGGTCAAACAAACCAAAATTCAAAATTTACAAGCAATTAGAAATTGCTACAACAATTACAAGCAATTAAAAATTGCTACAACAATTTACAAGCAAATAAAATGCTTCCAAAATTACAAGCAAACAAACTTGCTTCAATAAAAATTGATAATTTAACCGCTACTAGAAGTCAAGTAAAAATTGCTTCAAATATAAGAATAATAACAAATCCAAATAAGGATTCTATTTGGTCCAAGAAATTCCTTTCACACTTAGGTATTTCTGTTCAACAAAAAAGTTAGTAGTCCAAATTTAATTTTACAGTTCCAAATTCTATAGATCATTTGGTTTTGTTTTATTTTGTTTTGTTTTTTTCCCATTCCTTTTCGCAAAGGTATTTCTATAAAGAAAGTTAGCAGAAAAAAAAAAATACAAAAACAAATAATTGAAAGAAATTGTAAAAGCAATATACTATTTAAAACCCTTTAGCAATCTATTTAATAGCAAAATTAAGTAAAGAATTGAAATGCTAAACCAGTTGCAAAAATAACTAATAACTCCAAAAATTAAATTGAAAATTTAATAGTCAAGAGTTATATGAAACTATTACACAATAAACATGTAAATAATTCTAAAAATAAAATCAGGCAAATAATTCATTGAATTAGAAAACATGTAACATAAATTAAAATCTAGAAAATAAAAAAAATACAAATTATCCTACAAACCTAGAATCTAATAAATATGCAAATTAATAAATTAGAATCTAGAAAATATAAACATGTATATTATACTAGAAGGGTAAATTATGCAAATTACATAATGTGTCAATTTGGTCCATGTGTGTTTTAATTTGCTCAAATTTGCCCCTTAATTTAATAGATTGTGTCATTTTAGTAACATAAATCATGGTTGTTAAGTTTGGTGGACGGAAAGTTTACACAATATGTCAATTTGGTTCTTATAGTTTACACAATGTGTTAATTTGGTCCATATTATTTTAATTTGCTCAATTTTGACAGGGACCAAATTGATACGTTGTGTAAACTACAGGGACCAAATTGACACATAGTTGACTTTATGTCCATCAAACTTAACAACCGTTATTTATTAGACTAAAATGACTAATCCGTTAAATTAATGGATAAAATCAAGCAAATTGGAACAACATGATCCAAATTGACACATCGTATAAATTACATGAAATATTTGTATAATTTACTCATACTAGAAAGTAGAAAATAATTAACATGTTAAATTTAATTTAAACATTTAAACACTTATGAACATGCAAATTATATTCTAAAACTATAAAATAAAGAAGCAAGTAAATCATGATAAGAACTTAGAAATCATGCTCATAATATAAAATTATACTGTAGCATACAAATTCTAGCCTGTAGACATTCCTAAACATGAACGGAATAATATATATATATATATATTTAAGTAAAAGGACTTCTACATCAACAAACATTTTCTTTTTTTAAAATTCTAATTATGCACTTTAGATCATATAACTTAAATTGAATATCGAATCAGTAATTGAAACAGTGGACATTCCATATTCTACAACAACTTCGGTGATGATTCATGTTCTTGGGAAAAGTAAATTATTACATGTGAATTTATATAATATCATGAGAAAAATATAATTTGTTTTAAAATTATTTAACAAATCGTATATTTAAATAAAATAAACATATTTATATTTAATTAAATTGAAAAATACAAAACAAGCAATCATGCTGGAAATTACAAATAAATGGACAAAAATATTTAATAAAATTAAACACTGAAATAAAATAGTAAAGGAAGCAAACTAAAACCTGTGTGATACCACAATCTCCTTAAAATAAATTCGCCGTCTCACCGTGGATGCTAAAAGTATGTTGGCGTTTGTCTCCTAAGATACGACGGTAAGAACATGCTAACGTGGAAGCATCTTCGCTTAGCTTCGTAAACTAACAACGACAAGATTTCTTGCAATCGAAGCATAATATGATAAGAGCAGACTGACTATAATATGAGAGTAAATAATTTTTGTGTGAAAACCAAGAAAGATGGCCTCCTTTTATATACAATGGGAGAGAGAGGAGTCTCCCAGCCATGAAGGCTGACAACAAATGCAGCCAATTGCTCCTGCAAAACTGATGGAGTAATGCACCAAAATTGATATAACATAAATGTGTAAGTTATACATAATATACACATGTGTATATATATATCAGTAGTCACCTAATAAACTTGGCCCAAAAAATTAGGTTGGAGGACCACCGATTCGGCCCAACCCAAACCTAACCTATTCCAACAAGCCTCAACTCTCAAGCCCAAGATCCAAGATCCAAGATCCATGACCTATCGACCCGGCCTAGTCCAGTTCGGGCGGTGCGCGCGTGTGACAATTTTTGTATAACCAACTTGGACCATAGTTTTGACCCAAGCCCATCCTTGAAGCATCCATAACTCATTTCTTTCAGAAAATTTGTTCGAGCGAACGAGGAGGCGACGTGCGTGCGCGTGTGTGGCAATTTTTGCATAACCAACTTGAACCATAGTTCTAGCCCAAATCCATCCTTGAAGCATCCATAACTCCGTTCCTTCAGAAAATTTGGATGCCCCAAAGGGCTCATGCCCTAATCCAAAAGTTGGGATTTTAATATTCATCAATGCTTTCCTTTACAATTAATGTGGGATAGGTTATACATTATTCCCAAAACCTCATTCATGAGGCCAACTTTATGAGACAACTTCTCATTCAATTCTCAATAGTTTTTTGTCATTCTTTTTGTGTTGTAAAGATTTTGTTACAAAGAATCTAAACTCATTTGATTCCACGTCAACCGGTGGTTAGGACCTATTTTAATTTTACATAAAGTTACTATAAAACCATTTTTTACAATGAGAGGGGCTACAAGGGTGATAGGTTGTGCTAAGATGGTAGCAATCATGGAGTTGAGGGTGTCTCGAGAGCTAGTTGGAGGTGGTGGCTTGCAATGGTGGGATAAATGGGACCGGCAAGGGCGTCAATGTTGGCAATCGATAATAGGTGGCAACAAAAATGGGTGTTACAGAAATGTGGATTTGAAAATTTTAGGATTTATGTCATTTTTGATAATTTGATATAAGGATAAAATTATAATAAAAAAATAAATAATTTTGAAGGATGTAATGAGATAGTTGTGTTCTTAAAAAATAAAAAAAATAAAAAATCACTCAGTGTCTAGGATCAAGCCCTCAATTTGGTGAATATTGCATTCATTTTTTCCTTGCAAAGAATGAAAAATTATTAAATACTTTTGAAGTACCATGTAACACACTATATAAAAAAATCACAATACACATTAAATATATCATCTTTTTGTCTCTTAATTATCTAACAAATATAATTAAACATGCCACTCCACTAAAATAAACAACGAAATAATTACCCCAAAGAATAGGCACTTTGTTGCATGCATGCCATCTTTAAATTTATCTTGTTCAATGAAAATTATATTCAACTATGAATCATTTAAGTGAAGAACATTGCTTATTATTCAAATTTCAAAAATTTGATGGAATACCGTTGCAATCATGATTATATTTGAGGAGAAATTTTAGAGACTTGCAACTTAAACCCACAAGATTATCTATAATGATTTAGCACATGAGTTAGATTGTATATAGTTGAATGTATGATAAATTAAAAATTAACACATATCATATTATATCATTGCATGTCAAATTAAAATAACTTTTTTGAAAATAAACATTTTCCTTATTTTTCATTGGATTAGTTAGTTCCTAACAAAAATGGAACACCCATGTTGGTTTTAGGGGAGATTAAAAAATAAAAGAATCTTTAAAAATTAATTACAAAATCATGAAATTTTATGATTTTACTTTGGGCAAATTACACAAAGGTCCCTATAGTTTTCTTCAAGTTTTATTTTGATTCTTGATATTTCAATTTGAACACAGTTGCCCTCCATGTTTTGTTTTTGTGCCAAATAAGGATAATTAGGGATGGAAGTCAGGTTTTTGGATGGAAAATTATCATATGCATTACACATGACCATCTTTTTAAGAATAAAATAGTCTTTTTATCATTCTCTCTCTAATTCATCTTTTTTTCACAACACCAACCACCACCAAAACACCTCCTCTTCCACACCACCACCTCATCAAAGTAACTTTAAACTAGGAAAAAACTCACCCCAAACTATTCGCTCACTCTATCAACCCAAAATCCACCTCCCACCACCCTTAAACCACCATCAGAGCATCACAAGCTCTCTCTATCCTGCAACCCTCACCACCCTAAATCCAACTTCAAATCCTCCCATCAAAATTTGCCTTTTCAACAATGCAGACCATTGAATCTACCGCAACAACCTGTAGTGAGAAACTTTTATATGTTGGAAAAAGTGGGTTTTGGTAAACTTTAATGTAAAATTAAAGTAGGTCCCAACCATTAGTTAATATGTAATTAAATGGGTTTATATTTTTTGTAACAAGGTCTTTACACTACATAAATAATGACCAAAAATCATTGAGAATTGAATGAGAAATTGTCTCATAAAGATGCCCTCATGAATGAGGTTTTGACAATTGTGTATAACTACCAATCCTACATTGATTGTGGAGGAAAGCTTTGATGGGTATTTAAGCCTCAAGATTATGAGAAGGGCATGAGTCCTTTGGGGCATCCAAATTTTCTAAAGGAAGGGAGGCATGGATGCTTCAAGGATGGGCTTGGGCCAAGACTATAGTCCAAGTTGGTTATGGCAAAATTACCATGCGCATACGCGCCGCCCGCCCACCCGGACTGGGCCGGGTCTGTGGATCTTGGGCTTGAGGCTGGTTTGGGTTGGGTCGAATTGGTGGTCCACCAACTTATTCTTTTTGGGCTAGGTCTATTACAGGCCCAAGTTTGTTGCAGAAATATATATACACATATGTGTATATTGTGTGTAACTCACACTTTGAATTCCCATAAGTTTTGTGCATTACTCAGCAATTTTGCAGGAGTAGTGGCCAGCCTTAATAGCTGGAGACTCCTCCTTTCTCCCCTATTGTGTATAAGAATAGACCCATCTCCCTTTGGTTTAGTACGCAAGTTTTTTCTTTCCAGTCATATAGTCTGTTTGCTTACTAGTATAATATTCTTCATGTGTGTAAGAGAGTGCTGCCATTGTCGGTTCGCCAAGCTAACAGAAAATGTTTCTGCGTTAGTCAATTTAAGCCATCTTATCTTGGGAGACAGAAGTTGATGTTCTTCCAGCACTCACGGTGAGGCGGCTAATCTGTTTTAAGCACATTGTGGTATCACATAGAATTTGGTTCTATTTCTTGTTTTCATATTTTGATTAAATATGTTTTTCTTGTTTCATATTTATGCTTTACAATGTAATTTATCAAGTATGGTTTTATTTGATGTTCTTTTATTTAATCTAATAAATCATGAATCTATTTATCTTGTTTAATTGTACAATAGGATAACATTATATACACATCACACACACACACACAGTTACACACACAAATATATACAAATTGAAGTGGGTTTGACTAATGTGCTCAATTCTTTTCCTTGTCTCATATATACACACAACACACACACACACATATTGAATTTGTGGGGTGCAAGAATGATGGGCTTTGTGCAATTATTTTACTTTTATTTCATAAATATTCACACAACATACACATATATATACATATAAATTGAATTGAATTTGTTGGTTGGAATGATGGGTTTTATGCAATTTCATGTAGAAATAGTTTATAAGAGCTTTAATAATTGGGTTTTGGTGACTGATAAATCCCAGTGAAGATAACAAGAGAGGAGTTTTTCCCTCCTTGTTTCAATTAACATGTACATTCATGTATATATATACACACACATATAACTCAATCCCATAACCTCAATTGATTACAAATCAATTTTCTAGCTCATCGACAAGGATCAATTTGAATGTAATGTGTTGGCTTGAAGAGGGGTGGTTTGCGCAAGGAGGTGGGTAGGGTGATTTGCACAATAAGGGGTTTTGGAATCGTATGCTCAGAGAAGAGAGGAATGGCAGTTTGAGTAAGAGTGAAAAGGAATTGATGGATGATAGTTTGATCTAGGAAAGAAAGAGAGGAAAAAGTGAGGTTGTAGGTGAAGGAGATGAAATGAGTCTTTGGTTGTGTGTTGCAATGTGAAATGATAAATCTGGCGATATGGGATTAGAGCATCTCCAATGGTTGAGCAAGCTTTTCATCAAATTTGAGTAAAAAAAAAGCCAATTTCTTCAATCGATATGAGTGCTCCAATGGTTCTCGTAGCTTTCATCAAAAGGTAAGGGACGTCTGGTGGGATGACCGCGGTCGACTAGACAAGGCAACTGAATTTTTTTTTTTTCCCCTTCATTTCTGTTTCCCAATTCGTGTTGGTCCTTCATTCTGCTCTTGGCTGCTTTGCTTCCAATAATAAGGGTGGAAGAAGAGCACTTGATGATGTGGGTTGGTTAACCATCCATCCATCAACTAATAAAGACAACAATCAACTTCTTCTTCTCTATTTTGAGCTACCATCATCATCCTATTCTCTGCTCTTCTGTCATAAAAAATTCTAATGCATATGGTGTTCGGTTTTCTTCCTCCTTTTGTTGCTCAAGAATTAGCCGGCCAACTAATATATCCAGGGCCATGTGATTGGTTGGTTTTTCTAAACACACACACACACACACACACACACACACACACACACACACACACACATAGCTGCACATATAAAAGGTGAATTGTTGTTGATATATCTTGGAAGAAGTGGTTGAAGAAAGGGGTTGGGTTGCAGAAGCAGAGATCTCTAGGTCTAATTTGTCGTTTGTGTTGCTAAAATCATCTTCTTGTTCTACTCGAAGCTATTTGAATTGTTGTATCTGTAACACACAAGAGAAGAGGAGATAACAGCTGCTCAACAACTAACCAAAAACGAAGCAGCTGTGCATTTTTTTTAGTAAACCGAACTACCTCTAACGTAAACGCACAATGTTTTGGTGAAATCTACTCAGCGACTCATTTTGGTGAAATTTTTGGCCAGTTTTCATTTTGATATCAGTTTGATAAAACTATTAGAGCCAAAAAAGTTTCTTTTTTCGCCAAATTCAAAATTTGGTGATAGTTTTGCTTAACGGTTGGAGATGATCTTAGTAGGTAAGAAAATGTGAGTGAGTCAACTCAATAAAGTGAATGAATTCAATAGGCTAGTATATATTTCCATTTTTGGCCCTAAAAGATGGTCATGTACAATACATGTGACCATTTTCCATTTAAAAACTTAACTCCCATCCACAATTGTCCTTGTTTGACACAAAAACAAAAATTGGAGGGAAAATATATTCAAATTGAAATATGATGGACCAAAATAAAACTCAAGGAAAATTATAAGGACATTGAGTGTAATTTTTCCTTTTATTTTTTAATGTTTAAAAAATTCATCACTAATCTAAAAATATTTTTTCAAACATACATTGATATGAAATTCCCTATTTTTTAAAGCAAAAACACTATAGCAATCTTCCCAAAATTTTCAATTGCCCATTGGAACGAGGCTTTAATCATAGGGGTAATTCCATACCAATGAAAATTTGGAAGAGTATTTTCAAATTAGCGAGAAATTTTATAAAGGGAAAGGTTTCTCTTCAGTTCACATAGTGGACTACAATATACTATTGGGGCCATAAGGCTCATTAGGTCTCTTTCGATAATCTGAACCGTTCAATGTATAGAGCTCGTCCGTAGCCCTTGATCAAAACATATTTTTATTAATAATTTATTTTTAAAATCATATTTACCATTGAGAAAAATATGTTTCAATCAAAGGGCTATCGATATTCGATCAACATGATTTTTTTGTAGACATAAAGCGCTCAACGATCTCTACACATTGAATGATTTAGATTATCGAAACAGGACCCATAGTGAGCCCAACAGTATTGGAGAGAAGCCTCTCCCTTAAAAAGTAAAATCATAAAATTTTTCATAGATTTATAATTAAGTTTTAAGGTTCCCATTAACATTAAAATTCCCTTTAATTATATTACATTAAATTTGAGACACATAACTAAAAGATTATAATTACATGACATGTATGGAAATTCTATAATATACACCGTAAAAAATGTGTGTCATATGTTATTGTCATAATTTTTGTAATATTTGATTATGATTAATTATAGTGTTGATTATGTTTTGATTATAATTCATTATAGAGTTGGTTATAAGTTGGTTATGACTTTTTGTAGTTATTATTTTGGTTATGACCAAAAGAGTGTTTGATTATGCTTCAACTGTTTGGTCATGACACGTTGTAATATTGGTTATGACTCACTTATCACGTATTGTGGTTATAATTTCAGTTATGACTAAAGAGATCTTTAGTAATACCTCAAAGATATTTGATTATAATCTATTAATTTATGGCAAAAAATTATGTGATTATAACACTTTGTGGTATGATAAAATATCATAATTTACTATGCATTGCTTTTTAAAATGTGTGTATTATAGCATTACGTTTTTAACAAGTAAAATTTATTTATTTATTTATTTTATTTATTTATTTTTTAAGATAAACGTGATTGTTAAAAAAATGGCAAATATCCCCTGATCAAGCAATTTTTAATTGTCCAATCAACTTAATTTATTTCAAAAACAATTAATTCAAAGAACCTAATCAATATTTCAAAGGGTTTATCACACTTTCCACTAGTAAACTATTGTTAAATTGTCTATTTATTGAGTCTATTCAGTCCTTAAAATATATAAATCAAAATATATTTAGTCCCTAAACTATTAATCGAATCTATTAAGTTCCTAAAATATTTAATTCAAATCTACTTATTTCCTTAAATGATTACAAAATTAAAATATAAAATCATAAGTATTATAAATTAGTAAAAGACCCTACCTAATTATGATTTTATTATAAAAAAATCTTAAATTTTTATTTTATTTTTAAAAAATATTTTATTTCGTTGTTTGTTTAAAATAGTTTGAGTTTGGTTTCTCAACATTGCTAATAAAATTGTATGAGTATTAAATATACTAAAGAAGTAGAATTAGATAATTGAAATAATAACATTTCGCTACAAATGTTAATTGAACAAAACAATATATTAATTAAGTTATAAAAAGAATTTAACGAAAAATTGAAAAACAATCAATTATAAATTATAAACGAAATCTAATATATAAAGACCAACACGCAGTTATTGTAAAAGATAAAGACAAACACGCAGTTATAGATAAAGACAAACACGCAGTTATTGTAAAAGATAAGTAAAAAAATACTATAAATTATTATCCTTATCCTTTATAAGGGAAATTAACATAAGAACTTGCGCCTACTTTTCAAAAATTAGGAGTGTTTGGGAAGATAGCTTTTAGCCAAAATAGTTAATAAAGAAAAAATATGCTAAAATAGTTAATAAGATAAAATATCATATTTAAATTATAATCATTTCACTTTTTTCTCACAACCATCAAATCAATTATAAAAATAAAAAAAATAAAAAAAAAAGTCAACTATCATCCCAAATATAACTTTTTTAGTAAAACTGACAACTAAAAATTTAAAAAGCCAACTAAAATAGCCAAGCTCCTAAATGAGTCTAGAATAAAATTTTAAGATTTATTTAAAAAATAAAATTTTTAATATATAAGATTTTTTACTATTTTATAATACTTATGAATTTATATTTTATTTTTATAATCCTTTCAGAGATTAAATAAGTTTGAATTTAATATTTTAGGTATTTAATAAATTCAATCAATAGTTTAAGAATTAAATAAATTTTGATTTATATACTATAAGGATTTATTAGATTTAATTAATAATTTAAGAATTAAATAGATTATTTAATGATAATATAGGAGTGTAAAATGTAACAAACCCTATTTCAACTAATTAAATTGGCCTTGAGGTCGGCCACCAAATCCAACAACATTTCTGTTAAGAAAACCAATCATCTAATTATTTAACGTTGAACTTAATCAAAATAAACTTTTTCACAAGTGGGATTGCATTGTAATTCATTGATTCCAAACTTTTAACATGACCAATTTAAAGGTTGAACAAAGAATTTTTACAAACTTCTATGAGAAACTTTATGGGAAACCATTTGAAATTTAATTCTAATGGTCCATGATTAAAAGGAAAGGGAACCTTATTTGTAGAAAATGGGAAGTACTAAGAGGTTATTTGAAATAATTTAAATAAGTATATATATATATTTTTATGAAAAGATGTGTAGAAAGGTAGAGAAATGATGTAACTCAAATAATTACACTTTTCGAAATAAGTATACTTATTTAGTTTATGTCAAATATTACAAAAAAAGAGATGATATTTTTTCTTAATTTAACTAAACATGGAAAACAAAAATAGCAAACTCAAAATTATAGCATAATTTATAAAATTACTCCTCTCATTTTCGCCATACTCTGTCTTTCTTCTTCTTCCTCTCTCCCACCCCTCTCTTTGCCCCCATCTTTTTTTTTTTACCACCACCATCTTTGTCGCGTCCTTTTATAAATCTTAACCATCCATCTCTTTCCTCAATCTCACCGCCGCTGCCGTCATTAATCCTAACCTCCTTCGAATTTTTTCCTTTCTTTCCCCAACCCCTTACCCTTGTCACTCGTTGCTACCACCACTGTAAAAATGCATGATGGGAGAGAAGAGGTTGCAATCGCTATAATGGGCAAAGTGAGATCGCGTTGAAAGGGTGGAGAGGGTACAGGAAAAAAATGCTCAATCACAATTAGTTCTAGTTCTTCCCATATTTCTGTGATTTTTCCAGAAAGAAACAATGCTGTGACTTTGTGAAAATCAATTACTACGATTAGTGTCGGCAACATGTTAGTACTTGTTAATCATATCCACATTCCCCATATCAAAAATCATTACCCAAATCAAATGGTCTTCATTGCACAATCATTAAAAAATTGAAAAGTACACTAACCCCTTGGTTGATCCCGTGGTTAATCATTGAGACCCTTTGTTCTTTAGTAGATGGCTCTAAAAGCATTTCTTTTTTAAAAACTTTAAATTATCATGGATGGAGAAATGCAGTTAAAATTTTTTATTGATAGACAGAGATATTGATAGACAGTGAGATTGATCTATAAAATAAATTTAAATCATATATTGATGTTTTCATATAAAAAATTAAGTACTTAGTTGTTGTTTGAAAAAGTTAAAAATTGAAAATTAAAAATTAAGTATTGAAAACTGAATACTGAATTTTTTAAGTTGAAAAGTTGTTTAATAAAAATTTAAGTGCTGAATTAAAAATAAATTGTTTGATACGTATAAAATCAAATTTAAAATTTTATATATTTTAATTTTTATATTGTGATAGTAGCAGTGATGCTGGTAATGGCATAGTGGTAGTAGTGGTGGTGGTGGTGATGATGATGGTAATGGTAGGAAATGATAGTGGTATTTATGACAATAATGACAATGACGATAAAAGTGATAGTAGTGTTGACGGCGGCGGTAGTTGTGATGGTGGTGGTGATAGCGATAGTAATGGTGGTGGTGCTGGTAGTAGTGGTGGTGTTGGTAGCAGTAGTAATGGTGGTAGTGGTGATAGTAGTGGCGGTGGCATGGTGGTGGTGGTGGTGATAGTGGTTGTAGTAGTAGTGGTAGTGGTGGCGATGACATGGCGGTAATGGTAGTAGTAACAGTAGTGATGGTGGTAGTGACAATAGTGGCAGTGGCATGATGGTGGTGGTGGTGAATTTATAATAGTGGATATTGATACTTAAAGTATTTTCAAATTTAGTCAGAATCAAGTAAATTTTATATGACTTAAAATTTTCTTAAATTTTAGCCTATATTTTAAGAAGCACTTAATTTTTTTAAGTAATATCAATTATAGTTATCAAACGGATTATCACTTGATCAATTCAATTTTAAATATTGAATTATGTTATCAAACACTCCTTAATATGATTGGAATAAAATAATAATAATAACTTTAAGTATGTAATATTATTTTATTTTTTTAATAATAACTTTAAGTATGTAATATTATTTTATTTTTTTTCAATCATAATACCGGAAACTTCTAAAAACTACCCGCCAAATAGTTGGTGGTTGGTTGGAAGTGTTTTGATTTATTTAATTATTTATGATTTAATTATTTTGAATTGGAAAGTTTAAAAAGCATCCAAGGGTTAGTTAAATAATAATATTAGAGGAGGTTAGAGACAACAAACGCACTTAGAGACACAAATTAGCATATCTAATCACAAAGATTACTGCCCTTTCTAAGCAAAGTCTTCCACTCATCACGGGTTGCATACATCATCAACCTCCCTCTCCACGCTATACTCTGAAATTATGTGCTCATCAAATAATTTCCCATATCGTGGAATGCAATTGCACTAAGCTAACAGAGTTTCCTTTAAAGTAAATTAATAATTCGATTTAATTCTTATTAAATTTTATTAATTTGTCGTTAAAAATTGATCCCAACAAAATGATTGCTAAAACAGATTTTTTTTTAAAATTTGTCACTAAAAATTGATAATTAATTATTATTATTTTTTACAATTTTATAAATATGTTGCTAAAAATTGACGTTTTTTCTATGACAATTTTTTTTTTAAACTACCGCTAAAACTAACAATTATTGACACTTTTTATAAAAATGTCACTAATTATCACAAGACCTAATGGGATCTGTATGGATTTGAATTCTCTTCAGTTTGTTGGTAGTCCCATTTTGGAGTCAATCTTGTGATCCTTACTTTTTAAGTAGAATATTCATATAAAAAATCAATATATTTATTTTTTAAAATTGTATGACAAATATAACTTCAAGAATAATCATACATTTTTTTGTAATATAAATGTGATTGAAACATATAGTTATCAATATCCAATTGTTTTAGTTTTTTTTTTTTCATGAATATTCTACTCAATGAATTATAAAAAGTAAATAGTTCGAATCACTAAGGTTGGTCTCAAAATAGACCTGTCAAACCCAAACGCTCTCAAATTGAGATAACCAACTTAAAAACTAAAACTTTGTTTTAGCAACTTCAACACTACTATGCAGGGATGTTTGCGGTTCGGTTTTGAACGGTTTGCGGATCGGTTTGGACCCGCCCGCAAATATGCGATTTGGAAAAAATTCAACCCACAATCACCCACAGTGGGGGGTGCAGTTTATGCGGATTGGGTTCGTGGATGTGCGGGCGGTTTGTGGATTAGATCTTTTTCAACTTCCTGATTCAATTTCAATTTCCAGATTCAATATAATATAAGATTGATTTCAATTTCAAAAGTAATTAACAACTTCAATTTCCCCTTCATGAAGAAGTAGATTCAATTTTTTACAACGTTCACAGAGCAAATAAAAACAAACAAAAACAAATACATTCAAAAATAATGTTCTCAATATTCTCTACAACATTTCTTTTTGTATCATGAAATTAGAGATTGGTGTGTTGGCCAAAAAAAATTAAGTACGGGCGGGTTCTTGCGAGTATGGCTAAACCTGCAACCTGCCATCAAATCGGTAATTATGTCATATTTCAAACTGCATCCGCCTGTATTATGTCTGCGAAACCGCTCATTTATATACGGATCGATTTAGATCGGGCTGATTATGCAGTTCAGATAACTTTATGTCCGGCCCTACTACTATGTATTTTGTGAAGCAAAAGTAATTAAAAAAGGCTTTCTAGTGTGTACTATAATATAACAAGATTTTCTATTTTAATTAACCATCCAAAATAACTTCTATCAAATTTTTTATTTTTTTACTACTATATATGCAAAATATAAAATAATATATATTTTTTCTTGGCATGACATTGACAGGTCACTACTCAGTTGTGAGATAGTTGTCGAGTATGTGACATTTGTGAAATGATAATATTTTTTAAAAAAATATCTTTTTTCTAAACAAATACTTCGCATAAAAGCTTGATGGGACATTTCCAAAATTTTCTATCACATAAGACTATCAATCTCTATTTATCAAATATAAGTAATGTAATAAAACTTGTGAGATTTGGATAACTGAATTAGAGAAGAAACATAGATAGAGCAAGTAATATAATGATGGGAATACGTATTTGCTTAGAGCATTAGACACTAGTTTCATGTTTAGAGTCAAAATAAAAATATGCGCCTTTATGATATATGTTAAAAAGTTTAAAAGACATTATATATTCTTTAATATATTCACTTTCATGGTGATGTACAATCTTTTCAATTATCTTAACATATGCACTTCGGACGCACATTAACAAAATTCAAACAAAAAAATAATAATTAAATCTTTAATAATATTTGGACATAAAATTTTAAAATATTTATTTAACTAAACTCAAAATAAGTTTTTATTTTAATTACTTGTCGTCGATTACATAATTCATTAAAAAAAATAATACATGCAAATTAAAGTAATATAATCTGAAAGTGAAACCACTGACTATTCAAATCATTTTTTTCATCCATTTTGAATGTCATTTGTCGATTTTGATTTTGGTGTTAGAATTTCGAATTCTAACCAAGAGTTTTATGGTTGCATAGTATCATGTTTTTGTAATAATTCGACCCATTAAGTTCACAACTATTTCATCAAAAAGGTTTGAGTTGAAAGAAGAAATTAATCACCATCACTCACACGATGAGTGACTCTTCTCTCAAATTTTAAATATGAATTTATCACTATGTTTAAATTTGTGAGTCATATTTCAATAATTTAAACTATTTATTCTATAAGGCTCTTCATATATATTATTTATGAAAAAAATTAAATCAATCAAATAATTTTAATTTTTTTATTTTATTACATTTGTCTCAACAAAAAAAATAAAAATAAAAATAAATAATAGATGGTTTATTTTAAAAATTACAATTGCCTTTTCTTTCAAAAACAAACACAATAAAATAAAGATACTATGTCTATTAGATCGATTATGAATGACACAAATACAAAAAATCTTACAAAATAAACTGTTTAAATTATCAAAATAAGACTTGTGGTGGGTCTCACAAGTCCCAACATGCCAATCAAATTTATATTTAGTGGGTGTTTGGGAAGTTACTATTTTAGTAGACTATTTTAGTTTTTGACTATTTTAGTAAGTTAAAATTTTTATATTTGGAAAGATAGTTAGATTTTTTTTTTTTTTTTGTAGTTAAATGTGATATTTGTAAGAAAAAAGTGAAATAATTATAGATTTGATGTAACATTTTGTCTTATTGACTATTTTATTCTATTTTGTCATTTTGTGAATTTTAAGTCAAAAAGTCAAAAAAATTCTTTGCCAAACACCCCTTAATCTTGAGAAAAATTGAACCCACCTAATTAAAGTTTATATTATATGAATACAACATATATATGGTTCTTCAAAATTGTCTATGTTGTAGTAGTTCGAATCTACGTGTAGATGCATGTTCCCTCAATCAAATCAAATTATATACTAAGTTTGAAGAATTAGTCATGTCATTACTTAGATTTTCAATAACAGGGTATTGAGAAACACCTTTCAACAACAAATACAGTCTCTCTTAAGGGAGAAGTCATGCCATCTGGTGCTTGAAATGTAAACTCAAGAATTTGTTTATGATTGACATGACAATTGGTTTGCAACATGGTCAGGGACGGTGGAAAGAAGGGACCAGCGACACGTGTCTCTCCTCAATTTTTTTTTTTTTAATTATACTTAGTAATTACATGTTTACAAAATATTTTCTATTTATCCTTTAAAAAATTATAATTGTATCCATCTTAATTTATTTAAAATTCTTTAAAAATTAATATTTATAAGCCCTTCTTTTAATTCGAAAAAAATTACCCACAATTTAAGTCTTACAATTTACTTATAATGATATGTTAAGTTATGTATCAACTTTTGATATGTTGCAATCACATAAGAACTCTTAATTCATAAATAAATGAGTCTTATTTTATTTTCTCTAATTTTTCTTATTAGGGAAATTATGCATGTAGTCCTTGTGGATTGTCCATTATGTCAATTTGATCATACAATTCCAATTATATCAATTTTATCCTTTAATTTTTCACATCATGTCAATTTAATAAACTTAGTAATGCCCATTAATAAATTGAACATAAATTAAGAGGAAAAAAATTGTCTATTCACTCTTCTCACATTGATTGAGGAAATTTGAAACACGTAAACAATGTTTATAATTTATATGTCAACAATGCTACAACAATCATAGTTTTTATACCATATTTGAAGTATCATGTGAATTGTCACCACTAGATTGATTGAATGAGTCTCATCACTTATGTCTGCTTATAATGTAGTGTGTTGAGAACTTAATGGTAAACTAAATGTAATATAAAAATGTGGTTATCATAATATTGTTGTTTACAATATCATATTTTTGCGAAATATTTGTTTGTAATAAATATTTATGTATTGTGTTAACTACTAATTTAAAAAATTCGTATTATAGTATTGTTGCCGATTATTGAATTTCTTTTGTTTCAAATTTGTGATTAACAAGTGCCCCTTCTGAAATAACTTGCTAGCTCCACCACTGGACATGATCGTGTGATGTCCCAAAACATCGGATATTTTTTCCAGGAGAGACCTCAAGAAATGGTATTGAGCTAAGATTGTGTTTGTTTGAAAGATTGTATGTTGTAGTATTTACTCAACACCTAAAATCTTTTTTTAAAATGAGAATTGGAGTAAAATGATGTGAAACCCGCGATTCAAAAAGAGACTTGTAATTCGATATTTGTTTGTTTGGACTAACAATAAGGACTGGTCTCTAATCTCTCATATGGAGTATCTAATTCCATCTTTTCGAACAATTAGTTTTCTGTTTAGGAATATCTTAACCATTCAATGGTATAAAATAATTTTTAACGTCTCATCCCATTATTTATCTCACTTGATTTTACTAATATATATAATCTCATAATATTGATAAAAAAAAATGTGGAGTTGGTGATAATATCTCTTATCCTTATTTCTATTCCGAAAACAAATTTGGTAGAAGGATCTTTCTAACAAGTAATGGGACATAAAAAAAAGATAAAAGAATTATAAAAGAAAAAAAAGGATATTTGATAAATTACAAAATACTTTTCAGTAGATTTTAGAATGTTTTAATTTTTTTCACATATTTTCAAAACTCATTTTAGTTCAATTTGATGTAAAATATTGTCACGGCAGTTAACATTACAGGTGACTCAACCATTAAATCTCTTAAACTGTTGTCTAAAGCGCACGGGAAATTATTTAATAATCTTGGAACACCACGTGACCATATTCCAAGTTAATCACAAGTTACTTAGTCCTCATGTTGTTCCCCATCTCCAACATAAATCGTGGGCCCCTATCTCTCTCTACCAACCAAAACCTTATGAAGTACCACGTAATCATACTCCAGGAATACTAAATAATCACTCAAAGCGCGCAGAAAAATTTTAAAAAAATTCTTATAAACAAAGATCCAAACTTTTCAAAAATTTAATCATATTAAATTTTTTAATATTTAATCTTAAACTTTCAAAAATCTTAATCAATTGTCATAAGCTAAACAATGGTTACCAGCTAATCACGAACATATCATAACAACGATTATTGGGTTTGTTAGTTAACAATGAAAATGATTTTTTTTTATTTGACTTTTAGCTACAGAATATCCAAGTCCAGATTTTGGACAAAACAAAACACAAATTGCATGTAGACAGCGAAAGCTGGAAGATAGAAAAGAAAAAGTTAGAAAATCTTTTACGGCTTTCATTTCAGCATCTGGTAGACTCGTAGTGGTCACAACAAAAAATAAATAAAAAAAGATCTCACGGTCTAGATCAAATCTCATAAAGTGAAAAACAGGTTCTGTTGTTTCGACCCACAGAATCATAAGTTGGTTATTAACCGTTAACTTTAGGGATACACAATGCCTATTTATACACCAAAAAGACCAATTTATACACCATGCCTATTTATTCCATGTGTAAAATTCGCCAAATATTTTATAGTTATAAAAAATTATATTAATCAAATATCGGTAGTCTTTGATCGAAACATATTTTTGTTAATGGTAAATATGATTTTAAAAATAAATTATTAACAAAAATTTGTTCCGATCTAGGAGTTGCGGATATCCAATTAGAGTGATTTTTTGTAAGCATAAAATAATCGACAAGCTTTATACATTGAACGATTCAGATCATCGAAAGGGACATGTGATGAGCCAACAGTATGTTGCAATCCACTATGTGGACTGGAGAGAAACCTCTCCCTTTATAAAATTTCGCACTAATTTGAAAATACTCTTCAAATTTTCATTGATATGGAATTACCCCTATGATTAAAGCCTCTTTCCAATGGGCAATTGAAAATTTTGGGAAGATTGCTATAGTGTTTTTACTTAAAAAAATATTAGAGAAATTTCATATCAGTTTGTGTTTGAAAAAATATTTTAGATTAGTGATTTATTTTTTAAACATTAAAAAATAAAAGGAAAAATTTCACTCAATGTCATAATTTTCCTTGAGTTTTATTTTGGTCCATGATATTTCAATTTGAACATATTTGCCCTCCAATTTTTGCTTTTGTGTCAAATAAGGACAATTGTGGATGAGAGTTAAGTTTTTGAATGGAAAATAGTCACATGTATTGTACATGACCATCTTTTAGGGGCAAAAATAGAAATATATACTAGCCTATTGAGTTCATTTACTTTGAGTCACTTATTGAGTTGACTCACTCACATTTGCTTACCTACCAACCCCATATCACCATATTCATCACTTCACATTGCAACACACAACCAGCACTCCTCATTTCATCTCCTTCACCTACAACCTCACTGTTCCCTCTCTTTCTTTCCTAAATCAAACATCATCCATCAATTCTTTTTTACTCTTGCTCAAACTGCCCTTCCTCTCTTCTCTGAGCATACCATTCCATAACCTTTTATTGCGCAAATCACCTAACCCACCTCCTTGCACAAACCAGCTCTCTTCAAGCCAACACTTTACGTTGAAATTGATCATTGTCGATGAAATAGAAATTTGATTTGTAATCAATTGAGGTTATGGGATTGAGTTATATGTGTGTATAAATATATATATATGTATATGAATGTACATGTTTTTTTTTTTTTGATCAGCAAAAAGAGAACCTTTATTGATGCAAAAACCATACAAGAAGAGAGATTACATCAAAAAAGGGGGGGAGAAGCAGCAAGCAAGCTCACCCCAAGAGTTTGGTGAGGAACCAAACCCAGGAAGAATATGAATGTACATGTTGATTGAAACAGGGAGGGAAAAACTCCAATTGCTCTCTTGTTATCTTCACTGGGACTCATTAGTCACAAAACCCAATTATTAAAGCTCTTATAAACTATTTCTACAAGAAATTGCATAAAACCTGAGTGGGGAGATTTCCATCTGTCAGTACGGCCGAGAAGAATAACGCCCAGCGTCACGAATTACGGGGCACCGAGCAAGATGGTCGGCCTAATTGGCCGAGCAATCAATCTGCTCGTGCGACGACATCAACGATGTCCTCTTCGGGACGAAGATCGCATGGCGAAATTTGGATGGTTGACCGGGGTTATCTGAGGATGTGACCGGGCCGTCGTGTCCCCAGCCGACCAAAGGGGTGAAGCGGTTGTGCGTGACCGAGATTGGAGATGAAACGGTTGGAGGCCGACATGCCTCACAACCGGTCAATCGGGATGGACCGGACGAGGGAAGCTCGGTGCTTGCAGTCGAGTTCTCGCTGATCCAAGTTGCAAGCCGGGCGAATGAGCACGGCCGTGTGATGACCATTTTCCAAGTGTTTGGCGGTCATGATACCTCGGTCAAGGGTGCCACAGGGCCAATGGTGTGAAGGAAGGACATTCGCCCCTGAACGCCTCAATACCGTTAAGCGATTCTGCGTATCTTGAAGGAGGACAAAACCTTTACACGTGTAAGGTGGTGAGAGGCGAGCATTGCCACCTGTCCAGGAAAGGACAGCAGAGGTAGTGCGCACAATCTTGAGTCACAGGCTGTGGCGACCTAGATATAGAGAAGGGAAGGCGAACGTTTCTGGTATGAAAACTCACTCTCACAAATTCTCTCTCTCTTCTCATTTCCTTGCTCACTGAACTGACTTGAGCGTCGGAGGGTTTTTCCGGCACACCACCGCCGGGCAGCTCACCGTTCTTGTGTTGCAGAGACAGACGCCGTTACCTGAAGCTCGACGTTCAAGGTGTACGGAGAGTCGTGGATATTTCGCCCCCGTACAATTGGCGCCGTCTGTGGGAAATCATTGATAATCAACCTTAGTTCTTCGAGCTTGTCCAGCCATTTCCATGGCCAACAACGAAGAAGTCCCGCTGTCCGTCGTCGATGGTGCTACCCCGGAGTATGTCCGAAGGAGAGAAGGCCTTCCTAATGTTCCAGCCATGGCGAACTCGAGACTTCCTCGCGAGGAGCGCGACAAGCGTGAGGAGTTCGAATCGTTGCGAGTCGAGAGGGCCGTGGCGCCGGGAGTCCGTGAGGCGCTGGAGCACAAACTCAAGGATCAAGCCCTCATTCGGAAGATGGCGGCGGAGATGGAGCTTCAAGCGTCAAGTGAGGAAGGGTGTTCTTGGAGAGGCAACCTCGAGCGCACCCTCCTCGTTCTAGCGATCGCCAGAGGAGGACCCATTCAATCTCAATCACCGGGAATTATGGGGTTGGAGATTGACCAAGAAGAAGACAGATCATCGCCAGCGACACCTATCGCCTCGCGCCGTCGCCATCGACGCGATACTCGGCCTCCTCCTCGTTCAGGACCTCGGGGGCGTGTTGGAAGAGAGCGCGTCGGAAGCTCAGAGGTGCCGGGCGCTCAGAGGTTGAGTGCTTCAATTCACAGGTGAAGAGGTGGCGATGCCAGCACCCAAAGTGATAGCCAATGCTCTGGTGGACAAGGAGCTAGCGAGACTAACAGCCACTCCATTGTCACCAGAGATCGAGGGCACCCCACTTCCCGCCGGATTCCACCAGCCAAAATTCACATTGTACGACGGCAAGACGGATCCGTACATGCATGTGAGCCATTACCGGCAAGTGATGGCTGGCCACCGCCGGAACGACGCGTTGATGTGCCTCATTTTCCCAGCAAGCTTGGGAGAGCTGGGCTTGAAGTGGTTCGAGAGGCTCCCGGAGGGGAGTATAGAGGGGTGGCAGCAACTAGCGGAAGCCTTCGTCACCAGATTCAAGACCAACACACGAACGCCGAAGGAGGTCGACCACCTTCTGGGCGTCAAGATGGAGTCTGGGAGTTCGCTGAAGGCATACAATGCAAAGTATTGGGAAACCTACAACGAAATCCTCGACTGCCCTACCAACCTGGCCATCACTCAATACAAGAGAGGTCTCCCAGTCGGACATAGGCTGAGAGACTCACTCACGATGCATCAGCCGACCACCATGGAATCGTTGATGCAACGGATCAACGAACACATCCGCGTGGAAGAGGATGCCGCTTCAGCGACCGAGAGGGATAATCCGGTCGCGGTGGACAGAAGAGTAGCGGGGAAAGTTCATTCGGTCGGGCAGGAGGAAAACCGCCCTACTGACCGATCAAAAGATCATCACCGAGGGACCGGCCAAAATGATAAAAACAAAGATCGCAGAAACGACCGGGCTGATGCACCCCGCGACGCAGCAGAAGATGCCAAGAGGAAACTAAAGGCACGGACAGGGATTACCACGGTCTTTAAAATCCCTATCTACCGCATTCTAAGCGAACCGTGGAGAGCCTTTCGTCCGTGGCCGCCTAAGTTGGGAGTGAGCTGCGTGGCTTCAATCAAAGTATCGCGCACCTTCCATGACGAACAGGGGCACCGAACAGAGGATTTGCCGCTCAAACAAAGACATCTGGAGGAGTTGGTGGCGGCGGACATCTTGACCAAGATATATTGATGGGAGTCAAGGCTACGCCAACCCGGTCAAACCGAGCCAAACGGAATGGCGCCTTTAGAGGCCCCACAAGGAGTGATCAATGTCATCCATGGCATCATTGAACCGGCCAGAGTTTGCGAGCTTAGAGGGATGATCAAGAAGGCCGAGCACATGAGGGAAATCCTCTCCGTTCAACCTGCTGTGAAGAAGGGGAAGACCGAAGAGAAAGACGTCCTCACGTTCTCAACGAAAGATTTAGAAAGGGTTCAAATGCCACACAACGATGCCTTGGTGGTGACCCTACGCGTCAAGGACTTTGAAATCAGAAGAATTTTGATCGACCAGGGAAGTTCGGTCGAGATCATGTATTATGACGCATTTAAGCAGATGAAGTTGGAGGACAAAGACTTGGCAGAGGAAATTCAAACATACAAAAGCCGATCAAAAACAACAGTTGTGCGGGCAAACAGTTCATACTTCATTGATAGGGAATTTAATACAGGGAGGGGCCTTGCCCGGTTACATAGCAAAAAGGAAAGAAAAACAAGAGACAAAAAAGTACAAAGAAAGCAAAGTCATCAGTCTAGGTCACCAAGGCTTTGTTCGGCTCCCTCCTCCGTAGCCTCGGCGCTCGGCAGGTTTGTTTCGGGCAGATGTCCTCGGATCGTCGTGTGCCTTCCACCGAGACGACCTCCGACCAATCCTTCATCCTCGGCATTTTGGGATGCTTGGTGCGCTTTGTTCGGCTTCTTTCTCGGCGGCCTCTTCCTCGCCTCTTTCCTCGCCTCCGCCATCGACGCTTTTGCTCGGCTTGGGAGTAGGCTAGCATGTAGACCGGATATAAGCAGAGGAGGGTTGTTGAACATCTCGAATCGGCCAAGGCCAACTTTTTCCACGCGGCCTTTCCACCAAGACTCGAAAAAAGATGTCCTTAGTGCCCTGACTTGGCGGTCAGAAGTCTTCCCGCTTATACCCACGGTCCTCTGCCTCGTCGACCGCCTTTGTCCAGGCATCCTTGTGGCATCCTCAATTTATGAGCTCGGCTAGGTACGTGCCTTGGCCTTTTCTCGCCTTCTTCTTGTCCTCGTCGCTTGGCCAAGCTTCAGCGATTCCCTTTCGTCCTTCGACGACCACACTTCGGCTTCAAGAGGTCTATCTCACCGAGCACTTTGTTCTCGGTGATGGCGTCTCGGAGACTCTTCCGAACTGCAACCATTCGCTCGTGGGCAAGATAGTTCTTTTGGGCGGTCTGCAAAATAGAACAGATTATTAGTATCTAAAAGCCGAGCAGAAAAACCGAACAGAAAGTTCAAGAAAAGATGTTGAATTTACCAGCACAATAGATTCTGCCGCTGAGCGGAGGAGCTTGAGGTCGGTCAGCTCCTCATGCTTCTTCATGTCACCGGGCAGGATCAATCCCCTGGTCAAGTTGAAACCGAGCGAGATGTCCTTGTCCTCGGCGACAGAATCTGGCGAGTGAGATCGCTGCCCCTTAGGTGAACTCGCACCTGCATCGAGGGCAGCAGGGGCCTTGCCTTTGGTTTTGCGGGCAAGTTGTTGCTCGGTCTGGTCGCCGAGCTCGGTAGAGGCCATTTCGGTGGAATCCTCATCCACAAGGCTCTGATCGGCGGCCTCCCTCCTCTGCTTCTTCTTCCAAACGGCCGTTCGTTGGCGAGCACCGCCCCTTCTTTTTGTCCGGCTGGAGTTGAAGATCCTCCCCCGGTCGCCTCTGGTATTTGGGACTCGTCATCGTCCCCGGTTATCATAGACTTAATGGCTCTGATTTTGGCCATTTCTTGCTCGGCGGTAGTTTGGACGAGTCTGACCGGCGGCAAATTTGGATCTGGTTCAGGTGTTGGCTCGCGCAGAAAGTCTGTGACCCTGCCCTTGCGCGGTGCTTGGTAGTTGTACGTTTGCTCAAAACCGAGCAAGTCTGGGGACTCCCTCTCGGTTGCAGGAATGCGCAGCAAGGCTCGGATTGCTTCCTGGTTAGAGCGGTGGTAACGCGCAGCCAAATTTTTATCTGCAAAAAGAGTCAAGTGTTAGACCAGTGTAATGAATAACAATGAAGAAAAGAAAGATAATGGTACGGTCAGCCGGGCTCCTTACCAGCTCTACCGAAGTGTTTCCTAATTTGCCAGCCCGGTATGGGTGCCTCCAGGTCTTCATAGCGACCGGACACCCACAAAAAGTCATCATCGTTGGACTCTTTGTCCGGGTTGCCCTCGATGAGTTTTGCTCGGCCCTTCTTTACTTTAAGGTAGTAGCAAAACCCACCCTTATTTGAACCGAGGTCAGAAAAAATTTCCGCGAGGCCGAGATCGAGACCGCGTTGGTTCATTTCGCTGACGCCATTTATTATTTTATAGGTATTGTTGGAAACCCGGTTGGGCAAAGCCTCTCGCCTCAAAATTCGCAGATCAGGGGTTGGACCGGGAAGCGAAGTCCGCCCTCTATTATTGACACCACGGTGAAGGGGCACCGTTCTAGATCGCCCCATGGAGTTTCTCCCTTCTTGCCGAGCTCTAAGACTACGTCTTCAGGGATTTTGAATTCTTCTCGAAATTCAGCCATCGCCTCAAAGCGAAGCTAACCCTAAAGCGGTATTTGCCCATCTCTCTCGGCTATATGTACTCTACGGTATCTCGGTCAAAAATGTTGGTATGATTGCTCGGTCTTTGAGCTCTGCATGAAGAAAAAAGGGCAAGGGTTAGCACGGCATATATTGCGCGGCTTGCATTGGAAATAGCTCTAATAGGCTCTAGGTCTTTGGCCGGCCTCCCCTACCTCGGCCCATCAGGACGGCGGACTTAGCCTTCCCCTTTTTGGTTCTGGTTTCTACTCGGTCTATGAGTCCTGACCGGTTGGATTCTAAGGGAGGTTTTTGCTCGGTCGAGCCCCAGATCAAGGAATTGGCTTCTGATTTCAGGCCTTCAGCCCGGTTAAACCCTACCGATCTAAGGTGGATAGCTCGGTTATGGCCTCAGTGCAAAGTCAAGCAAAGCTTTTTTTGCTCGTTACATAATCCTCTCATCGGATCAAAACGAGCATTTTGCTCGGTTTTGCCCAAGACTCATCATGTTCATTGTGTTCTTCCTAAGATCTTGGCCTATTCGGTCTACCCATTGAAAACGGGCACGAGGGCCCCTCTTCCCATTTCCATTCTCCTAAGGTGTGAAACAAGAAGGCAAGGAAAAAAGCAACAAAACCAACACGCAAAGAACCATGGTGCAGTGAGCGAAAATGAAGAACGAGCTTAGAAAATGTAAACCGGAAATGCAATGGGAAAGAAGGACTTACCGAAATCAAGGGAGGACCTCTAAGCTTGATGGCGGCAGAAAAAATAGAGAAGGGAGCTCGAAAACAACGACAGCAGCAACGAAGAAGAGAGGTTTTGGATGCTAGGGTTTTTCAGAGCTCTGAGAGGAAAGAAATGTGAAGGGTTTTGGCCCTTCGAGTAAGGTTTAATGATGAGGAGGAGCGTAAGCGGCCTTGCCGTTGAATCAGCGTGCTGCATGTACCGCTCGCACGAACCAATAAGAAGATGACGCGGCAATCGAGAATCTGCCGAGTACTACCAGACGACTGTTGATGTGACTGCAGAGTGACCACCGGGCAATTGCAGTAGCTCGGCCACTGAAGTGTCCCTGATTGAGACAACTCGGTTATTGATGTATCCTTGATTGAGGTAGCACGGTGACGGGAATGTATCAGATTTGGCTGTCGCTCGGCAACGAAAGCTCCCCAATTAAGCTCGGCCTTGCAAGGGTGCGACCCAATCTTTGCTCGGACGAGGTAAACCCAATCACGATAGCTCGGATGGGTTTAAGGGGCAATTGAGTGGGGAGATTTCCATCTGTCAGTACGGCCGAGAAGAATAACGCCCGGCGTCACGGATTACGGGGCACCGAGCAAGATGGTCGGCCTAATTGGCCGAGCAATCAATCTGCTCGTGCGACGACATCAACCAGTGTCCTCTTGAGGACCGAAATGAGGCTCGTACATGGCGGTTCGGGGCGAAGATCGCAATGAGCCGATGGTTGTCCGGGTTACACAGAGGATGTGACCGGGCCGTCGTCCCAATGACCAAAGGGTGAAGCGGTTGCGCGTGACCGAGATTGGAGATGAAACGATTGAGGCCGACATGCTCACAACCGGTCAATCGGATGGACCGGACGAGGAAGCCGGTTTGCAATGAAGTTCTCGCCGATCCAAGTCAAGCTGCGGGCGGGCGTAACGGGCCGGTGTGATGACCATTTTCCAAGTGTTTGGCGGTCATGATATCTCGGTCAAGGGTGCCACAGGCCAATGGTGTGAAGGAGAGGACATCTACCTAACGCCTCAATACCGTTAGCGATTCTGCATGTCGAAGGAGGACAAAACCTTTACCGGGAAAGGAGAGGCGAGAGGTAGAGCGCACAATCTTGAGGCTGCGTGGCTGACCTAGATATAGAGAAGGGAAGGCGAACGTTTCTGGTATGAAAACTCACCCTCACAAATTCTCTCTCTCTTCTCATTTCCTTGCTCACTGAACTGACTTGAGCGTCGGAGGGTTTTTCCGGCACACCACCGCCGGGCAGCTCACCGTTCTTGTGTTGCAGAGGCAGACGCCGTTACCTGAAGCTCGACGTTCAAGGTGTACGGAGAGTCGTGGATATTTCGCCCCCGTACAAAACCCATCATTCCAACGAACAAATTCAATTCAATTTATATGTATATGTGTGTGTGTGTGTGTGTTGTGTGAATATTTATGAAATAAAAGTAAAATAATTGTAAGCCCATCATTCTTGCACCCCACGAATTCAATATGTGTGTGTATATAAAAGTTTCTCACTACAGGTTGTTGTGCTAGATTCAATGGTCTGCTTCGTTGAAAAGACAAATTTTGATAGGAGGATTTGAAGTTGGATTTAGGGTGGTGAGGGTGGCAGGGTAGAGAGAGTTTGTGATGCTCTGATGGTGGTTTACGGGTGGTGGGAGGTGGATTTTGGGTTGAAAGAGTGAGCGAATAGTTTGGGTTTTTTTGCTAGTTTAAAGTTATTTTGATGAGGTGGTGGTGTGGAAGAGAAGGTGTTTTGGTGATGGTTGCTGTTGTGAAAAAAAAATGAATTAGAGGGGGAATGATAAAAAAGACTATTTTATCCTTAAAAGATGATCACGTGCAATGCATATGACAATTTTCCATCCAAAAACTTAACTTCCATCCCTAGTTGTCATTATTTAACACAAAAACAAAACATGGAGGGTAAATGTGTTCAAATTGAAATATCAAGAATCAAAATAAAACTTGAAAAAAACTATAGGGACGTTTGTGTAATTTGCCCAAAGTGAAATTATAAATTTCTCATGATTTTGTAATTAATTTTTAAAGATTCTTCTATTTTGTAATCTCCCCTAAAACCAACATGGGTGTTCCATGTTTGTTAGGAACTAACGAATCCAATGAAAACTATGAAAAATGTTTATTTTCAAAAAAATTATTTTAATCTGACATACAATGATATAATATGATATGTGTTAATTTTTAATTTATCATAGATTCAATTATATAAAATCTAACTCGTGTGCTAAATCATTATAGATAATCTTGTGAGTTTAAGTTGCAAGTCTCTAAAATTTCTCCTCAAATATAATCATGATTGCAACGGTATTCAATCAAAATTTTGAAATTTGAATAATGAGCAATGTTCTTCACTTAAATGATTGATAGTTGAATATAATTTTCATTGAACAAGATAAATTTAAAGATGGCATGCATGCAACAAAGTGGTTATTCTTTGGGGTAATTATTCCGTTGTTTATTTTAGTGGAGTGGCATGTTTACTTATATTTGTTAGATAATTAAGAGATGAAAAGATGACATATTTAATGTGTATTGTGATTTTTTTATATTATGTGTTGCATGGCACTTCAAAAGTATTTAATAATTTTTCATTCTTTGCAAAGAAAAAATGAACACAATATTCACCAGGTTGAGAGCTTGATCCTAGACACCAAGTGATTTTTTTCTTTTTTTCTTTTTTTTAACAGAACACAACTATCTCATTACACCCTTCAAATTTAGTTTTTTTATTATAATTTTATCCTTATATCAAATTATCGAAAATGACATAAATCCTAAAATTTTCAAATCTAAATTTTTGTATGGTCCATCTCTTTTTGCCACCTATCATCAATGTCAGCATTGAAGCCACTGCCTGTCCCATTTATCCCACCATTGCAAGCCACCACCTTCAACTACCTCTCACTCACCCTCAACTCCACAACTACTACCATCTTAGCCCAACCTGTCACCCTTGTAGTCTCTTGTTGCAAAAAATGATTTTATAGTAATTTTAATGTGAAATTAAAATAGGTCACAACCACTGATTAAGGTGGCCCCATGAATGAGATTTTGGGAATAGTGTATAACTTAGGTCTATTTTGGCAACTTGGTTATAATCTGTTTTTTGGATTATAACCCACTTCCTCTCTCACAAAAAAGCTGATTATTACCAACTTTCCAAAATAGGCCTTACCCCACATTGATTGTAGAGGAAAACATTGATCAGTATTTAAATCCCCAATTTTGGATAAGGACATGAGCCCTTTGGGGCATCTAAATTTTCTAAAGAAACAAAGTTATGAATGCTGTAGTACTCACTTAACACATAAAATCATTTTTTTAAATGAGGATTGGAGTAAAATGATGTGAAACCCACGATACAAAAAGAGACTTGTAATTTGACATTTGTATGTTTGAAAAAAAAATGTGGAGTTAGTGATATTATCTCTTATCCTTATTTCTATTCAAACAAATTTGGTAGGAGGATCTTTCCAACAAGTAATGGGACATAACAAAAAGATAAAAGAATTAAAATAAAATTAAAAAAAAAAGAAGATATTTTATAAATTACAAAATACTTTTCCATAGATTTTAGAATGTTTTAATTTTCTTCACATATTTTCAAAACTCATTTTAGTTCAATTTGATGTAAAATAGTGTCACGGCAGTTAACAATAAAGGTAACTCAACTATTAAATCCCTTAAACTGTTGTCTAAAGCCCACAGAAAAATTTTGAAAAAATTCTTATAAACAAAAATCCAAACTTTTCAAAAATTTAATTATATAAAATTTCATTTTAATAGTTTATCTTAAACTTTCAAAAATCTCAATCCATTGTCATAAGCTAAACAATGGTTACCAGCTAATCACGAACATATCATAACAACCATGATTGGGTTTGTTAGTTAACAATGAAAATGATCTGTTTGTTTTTATTTGACTTTTAGCTACAGAGTATCAAAGTCCAGATTTTGGACAAAACAAAACACAAATTGCATGTAAACAGCGAAAGCTGCAAGATAGGCACAGAAAAGGTTGGAAAATCTTCTACGGCTTTCATTTCAGCATCTGGTAGACTCGTGGTGGTCACAACAAAAAATAAATAAAAAGAGATCTCACGGTCAAGATCAAATCTCATAAAGTGGAAAACAGATCCTCTTGTTTCAACACACATAATCATAAGTTGGTTATTAACCGTTTACTTTAGGGATACACAATTCCTATTTATACACCAAAAAAACCAATTTCTCCTTCTATAATTTGATGTGTTAAATTGTCAATCCTAATCTTTTCTGGTCTTTTTTAGATCTACAAATTTTTGTATTATGTCTCATTTGTCAACTATACATTTTAATTAAAAAAATTAAAAAGTCACTATAAGTTATCACATCACTCTCTTTACTTTTCTATACATTTTTTCATAAAAAATCAAAAAATTATTAAAATAGCATGTTTTCAAACGAGGCCAGGTTTTTTGAGGTGTCCTAAATAAGTGTACTTTTTGTCTTTTTTAACTAAAAAGTTCAGGAAAAAAATATGGATGTTTGGGTTAACTTTTTGACTTTTTATAAAAAATGTGTATTAAAAAATTATATAAATAAGTGTATAGGGAAAAAAAGTGATGGAATAGGCCGTACGGTTGGAAGCCTAAAGGGTAGCGCGGCAGAGGGCAGTGTAGGAGATTGATTCTCTACTTTTCGGGCATAAATTGGTCGGTTCTGTTCGGCTCATGGGGGCCCACCATAGGTCCCGTTTTACTAATTGGAACCGTTCAATGTATAGAACTCGTCGAGCACTATATGTTTGTAAAAAATTATGTTAATTGGATATTGATAGCTATCTGATCGTATTAGTTTTTTTTGTTAACTGTTAACTATAATACCATCCATTTTTATACAAAATTGATTTCATCATGTATTTAGCGATATCTGATAGACGAGATTTTTTACAAGAATATAGTACTAGACGAGTTCTACTTATTGAACGGTTCAGATTATCAAAATGGGATCCATGATGGGCCTCCACGGGCTCAGCTCTCCATCCAATTTAGTGAATATTTTACTATAATTTTTTTTCTCCCCCGGTCAATGACTTCACCATCTCATCAGTACCAATCCATGAGTTTATTTTTTGATTTGTATTAATATGTGTATATTATTTTTTTAATATTTTTTTTGGTGAATAGTGTTAATTTTTTGGGTAACTTTTTGTCTTTTTGAATTTTTCAAGGGTTGTCAAACTTGGCAAAATAACTAAAAAAGTCAAAAAGTCAAAAAATCAACTCACTCCCCAAACGAACCCTTCATGATTCAATAGAAGCCTCGTTTGGGAACATGCTATTTTAGTAACTTTTTATCTTTTGGCTAAAATATGAGATAAAAAAAATTAATATGCTTGGGGTGACTTTTTGACTTTTTACGAAAAGATGTATAAAAAATAGAAAGAAATTAAAATCTTTGACTTTTTAGTATATGTTATAGATTTTTTTATTTTTTTAATAATTTTTTTATTTTTAAGATAAAAAAGCTATTTGCTGAACGTGGCTAGAGTCTAAGAAGTCTCAATGCAATGAACTACTAAGTAACGACAATTTGAGATTTTATCAATTTATTGTGACTTCAGCTATAGAACAATAGTACATTGAAACGATTGGTGTTAAATAAATGTTTTATCTTACCATTGTAATAACCAAATCCTTGGGTGCTCATCAGTTTTTTCTCTTGTTGGAGCAGGAGAAACTTTTGTGTAAGGTTAAAGTTTGGGATTAAAAAATCTCGTTTAAGAATGATTTTTTTGATTTTTTTAATTTTTTATAAGAGAAAGAATGTAATGAATATAAGTTGAATGTAATGTTTTGTTTTAATGAATTAAAAAATCTAATTTATTTTTTTTATGGTTATTTTAACCAAAAAAACCCCAACCTCAACTTCCCAAACAGAGGCAAAATTTCTTGTTTGGAACTTTTAATTTCTAATCTTATGACGATTGCAATATATAGGAGCTTTTTAGGCTTCGTTTGGAAAGACTTTTTGAATTTTTTGACTATTTTAACTTGGGATTAAAAAGTCTAATTTGAGAATGATTTTTGACTTTTTAAAATTTTTTGACTTTTTTATGAGAAAAAAATATAATAATTATGAATTAAATGTGATATTTTATCTTATTAAATTAAAAAATTTATTTTATTTTTTATGACTATTTTAACTTAAAAAATCTTCAAACCTAACTTCTCAAACATAGGCTTATATAGACAAAGCGGAAATTTCAGAACAAACATACTACAGTACAGGTATATGATTCCTACCTTAACTATTACAGTGCCACAGTACAGGCATTACACGAACTGTTTTACAATAATAAAACAAATTTACATGATCACTCTGACATAATACAATAATACAAACACATCGGTCACTTTGACACATGGTGCAATTTATTAAAATTGTTTCTAGTTTTATATATTTATTTATTATTTATTTATTTTTTAAAAATATTTCATGCAGTTTTTGCTTGTAGTATGTAAGAAAATAACTTAAATAAATTTTAAAAAATTAATTATTTAAGAATTTTGATTTTTTTATTTTATTTTAATTATGGGTTAGTTACAAATACATTTTCTAAGATTTGTTTAAAATACGAATTGTCCATTGTGATTCTAGAAATTACACACCGTTTCTTGACATTTTGAATTTCATAACAATTGGACCCTTTTATTAATAAATCATCAAGTTAATTAACAGTTTTTAATAATATCAAAATTTTATTTCAATTAATAATTCAAGTAATTTTGTTATTGTAGAGGAGAGTAGTTAGAAATTTTATTTTTTCAATTAATTCAATTAAATAAAAAATTGTGATAAGGGAGTATTTATAATTTTTTAAACCCCATGAGGCAATCTATATTTTAAATAAACTTGAGGGAGTGTATTTATAATTTACCCTTTCTTTATGGATGAATTACACTAATAGTTCCTATAGTTTGGAGCTTGTATCACTTCGGTTCCTGACTTTTTAATTGTGATATATTTGATCATGAATTTTGAATTTTGTTCCAAATAAAGACAATTGAAGGTATCATTAGATTTTTTAAGGGTAAAATCGTCAATTTGATAAAATATAACCTAATTTGACAAAAATAAATATCAAACAAATATTTTTAAATTTTTAAAAATTATTTCTATCCACTAAAAATAAAATTATATAAAATTGATAAATCTTTTAGACAATTATTTATTTTTTTCACCAAATTAATTTTTATTATGTGTTTGGATGATGATCATGTAAAATTAATCATGTAATTTTTATTAATTTTTATCAATTTTACATAATTTTATCTGGTGGGTAAAAATAATTTTTTTTAAAATTAAAAATATTTGTTTGACATTTATTTTTGTCAAATTAGTTTATATTTTATTAAATTGACAATTTTGCCCTTGAAATTAAACAATAGTATATTCAATTGTCCTTATTTGGAACAATATTCAAAATTCAAGGTCAAATATGTCACAATTAAAAAGTCGGGGACCAAAGTGACACGAGTCTCAAACTATAAAGACTGTTAGTGTTATTTGCCCTTTCTTTATTAAGGGGTTGTTTGGGGTATTTTAAATAAGTGCACTTTTTGTCTTTTTAGACAAAAAAAATTGAGGAAGAAAATATGAATATTTGGGTTAACTTTTTAACTTTTTATGAAAAAATGTGTAATAAAAAATTGTAAAAATTGATTTGTAGGGAAAAATTAAGATTGAGAGTTGTGCAGCCGTAATTGTTGATTTTTGGTGAATAGTATTAACTTTTTGACTTTTTTGTAATATGCCAAACTTGACTTAAGTTAGAACTTGAAGGTTTGTATCAAACAAATCAAAAGACCAAACTTATCTAGCTACCGTATTATCTGTTGTTTTAGTGTTGTTGTCTATTTTTGACACTTAAAAAGTTAGAAATGTAATTAGAGCATGCTAGTAAGGATCTGAAAAATCCTTATAGATAATAAATGTCAATTTTACCAGAAGGTTGTGTTAAGATTCTCTTAGCCTTAATGAAAAGGATTTTTTGAGATGTGGGTTGGCTTTTTGACTATTTTATCCTGGGGCTAAAAGGCTTCGTTTGGGATAGAGTTTTTGGCTTGTTTGACTTTTGTGAAAGAAAAAATGAAATGATTATGATTTGGATTTGATGTTTTGTTTTATTGCGTTAAAAAATTTATTTTGTCTTTTTGTGACTAAAAAAGTCAAAAAACCTGGCATGCCAAACGAAGGCTACATTATGTTGAAAAGATGAACCAATGTTTTCAACTTAAATTTGTAACAGAATGAGAGGGAGAGACAGGACAGAATATGCAATTAATTAATTGAATAAATAATTACAAAGTATTATCTTTAGTAAGGGCAATTTTGAAATTTTAAACCAACCAAATTCTGAAATTACAAAATTAATCTACTCCTATAAAATATAAGTGCAATGCATGAAAGTAAAGTGCTGAAATTTAAAAATAAATGAAATTGGCAAAGACGTAAAGTCAGGATTTGGTTGGGAGGCCTTCTTAGTCTTTACTTTCATCTATTTATAGCCTTCTTCTACCACATTCGAAGCAGTTGGGCTACGATCTTCTATCTTGATCTCCTTTCTTCTTGTTACTTCTTAGGGCCATGATCTTTTCTTTGTGAGTGTATAACTATTAGCAACTGTCCTCTTGTGAACTTCTTTCTCGTGTGCTTCTCATGCATGACTTAAGACTTTTAACAATTGCAAACTTACATTCGCAACTCACGTGAGCTCCTTCGAAAGTAGTACTCTTTCATATCTTGTTATATTTCGTAGAATGTCCTTTGTTTATCATGTGTCATTTTCGAATTGAATGATTTAAATGTGACACCAATAAGTGTGAATCACACTTAAGATCTCAATAATTGACTAGCTGGATGCTGTTAATATAAATTGAACTCAAGAATTTTTGTTATTATTATTATTATTTTTCCCTTCTAAAGTACAGATAACAAGTGATCAAGAAGCTCTTTTATGAATAATATAGCAGGGTCACATTGGTAATTTAACACAAGCTCATGCTAGTTGAATAATCTTTTTTTTCTCATCAAGGGAGCAGATTCTAAATGGACCCACATGAAAATTACCTATCAAGGGGATAAGAAAGGGTTCTGTAATTTCCCTGTCATCTGTTTCTTCTTCGCACTCTGCCTTGTGACTCTGATTGGTTGGAGAGAATCTATCAAGAGAGAATAGAAAATAAAAGTAAAGAGAAAAGACAAATGGGTTTTTGAATTTGGAGCAAAAGGCCAGACAATGGCATGTGCGCCTGCGATATGCGCCGTTAATGCACTTTAAATCGTTTTCGATAAACAAATTGCAGAAAAAAAGAATAACAAAAATGTATGGCATTTGAATTTATATTTAATAAGTTATTTTAATTTTTGATTATTTTAATAGATTTAAATTTTTATATTTAGAAAGATAGTTAAATTTTTTTATAGTTGAATGTGATATTTGTAAGAGAAAAAATAAAATGACTATAAATTTAATGTGATATTTTATCTTATTAATTATTTTAATATATTTTGTCATTTTTGATTAAACAGGATCTTGCGTTTGGATTTTGTAATCATATTTTAGGATTGGTAAGTGAAAGTTACGGCTTTGTTTGGTTTAACTCTCAAAACAAAATTTTTGAAATTTTTTTTTAAAATTTTGTTTGGTTGGAAATTTTTTTTTTAAAAAAAAAATCAAAATTATTTTCTCTCTTCTACACATCAATCAATCACTTTTTGTCTCTACTCTCTCCTTCTCAATCACTTTTTTTCTGACACACATTTACTCAAATACAACAAAATATCAAATGATCCCAAACTCACATACTCTAAAACTATTTCTAAAATATTCAACTAAATAAACCAAAAAATTTTCTAAATTCTTTCTCCCAAGATTTTTAAAAAAAAATTATATTCCAAAATCAAACCAAAAACACCCGAAGTGTTCAAACTGATAGAACAGGCGTGACTCTTTTTTGTAATATAATTTTACTAACAAATTGATATTTTATAATTTTGAAAAAAAAAAAAAAGATTAAACATGGTGAGGACGTAGATTAAATTTAAGGAAAATTCTATAGGTGTTTACCATACATATTCTTGGTTATGACTTTTGTATTAATAATTATTATTTATTATGTTGTTAGTTATGACACATTATAATATTAGTTATAATATATTTTGGTTATGATTTAAGAATTATTTGATTATATCTCATTTGATATTTGTTTATAACTCAATTTTTTTTTATTTTTTAATTATAACTCTCATAATACTGAGGCATTTCATTTGTAATAATCAAACTCATAAATAACATAATTAAGGTGTGTACTATAATATTATCCTAAATTTAATTCAATTGAATGTGCTAACTTATCTTAAATAATAAACAATAAATAAGTCCTTTAAATATATAGTATTATATAATTTTTTTTCTATTAACTTCTCACTTCAAATTTTCATAATCTGTATCTATAATACAATTGAAGATATAAAATTAATTGAACAATTGCACAATTTTGTTTAATAGTCCATCTCAAAATACAAATTCATTGAATCTACTATTGCATATTATTTGCATACTATTGGTGTAAAAATATATTAATATCAATATGTAATATATTTTTATACATTAAGAGTTGTTGAGTCTCGTTTCTTGTGTCATGAATATCTTACATAATGAAAAATATAACATTAGTCATTAATATACAATTGCTATACAATTGTTGTGAAAAATTAATATGAAAAGTAAAATTATTGTTGTGATGTAGGTGTATTGCAAAGTCTTGATTTGTTATTGAAAGTGTTTGTTGTGAACAGCTGTTTATATGACATGTATGTATATATGTATTGAACATAAGTTGCAGTTTTTTCCTAACAAATATAACTATATTACTAAAACGATACATATTAGAAAATTAAAGTATTCGATGGTAATATAGCATTACAGATTGACAATGCACAAATACAGTAACATATATAAATTTACATTTATATTTTCTTATATATATTTATATAGGTAAACATTAACCTATATAAGACATCACAAAAGTAATATGTGAAATCTTTTACAAAAATATAATACATGTAACAATGAGAAATTAATTAGTCATAATTAAATAATCGGTCAAAATATAAATGTTTATGTTACATTTTTGTGTGTATGTATTAATTTTTAATTAGATTATTAAATTTACATAAAAATTGAAAGGAATTTATGAATAATTTGTTTAAAATTAGAAATTAATAAAAAATAAAATAAAAAGAGAATTGTATTTTTTCAAACTTTTGTTTTGAATTATTTAGTTTTTAATTTTCCGTCTTTGACACTCTTTTATTAATAACCTTTTTATTTTCTTTTTTAAATTCACTTGATTTAATACTTTTTTAATTTTTTAATTTTACTGCTAGATTTAGATTCACTTAATTTAAATACACTTGGAAAAATATATATATATATATAATAAAAAATAGTAAATGTTTGAATTTATAAATTCTTTTTACCAATATTTTACTTTTTAATTCTAGTTAGATTATTAGATATTAGATTTTCATGTAAAACTATAATTTAAATATAAAATATGAAGAAATTTCAGTATCTTTAATTAACAAAATTGAGAAAATATGAAAAACCAAAAACTAAAAAACAGATTTAAAAAATAAAACCAACAAAAGTGGTTCTTGTTTAAAATTTTGATATCATATCTTGGTTACTAAAGTAACATGTAAAATATTATAATTCATAAAATATAATTTAAACAAAAAGGAAGTGTATGAAGATAACTTGTGAATTTTTAATTATTAGATATTAGATTTAGATTTAGATTCACTTAATCTAAATACACTTAGAAAATAATTTTTTATGTATTCTTTATGTGAAAATAATAATAATAATTAAAAAATATAATAATAAAAAATCAGTACATGTTCGAATTTATAAATTTTTTACCAATATTTTACTTTTTAATTCTATTTATATTATTAGATATTAGATTTTCATGTAAAAGTATAATTTAAATATAAAATATGAAAAAACTTTAATATCTTTAATCACCAAAACTAAGAAAATATGAAAAATCAAAAACTGAAAAACAGATTTAAAAAATAAAACCAACAAAAGTGATTATTGTTTAGAATTTTGACGTTATACTTTGGTTATAAAGTACCATGTAAAATATTACAGTTCATAAAATATAATTTAAAAAAAAAAAAGAAGAAGGAAGTGTATAAAGATAACCTGTGAATTTTTTAGATACAACATAAATCACTATTTTAAAAATGTATGTGCATTCCTTTGTGTAGATTCAAGCAAATGTATATAACTTTAAGATATATTTTATATATATATATATATATCAGTATAGAAGTAGATACTGAAAATAAGAAAGAGTAATTATTTTTTTGTTCTTCAATCACCATTAATGTAAAAAATAGAGACAATTTTTTTTTGGGATAAAAATGGAGACGGTTTGTTTATATTTATATAAGACTCTTACAAACAGTAATATCATTTTTGAGTGTTCAATACAAAAAATAAAAAGATAGTTTATATATGACTCTTACATGACTTTCAGAAAATATAATAGATTTGTTAAGACAAAATTAAAATTTAAAAAATAAAATAAAAAAACATGAGAGACTTTTCATATTTTTATAATAGTTTAGTAGCAGATTAGTCCAAACGCTAATCTATTAAGTTCACAAGTACATGCATTTGCACTATGGCGAAAATAGCCTCAATTTACCCAAGCGTGTCTAGAGTTGCAATTTAGACGGGCTCAACCTGAGTAATTCGAATTTAATTTGAATTTTTTTAGGACTTGGATAAGATTATTTTAAATTTGGTACAGGCTTGGACAAAAATTCAGAAGTCCGAATTAAATTTGGATGGGCTTGGACAAAGACATCAAATAACCCAAGCAACCCGAAACCTAAATTATACATATATAGATATATAAAAATATTAAATATATACATATATATAAATTATTAGCCATTATATGATACTAAAGTAATTTAGATTATTAAATCATATTGAATATATATTATATATACAAATAATATAAAATCTTACTTTTATTTTTTATTTTCACTCATAAATTATAAAGACTATTATAGTGGCATCTCTCTTACATTATATAAATTATTTGTTTTGATAGTATTAATGATTTTCTATATATATATATAATATAAATAGAGTCAAATTTTAATAATTTAATAATAAGCTGCAAAAAAAATAAAATAATAAAAAATACAATTTGGGCAACTCGGCCAATTTGGGTTTAACTCGGGTAGGGCTTGGGCAGGTAACCTCGGATTACAATTTGAGCTTGGGCGGGCCTGAACAAATCTCAGTACAATTTAAATTGAGCTTAGACAACCTCCTAATCCGATCGAACCCGATCGAATTACATCCCTAAGCTGTCTCTCATTATCCTCCTAATCATATCCTCGTAACAACAAACTTTCTAGAGGTTTTTTTTTGTGAGTGTATTTTGCATTAAAAGTTTAAAATCTCATAAGTTGAATTATGTTATTATGTTTGCAATAAATTTGTACATTATGATTTTCCTTTGAAATCTTTAAAATAAGATTTATGTTGAATATGAAATTTAAAAAAAAATAAAAAATGAGACATATAGGTATATCTAATATATATCTATGCATTTTTAAATTAAAAAACAAGACAGATAGGTTTATTTGGCGGTCTATCACTTTAACATATAAATGTTTTAGGGATCAAATTTTTTTGTTCCTAGAAGTGAAAATTTTGTAGTAAAAAATATTTTGAGACTAATTTCTATCGTAGTGAGAGTCATTGCTAAAATATTATCTTGAAAAGTTAAAAAATTGACTTTTAGCAACAAAAATTTAAAATTATCACTAACAAACGTATTTTTAGGCACAAGAAAATTTGCTATAAAAAAGTTTACTTTTTGAGACAAAATTTGGTTATGAAAGAATAGTAATTCGTCACTAAATGCCTAATTTCGTTACTAAAAATATAATAATGACTATATTGCAACAAAATTAAAAGTGTCAATTTCAAATTAAAACTATGACAATTAAAGTGAAACTTTACTCAAATTAAAAAGACTAATGAGATAATTTACCTAACTCATAAATCATTGTAATTTTATTACAAACTATTGTGATTATGAAATAGATACAACATATGCATCTTCTAAAAGTGTGTATAATAGTTTTTCTATTCACTTTAGCTATTTCCCTTTATGTAGATAGTGCAATCTTGAATTCATTATTATTCATGTACGGAGGGGTGTTTGATAATATGATTTAATACTTAAAATTAAATGTATTAAGTAATAATCAATTAATCTCGTTTGATAACCATAATTGATATCACTTAAAAATTTAAGTATCTCATAAAGTGTAAGCTGAAATTTAAAAAAAAGAAAAGAAAAAGTAGGTCACATAAAATTTACTTAATTCTGACTGAATTTATAAATACCAAACATAAGTATCGATATACACCATTATAAACTCATCACTACTATCACTATCACCACCACCGCTACCCTTACCACCATCATCGCTACCGCTACCACTACCATCATGCCACCACCACCATTACTATCACCACCTTCATTGCAATTGTCATTGTTATAATAAGTACTACTAGTACCATCGCTACCGCTATCACTACCACCACCACCATGCTGTCGCTGCTGCCCCTGCCACCACCATTATACCGTCACCACCACTACCACCACCATCGTAATATAAAAATTAAAACATACAATTTAAAAATAATAAATTTCAAATTTGACCTTGTACATATCAAACAATTTATTTTTAGTTCAACACTTAAATTTTTGTCAAACAAATTTTCGACTTAAAGAATTCAATATTCAATTCTTGAAACTTAATTTTCATTCTTCAATTTTAAGTTTTTAGTTTTATCAAATGGCACCTAAGTAAATTATGTAATATTACTTTTTATTTGTATTTTTGTAATGGTGAATCATTGAAATTCAAGTTTTGAAAATGCATTTAGAATGTTATCATTATTTACGAACTTATCTTTAATTATGATTTATTAATTTAAATAATTATTTATTTAATGTAATCCCGGGTTCGCCTTGCTTGCACCTATTTATAACTTTATATAAAGATTATTTATTTATTTATATTTTTTGTTTTTTGTTTTTTACCTTGTAAAAACTATAAAATATATATATACATATATTTTGTGGAGTAATAGAAAAGTAATTTCATTTTCACAGTAATGCAAGTGTCCTGTGTATACGGTGCAAGTCTATTCGTGTGTTTGATGCAAATTTTTTTATGTCAAAATTGCAACCAAAAAAACAAAATCTCATCTATATTATAATTATTTTGTGATGGTCCCCACTATTTGTAATTTGCCCTAAAATCTATGAGTAAAGTGAGAAACAGATGATTACAAAAGGGGTTATTACTTGACAATGATTTAAGGGGAAAAGAAAGAGTACAAACTCATAGAAAAATTAATAAATTTAATTATGTTATGAAATTAATAAAGAGAAAGTGACGACTGAAGGTAAATAACAAAGAATTTGAGCTAATAGAATAATCTATCTTTCACTAATATATTCAACACCTTCGTTGCTCATCAAAAGAGCATACATGTAATAATGGAGCCAATACGTGGTAGGAAATCAATGCCCTTGTACCACACAATAATATCTTTTCTACTTCCCCTACTCATAAAAGAACACACGCATGTGCGCGCGCGCCCACACATATTGAACCAATCACTGATTTCACCAAGACCAAACTTCTCTAGAGCTCTCCATTTCTCCATCCTTCTATTATCTTCTTCTATATTCCGTTTGACTTCTTTATTATAATGAAGTAATACTTTTCAATTCCAATTGTATCTCTTTTGATGGTTATCCAAATATTTTACAACGTTTCTCCTTGGATAACCATATACTAAGAATATGCCTCGTTAAAACTTTACTAAGAAAACGTCAGTGGGAAAAAAATCTTTTGTGAAGGAAAAAGAGTATAATATTCTTGTACGTGATTTGTTTAGATTGCCTTATTAAAACCTTGCTATGAAAAATTCAGTGGGAAAAAAGTTTAGACGAATGAAAAAGAGTATAACCTACAAATCTGTTGAAATAGATGACTCCTCCTCAATGCTGCATAATAGATCTTTATGTCGAAGCATTCCAATATTATGCATCGGCTTCTTGAATGTTACAATTGGTACTACTTTAGTATATAGATCTGCCAGATTATCATTTGAGCCTATCTGTTGAACATCAATATACCATTCTTTTGGAGCTCATATGTGTAAAAGCATTTTGGTGAAATATGTTTGGTCATGTCACTTTTGATATAGCTTCATTTGATCTGTGTGATACATGCAGCATTATCTTCATATAATATGGTCAAACTATTTTTTGTTCTGCATTTTTCTTGAATATGATGGATCATGGATATAAGCCAAATATATTCTCGACTTGCTTTATGAATTGCAAGTATCTCTGAGTGATTTGAAGAACTAGTAGTCAATGTTCGTTTTACTGTTCGCCAAGATATAACAATATTTCCATAGGTAGAAACATATCCTGTTTGTGTTCTAGCTTTATGTGGATTAGAGAGATATCCAGCATCTACATATCCAATTAGTTGCGGCTTTGATTCATTTGAATAAAATAAACTCATATCAGTTGTTCCACAAAAATAATGAAAATATTTGTTTCACTCATTTTCGATGTCTTTGGGTTGATGCAGAATTATATCTTGCTAATAAATTGACTGCAAATGCAATATTTGGCTTTGTACAATTTATAAAATATATAATAGCACTAATTGCATTGAGATATAGTACTTCAAGACCAAGAATTTCTTCACCATCTTCTGTAGGGCGAGAAAACCATTGGAGTATTTAATGGATGAGCTTTTTTTTCATATAAAGGTGCTTCTAGACTTTTTAATTGATGAACAATAATTCCATATGGCAAATGCTTGATTTGCAAGTCGATACAAAATTTTGTTTTGCTAAGATCTTTTATTTCAAATTTTAAATATTCTGCAGTTTATGTAAACTCCTATGGAGTTCCACAAGATTGAAATTATCAACACATATTGCAACAATTGCAAATCTAGATTTTGATTACTTAATAAAAATGCATAGGCAAATGGGATCATTCTTATATCCCTCTTTCAACAGATACTCACTGAGGTGATTGTATTACATGCGTCTGGATTGTTTTAACCTGTATAAAACTCTTTGTACCTTGATAGAATAAACACTTTTGGGTTTTGAATTAAATGCTTCAAGCATCTTAAATCCTTTAGGGACTTATATATATATATCACTATCTAGTGATTCATAAATATGTTGTAACTACATCCATTACATGCATATCTAAATTTTCTATGATTACCAAGCTGATTAGAAATCCAAATGCAATTGCATTCATTACAGGTGAATAAGTTTTCTCATAGTCAATATTAAGTTGTTGCAAAAAAAACCTTGCAAAATAAGTTGCAGATTATATCTAACAATTTCATTTTCTTTTATTGCACTGTAGCACAAATACCCACTTATGTCCAACAATACCCATTTATATCTGATAGGCTATGTCCAGAGGTTGGACTACAAATCTAAATACTTCACGTTTTTGTAAGTGAGTTTAACTCTGCTTGTATTGCTTCTTTTCACATTGGCCAATTATTTCTACGCCGTCATTCTTCGACGGTTTGTGGTTTATTATCATCATCACTTCTTGTAATGTTTTCACTACGACTTCTGGTAATATCAAGAGCAATTTTAAATGAAAATATATTATCAACAACAATTTGATTTCTATCTCAAATATCTCTTGTACTTATATAATATATTGATATCTCATTATTTTTAAGTACCTTTTCCACTTCAAGGAATAACTCTTTAAAATGTTCCACTTCAGGGGATAACTCTTCAAAAGATTCAACTTCAGGGGATAACTTTCAGGAGATTTTTCTTCTGAAGGTTCTGTTTCATGAGGTTTATAAGTAGGACATCTGATAGATTTATAATAGTATGTTTTGTGGGTTTAGCCTTTTTAGGAGCACTAAGAATTATGGGTTTAACCTCTTCAAGAGTGTTAGGTGTAGTCTCTTTTGGAGCACCTATTCAAGAATGCTAGATATGGTCTCTTTAGGAGTATCAATTGTGACGCCCCAAAATTTGAGGACATCATAATAAGGTTTAAAACTTAAAATCAATTTTATTAATTAAGAACTTCTAATCATTGTTACCACCAAGTTTGCCATCATCCATTAATTAACAAAATAGAAATTAAAAGCTCTTAAATTACAACTCTAATCAAACTTAAAACTTAGTCTTAGTATATTCATGAAAGAAAACACAAATATAAAAAGGAAACTAGACAAAAACTAGAAAACTCAGAAAAATAGTTCATGGGACATGACACACTTTAAGCTAACCAAGGCTGAATGTCACCTTCCAAGACCTCAGTGTTTCCTTCAGTTTCTTTAGTACTTGGCATAAAACGCCAAGACAACGATAATGCCAATGAGCGATGAACTCAGTAAGATACTACAACCCGAAATACCCACCGCGATAATAATACTCACAATTAATGAATACTATGTAGTAACAGAGTAACAAGCAACGTTTAATATGCATAACAAGAATGCTATCAGTCGAAATAATAACAAGAGACAATAAGAACAATGGAAAATGAAAGCAGTATTTTATCATAAGGAAGATGCCAACTTTTCTTTTAAATTCACATAGATTTAGTTTATCAGGTAAGTCTAAGTAACTTCCAGTGGAGCACTATTTCTAGTCAACTGCTAAGCAATAACCGCAGGCAATTCTGACTCCCATTTGGTCAAATATTCAAATGTTACTTGCTGTAACTAACAATGATGCCCACACATTAGGCTTACGTACCTGAGTCGTGACATCACGATCTGCCTCAAGGGAACGGTCTATGTTGTGACACCCGCACCACCAACCTTATATTGCCTATACTGATAAGAGCCGAAATACCTTCCTGTGCCATGTTAGGGTTCGCAACTCACATGTGCAAGACTCTAAACCGAGCTCACTCCATCACTCTTAAACTTTAAAGCATCGGTTCAATTTTGTGTTTCTTTACTTTGTTGAATTCATATTTTTATGCATGTGCGAGTTTTAATTTGAAAACCACAGTGACATAAGGTTTATATAGCACAACACAACCATGTATGGAAGCCAAAATAAGTATTGCAGAATGTCTTAGGAGTCATCACAAAATTTCTTAGAATTTCCCACACTTCTTATTTTTAGCACTGAATGATCGGACTAAAAATAATAAAACCCATACCAAACTAATACCCTTTTAAATAGAGGGGGCGTAGTGTTAAGAAATGAAATAACCACTATGGTAATGATACAGGAAATCAAATCAACCTAATAATGAAATGATACACAAGAATAAGATCAACCTAATAAGGAAAATATAGTTAAAATAATATCTAATAAGGAAATTCTCTCTAACATTAGGAAAGGAGTATAATTGATGAAGAAAAAATAGGGAATGTTAACAAAAATACAAGTTAATTATATTAAAGTCAAAATAGGATCTGCAACAATAAATGATCAAGATTTGATTATAATTTTTGATTTATATATATATAGCAACCATAAGGGACAAACATACGAATACAAGGGCAAAGGCAAATCTTTTCTTCTTTCTTTGGCAATATGACAGAAATTTTTCCAGTGGCAGCAGCCCTTCTGTTAGGAGTCCTACTTCCTCTGGTTTTCCTTATTCTTTAATTCTTCCTTGTCAGACAAGAGCCATAAAACATACCCAATGGAACCATGGGATTGCCCTTTCTTGGAGAGACACTTTCCTATCTCACCCCACTTAACCCAAACTCCATCGGAAGCTTTAAAGAAAAGCACTGCTCCAGGTGACTCCACAAAGTCTCTTTTTATAGTCTATTTACTTTGTTTTTAAATTTAAATATGTTTTTGAAATAGCTTCTCTTTTTCCTTTTTTACAATTGTGGTTTCTCAGGTATGGGAGAGTATTCAAGTCTCATTTTTTTGGTTATCTAACAATAGTGTCATGTGATCTTGAAATCAACACTTTCATTCTTCAAAATGAAGGGAGGCTATTCTAGAGAAGCTATCCCAAGCCAGTTCTTGACATTCTTGGGAAACTGTCGATAATGCTCGTCTCTGATGATCTCCACAAAAAGTTGAGCAACATTGCTGTCAGCTTTATTAGCACGTCGAGGCCGAGACCTGACTTCCTTTGTTACGTAGAGAAGTTGTCAATCTTGGTAATGGAGTCATGGAGAGAACACTGAGAAGTTAACTTCTACGATGAAGCTAAAAAGGTGAGGACTTTAAAACCAATTTTAGAGTTTTAGACTCACAATAGTTCTAATTCTTTATTCTTTTTCATGATCTAATGATGTTGATACAAGATACATTGATACCCTTTCATATAAAGGGGGCGTAGTGTTGAGGAATGAAAGAACCACTATGGTAATGATATAGGAAATCAAATCAACCTAATAATGAAATGATACACAAGAATAAGATCAACCGAATAAGGAAAATATAAATACCCATTTATATAGAGGGGCGTAGTGTTGAGAAATGAAAGAACCACTATGGTAATGATACAAGAAATTAAATCAACCTAATAATAAAATGATACACAGGAATAAGATCAACCTAATAAGGAAAATATAGTCAAAAAAATATCTAATAAGGAAATTTTCTCTAACATTAGGAAATGAGTATAACTGATGAAGAAAAAATAGGGAATGTTAACAAAAATACAAGTTAATTATATTAAAGTCAAAAAAGGATTTGCAATAATAAATGATCAAGATTTGATTACAATTTTTGATATATATATATATAGCAACCATAAGGGACAAACCCACGAATACAAGGGCAAAGGCAAATCTTTTCTTCTTTCTTTGGCAATATGACAGAACTTTTTCTAGTGGCAGCAGCCCTTCTGTTAGGAGTCCTACTTCCTCTGGTTTTCCCTATTCTTCAATTCTTCTTTGTCAGACAAGAGCCATCAAACATATCCAATGGAACCATGGGATTGCCCTTTCATGGAGAGAATCTTTCCTATCTCACCCCACATAACTCAAACTCCATAGAAGCTTTCTAGAAAAGCACTGCTCCAGGTGATTCCACAAAGTCACTTTTTATAGTCTATTTACTTTGTTTTTAAATTTAAATATGTCTTTTAAATAGCTTCTTTTTTTTTTTCTTTTTTTGCAATTGTGGTTTCTCAGATATGGGAGAGTATTCAAGTCTCATCTTTTTGGTTGTCCAAGAATAGTGTCATGTGATCTTGAACACAACACTTTCATTATTCAAAATGAAGGGAGGCTATTCCAGAGCAGTTATCCCAAGCCTGTTCTTGACATTCTTGGGAAGCTGTCGATAATGCTCGTCTCTGATGATCTCCATAAAAAGTTGAGAAACATTACTGCCAGCTTCATTAGCACGTCGAGGTCGAGACCTGACTTCTTTGTTACGTAGAGAAGTTGTCAGTATTGGTAATGGAGTCATGGAGAGAACACCAAGAAGTTGCCTTCTACGAAGAAGCTAAAGAGGTAAGGACATTACAACCAATTTTAGAGTTTTACACTCACAACAGTTCTAATTCTTCATTCTTTATCATGATTTAATGATGTTGATACAAGATACATTGATAACCTTTTATATAAAGGGGGCGTAGTGTTGAGGAATGAAAGAACCACTATGGTAATGATATAGGAAATCAAATCAACCTAATAATGAAATGATACACAAGAATAAGATCAACCTAATAAGGAAAATATAAATACCCTTTTTTATAGAGAGGGCGTAGTGTTGAGGAATGAAAGAACAACAATGGTAATGATACAGGAAATCAAATCAACCTAATAATAAAATGATACACAAGAATAAGGTCAACCTAATAAGGAAAATATAGTCAAAATAATATCTAATAAGAAAATTTTCTCTAACATTAGGAAAGGAGTATAATTGATGAAGAAAAAATAACAAAAATACAAGTGAATTATATTAAAGCCAAAAGAGGATCTACAATAATAAATGATCAAGATTTGATTACAATTTTTGATATATATATATAGCAACCATAAGGGACAAACCCACGAATATAAGGGCAAAGGCAAATATTTCCTTCTTTCTTTGGCAATATGACATGACTTTTTCTAGTGGCAGCAGCCCTTCTGTGAGGAGTCCTACTTCCTCTGGTTTTTCCTATTCTTTAATTCTTCTTTGTCAGACAAAAGCCATCAAAACTTACCCAATGGAGCCATGGGATTGCATTTTCTTGGAGAGACTCTTTCCTATCTCACCCCACATAACACAAACTTCATGGGATGCTTTCTAGAAAAGCACTGCTCCCGGTGACTCCACAAAGTATCTTTTTATAATCTATTTACTTTGTTTTTAAATTTAGATATGTTTTTCAAATAGCTTTTTTTTTTTTTTTTTTTTCTCTTTTTTTGCAATTGTGGTTTCTCGGGTATGGGAGAGTATTCAAGTCTCATCTTTTTAGTTGTCCAACAATAGTGTCATGTGATCTTGAACTCAACACTTTCATTCTTTAAAATGAAGGGAGGCTATTCCAGAGCAGCTATCCCAAGCCTGTTCTTGACATTCTTGGGAAGCTGTCAATAATGCTCGTCTCTGATGATCTCCACAAAAAGTTGAGAAACATTACTGTCAGCTTCATTAGCACGTCGAGGTCGAGACCTGACTTCTTTGTTACATAGAGAAGTTGTCAGTATTGGTAATGGAGTCATGGAGAGAACACCAAGAAGTTGCCTTCTACGAAGAAGCTAAAAAGGTAAGGACATTACAACCAATTTTAGAGTTTTACACTCACAACAGTTCTAATTCTTCATTCTTTATCATGATTTAATGATGTTGATACAAGATACATTGATAACCTTTTATATAAAGGGGGCGTAGTGTTGAGGAATGAAAGAACCACTATGGTAATGATATAGGAAATCAAATCAACCTAATAATGAAATGATACACAAGAATAAGATCAACCTAATAAGGAAAATATAAATACCCTTTTTTATAGAGAGGGCGTAGTGTTGAGGAATGAAAGAACAACAATGGTAATGATACAGGAAATCAAATCAACCTAATAATAAAATGATACACAAGAATAAGGTCAACCTAATAAGGAAAATATAGTCAAAATAATATCTAATAAGAAAATTTTCTCTAACATTAGGAAAGGAGTATAACTAATGAAGAAAAAATAACAAAAATACAAATGAATTATATTAAAGCCAAAAGAGGATCTACAATAATAAATGATCAAGATTTGATTACAATTTGCTATATATATATATAGCAACCATAAGGGACAAACCCACGAATACAAGGGCAAAGGCAAATATTTTCTTCTTTCTTTGGCAATATGACAGGACTTTTTTCAGATGTAGCAGCCCTTCTGTGAGGAGTCCTACTTCCTCTGGTTTTCCTTATTCTTCAATTCTTCTTTGTCAGACAAGAGCCATCAAACATACCCAATGGAACCATGGGATTGCCCTTTCTTGGAGAGACTCTTTCCTATCTCACCCCACATAACTCAAACTCCATGGGAAGCTTTCTAGAAAGGCACTACTCCAGGTGACACCACAAAGTCTATTTTTATAGTCTATTTACTTTGTTTTTAAATTTAGATATGTTTTTCAAATAGCTTTTTTTTTTTTTTTTTTTTTTTTTTGCAATTGTGGTTTCTCAGATATGAGAGAGTATTCAAGTCTCATCTTTTTGGTTGTCCAACAATAGTGTCATTATAACAACCTTCTTGATTCGATTAGATAAATTCTTGAATTAGCTCTTGATTAAAGCTGCTTATGACTAATAATTGAACTAACTGAAGTACTGGACGAATTGATTGAAATCGAAACTGAAATTGAATAAGTTTATCTATGATATTGCATTTCTATCTGTTTGATTGATTGATTATCTGTTTGAGTTTATGTATTTAAACTGCTAATTGAAGGCTCTATCGGCGGCCGAATTAGGAACCGTTTAGAGTTTTGGAATCAGTTGAATATTTGTGATTTAATGGTATGTTTATCTGAAAATTGATTAGGAATTATTAAACTATATTAAAATGGGCTAATTGCAAACTTAGGCTTATCTACCAAATTACCACCTATAGTGAACCTTTGTTTATTATTATAATAGAGCCTTATTACACTAAATATATCAATTGATCAGCTCTTCTTGTGGCCTCTAACCGACCAAAAAGATAGAGAGAGTGAGGAAGGAAGGAATTCATCTTGTTCATCTAGAGAATTACTTGGAAATTGAAAGATCTGAGGCATAGATTGCCTAATTGAACTTGTTCTCTTTACGTTGAGACTTAGGTAAGTGAATCCATCTTCTTCTTGTTGTCTTTGAGTTCCATCTTGCATGTATCATGGTTATAGAGAAGTTAAGTCATGAATTTGCTCATATATGTTGAATTGAAACTCCATTGTTGCATGCATGCTTGAATTGATGCATTTTGAAGTTGAATTCATGATGGATTGTACATGCATGCTCATGTTTCTATCAAAGTCCATGTTTTCATTTGGTTTTCCAACTATTGAGCTCATTAGAGCAAGATTTGAACCTTGAATTTGGTTAAAAACTCATGCATTGCATGTTTTGAAATTGTTCTTGAAAATGGGTTTGAATTTTGGATTTAATTGACTCACCTTTGGAGCTTGAATTCATAAATTGGCTTTTGAAACTTGTTATACATTGTTTTGGGATGTACTTTCCAGAATTTGGGCCCAAGAGGTCGAGAATTGAGTTGAGAATGCTTGGTTTGAGCTTGGAAGGCTAATCTGAAAATTCCAGATTTGGCTTCTTCGCTCGAGCGAAGGATTCCTCGCTCGAGCGACCAACGTTTCCTCTGAGCCACGCTCGAGCGAAGGATTGGTGGCTCGAGCGTAAAAGTCGAGCATCCAGTACTTTTACTGTTTCATCAGACCGCTCGAGCGAAGGATTGTTCGCTCGAGCGAGGCCTTTGATTTTGGAAGCTCGCTCGAGCGAAGAAAGGCTCGCTCGAGCGAGGCTCTTATTTCAGCAAACTATGCAAAAAAATTTCGAAGTGTATTTTTGCATCCTCATCCCATCCTAGGCATTCTTAGGCCTAGTTTAAGGCATCTTAATGAGGATTTAGACATAGAACCACACCGAGAAAATTTAGGGATTTAATTACCATCCTTCCCGACTGTGAAACTTAGTGTGTGTTCTATTTGTTAACTGTTTAGGGTTGGCTCTCGGGGACGCGCTCTAGCCGCTATTAGCCCAATCTCTATGAGTAACAATTGTGTAAAGATATGTTCAAAATGGTTATCTTTTGAATACTGAACTGAATTGTTTATTGAACTAATATTATTTACTGAATGAACGTATGTCTTGTATTCTGAACTGTATTGTGGCATTCTTAGCACTTCATGTTTCTATTCTTTATTCTGAGCTCTGTCGGTTCCTTGTGGAACCATATCATTCTGGATTGATGGCCATCATTCTTGTTGGAGTCTGTTAAGACCGGTCCTTTGGACCCTCGTTTATAGGCTAATGGGTGTACCACATATGGTGATTGATGAAATCTTGAAAATGAAATCTTGTTTAATGAACTGTTTTCATTCTTTATGGGACATTCATTCATAACTTCTTTACGCTTTATGTTATTCACGGGTTTTAGCTCACTTTGTTTATATATATATGTAGGTTCTCGTGACGGACTGAGCTAGGAGCGTGGGTTGGTCTCCAGTTTTGTCAAGCCAGCCTATGTGCCTCACTGCGAGGTTCCGAGTTGCCATGCTATGGCTTGGGGTGTTTTTGTGTCCCCCATCGGTCTCCTTACTGTTTTGTACTACTGTATAGACTGTCTACTATTTTACTGTACTGTTATCGAGGGATTAGGTCCCCGTACTAAATGTTTGTAAATGATTGTTTAGACTGTACTGTTCTAAACTGTTTGAATGCATGAAAAATGTTTTTGGCATACAGATTGTCACAGCTCAATGGACACTAGTAATTTACTGTATTGGCTTCCGCCAGACCCTGAACTCTGTTTTACTGTTCTACTGTTAAGTAGGCCTTTGGTAATCTCGGATTACTGGCCGGTTACGGTGCTAAACCAATAGGGTCGGGTTTGGGTTGTGACAATCATGTGATCTTGAACTCAACACTTTCATTCTTCAAAATGAAGGGAGGCTATTCCAGAGTAGCTATCCCAAGCCTGTTCTTGACATTCTTGGGAAGCTGTCGATAATGCTTGTCACCGGTGATCTCCACAAAAGGTAGAGAAACATTGCTATCAGCTTCATTAGCACGTCGAGGTCGAGACCTGACTTCCTTTGTTGCGTAAAGAAGTTGTCAGTCTTGGTAATGGAGTCTTGGAGAGAACACCAAGAAGTTTCCTTCTACGAAGAAGCTAACAAGGTGAGGACTTTACAACCAATTTTAGAGTTTTAGACTCACAATAGTTCTCATTCTTCATTGTTTTTCATGATTTAATGATGTTGATGCAAGATAGATTGATACACTTTTATATAAGGGGAGCGTAGTGTTGAGGAATGAAAGAGCCACTATGGTAATCATATAGGCAATCAAATCAACCTAATAATGAAATGATGCACAAGAATAAGTTCAACCTAACAAGGAAAATATAAATACCCTTTTATATAGAGGGGGCGTAGTGTTGAGGAATAAAAGAACCACTATGGTAATGATACAGGAAATCAAATCAACCTAATAATAAAATGATGCACAAGAATAAGGTCAACCTAATAAGGAAAATATAGTCAAAATAATATCTAACAAGGAAATTTTCTCTAACATTAGGAAATGAGTATAACTGATGAAGAAAAAATAGGGAATGTTAACAAAAATACAAGTTAATTATATTAAAGTCAAAAGAGGATCTGCAATAATAAATGATCTAGATTTGATTACAATTTTTGATATATATATAGCAACCATAAGGGACAAACCCACGAATACCAGGGCAAAGGCAAATCTTTTCTTCTTTCTTTGGCAATATGACAGGACTTTTTCTAGTGGCAGCAGCCCTTCTGTTAGGTGTCCTACTTCCTCTGGTTTTCCCTATTCTTCAATTCTTCTTTGTTAGACAAGAGCCATCAAACATACCCAATGGAACCATGGGATTGCCCTTTCTTTGAGAGGCTCTTTCCTATCTCACCCCACATAACTCGAACTCTATGGAAGCTTTCTAGAAAAACAATGCTCCAGGTTACTCCACAAAGTCTCTTTTTATAGTCTATTTACTTTGTTTTTAAATTCAAATATGTCTTTTAAATAGCTTCTTTTTTTCTTTTTCTTTTTCTTTTATTTTTTTGCAATTGTGGTTTCTCATATATGGGAGAGTATTCAAGTCTCATCTTTTTGGTTGTCCAACAATAGTGTCATGTGATCTTGAACTCAACACTTTCATTATTCAAAATGAAGGGAGGCTATTCCAGAGCAGTTATCCCAAGACTGTTCTTGACATTCTTGGGAACCTGTCAATAATGCTCGTCTCTGATGATCTCCACAAAAAGTTGAGAAACATAACTATAAGCTTCATTAGCACGTCGAGGTCGACACCTAACTTCCTTTGGTACATAGAGAAGTTGTCAGTCTTGGAACTGGAGTCATGGATAGAACACCAAGAAGTTGCCTTCTACGAAGAAGCTAAAAAGGTGAGGACTTTACAACCAATTTTAGAGTTTTAGACTCAACATAGTTCTAATTCTTCATTCTTTATCATGATTTAATGATGTTGATACAAGATACATTGATACAATTTTATATAAAGGGGGCGTAGTGTTGAGGAATGAAAGAACCACTATGGTAATGATATAGGAAATCAAATCAACCTAATAATGAAATGATACACAAGAATAAGATCAACCTAATAAGGAAAATATAAATACCCTTTTATATAGAGAGGGCGCAGTGTTGAGGAATGAAAGAACCACTATGGTAATGATATAGGAAATCAAATCAACCAAATAATAAAATGATACACAAGAACAGGGTCAACCTAATAAGGAAAATATAGTCAAAATAATATCTAATAAGGAAATTTTCTATAACATTAGGAAAGGAGTATAACTAATGAAGAAAAAATAGGGCATGTTAACAAAAATACAAGTTAATTATATTAAAGCCAAAAGAGGATTTGCAATAATAACTGATCAAGATTTGATAACAAATTTTGATATATATATATATAGCAACCATAAGGGACAAACCCACGAATACAAGGGCAAAGGAAAATATTTTCTTCTTTCTTTTGCAATATGACAGGACTTTTTCTAGTGGCAGCAGCCCCTCTGTGAGGAGTCCTACTTCCTCTAGTTTTCCCTATTCTTCAATTCTTCTTTGTCAGACAAGTGCCATCAAACATACCCAATGGAACCATGGGACTGCCCTTTCTTGGAGAGACTCTTTCCTATCTCACCCCACATAACTCAAACTCCACGGGATGCTTTCCAGAAAAGCACTGCTCCAGGTGACTCCACAAAGTCCCTTTTTATAGTCTATTTACTTTGTTTTTAAATTTAGATATGTTTTTGAAATAGCTTCCCTCTTTTTTTTTTTTTTTTTTTTTTTTTTTTTTTTTTTTGCAATTGTGGTTTCTCAGGTATGGGAGAGTATTCAAGTCTCATCTTTTTGGTTGTCCAACAATAGTGTCATGTGATCTTGAACTCAACACTTTCATTCTTCGAAATGAAGGGAGGCTATTCGAGAGCAGCTATTCCAAGCCTGTTCTTGACATTCTTGGGAAGTTGTCGATAATGCTTTTCTCCGGTGATCTCTACAAAAAGTTGAGAAACATTGCTGTCAGCTTCATTAGCATGTCGAGGTCGAGACCTGACTTCTTTTGTTACGTAGAGAAGTTGTCAGTCTTGGTAATGGAGTCTGGGAGAGAACACCAAGAAGTTTCCTTCTACGAAGAAGCTAAAAAGGTGAGGTCTTTACAACCAATTTTAGAGTTTTAGACTCACAATAGTTCTAATTCTTCATTCTTTTTCATGATTTAATGATGTAAATACAAGATACATTGATACCCTTTTATATAAAGGGGGCGTAGTGTTGAGGAATGAAAGAGCCACTATGGTAATGATATAGGAAATCAAATCAACCTAATAATGAAATGATACACAAGAATAAGGTCAACCTAATAAGGAAAATATAAACACCCTTTTATATAGAGGGGGCGTAGTGTTGAGGAATGAAAGAACCACTATGGTAATGATACATGAAATCAAATCAACCTAATAATAAATTGATACACAAGAATAAGGTCAACCTAATAAGGAAAATATAGTCAAAATAATATCTAAAAAGGAAATTTTCTCTAACATTAGGAAAGCAAAATAACTGATGTAGAAAAAATAGGGAATGCTAACAAAAATACAAGTTAATTATATTAAAGTCAAAAGTGGATCTACAATAATAAATTATCAAGATTTGATTACAATTTTTGATATATATATATAGCAAACATAAGGGACAAACCCACGAATACAAGGGCAAAGGAAAATCTTTTCTTCTTTCTTTGGCAATATGACAACACTTTTTTTAGTGACAGCAGCCCTTCTGTTAGGAGTCCTGCTTCCTCTGGTTTTCCCTATTTTTCAATTCTTCTTTGTCAGACAAGAGCCATCAAACATACCCAATGGAACCATAGGATTATCCTTTCTTGGAGAGAATTTTTCCTATCTCACCCCACATAACTCAAACTCCATGGAAGCTTTCTAGAAAATCACTGCTCCAGGTGACTCCACAAATTCCCTTTTTATAGTCTATTTACTTTGTTTTTAAATTCAAATATGTCTTTTAAATAGCTTCTTTTTTTCCTTTTCTTTTTTTTACTTTTTTTTGCAATTGTGGTTTCTCGGATGTGGGAGAGTATTCAAGTCTCATCTTTTTGGTTGTCCAACAAAGTGTCGTGTGATCTTTAACTCAACACTTTCATTCTTCAAAATGAAGAGAGGCTATTCCAGAGCAGCTATCCCAAGCTTGTTCTTGACATTCTTGGGGAGCTGTCGATAATGCTTGTCTCCGGTGATCTCCACAAAAGGTAGAGAAACATTGCTATCAGCTTCATTAGCATGTCGAGGTCGAGACCTGACTTCCTTTGTTGCGTAAAGAAGTTGTCAGTCTTGGTAATGGAGTCTTGGAGAGAACACCAAGAAGTTTCCTTCTACGAAGAAGCTAACAAGGTGAGGACTTTACAACCAATTTTAGAGTTTTAGACTCACAATAGTTCTCATTCTTCATTGTTTTTCATGATTTAATGATGTTGATGCAAGATAGATTGATACACTTTTATATAAGGAGGGCGTAGTGTTGAGGAATGAAAGAGCCACTATGGTAATCATATAGGCAATCAAATCAACCTAATAATGAAATGATGCACAAGAATAAGTTCAACCTAACAAGGAAAATATAAATACCCTTTTATATAGAGGGGGCG